>WEIU01000643.1:586040-609877 GCA_013389925.1 Aegithalos caudatus | reverse complement strand
GGCCGGAGGGGCTCCAGCGTGAGTTTAAAGCGCTGCGAGCAGGGGGTTTGGGGAAAGAAAAAGGTTAATCCGGATTTCCAGAGGATGAGCCCTGGGTTTTTCCCCAGCCGCACGCGGGCGGAAAATTTCGTCAGGTTTTCGTTGCACCTTGCGGGTTTTCTACATCCAGCCGTCAAAGAGAAAATACTCTAAAATGGTAAAACTCGGTAAAAGTCAAAGCAGATATTTCCCTCCTGCGTTTCTGAGGTGAATATCAACACGCGCTTTGCTTTGATGCGCTTTCACGTCCTTTGCTTTGAAAAGGGTCTTGCAGGTGTTCAGAAAGTTAAAAGTTCCAAATGACGTTTATTTTATAAGCTTCGGTGGTTGTAATCACAATATACATTTACTGTATATACATATATATGCGATATATGCGATATACGGATACAATTCTTCTTTGTCGGGATAAAACCAAAAATTTGTGCTGTTTTGATTGTAAAGTTCTTGCTGCTTCTGCTAGTCCCCATTCGATGCCAGGGTATCACTATCTCACATTTTGGGAAGCCGCAGTTTTGTAAGTGCATAAAAAGTTTCCTAATTCTGGCATCTGGCTCTTTGCATCCTGCTCTCCCTGCTTGGAAGAAGCCCCATTGTCAGCACTCAGGTACTTGTGGCCATGGAAGGTTTTCAGTTTCACCGCCCATCAATAGCCGTTTTCAGGTGCTTATGCCTAAACTCACACGTATTTACCTGATTTCCCCTTACACAAAATGTAGATTGATTCCCCGTCTTTTGATTTTCTCCCGTGTCTTTGATCTTTGATAAACGGGGGAAATTGACAGCATAAATTATTGTCTATCTCTGCATTTTAAGTTCTTAGGGACCATCCTTTACTTGAACCTGAGCGAGGAGTTTGCTCTGAGAGTTATCCCTGCTCTCCACCCTCCTCGCTTTGCCATGACCCGCGACACCAGCAAACTGCCACAAACAACCCTCTTTGTGCCAAGAAGATCCCGCACAGAAGTGAGCAATCCAAAAAGCCCTGGGTGATGAATATTAACGAGTCTCAAACTAGAAGTAGTTTGGCAGCGGCCGAGCTTGCAGGATCAGCTCGCTTTGTGATTTTTTTTTTAATATCTTTATACGCTCGCAGGCCAGGGCTGTGCCATACCGCCAGGTACGGCAGGGGATGGGGCTGGCTGTTCCCGGGAGCGACTGGGCTCTCTCAATCACGGACCTGCAATCAGGCTGATGTTTTTAGGGCCTCTGCATACATAAGTGACTTTCTGCACTAAGCAGTTCCACTTCACCGAGTTACTCATGTCCTTAAGTAACGGCACAATTAGAGGGCTCTGTCAGCAGGCAGAGACCCACGGTGGAGTTTCCAGCACTAACCAGAAAGCCAGAAGGGACCAAAATTTAAAGGTTATGGAAGCATATGGCAAAAAGCGTTCAACTTTTGTTACTGTGCGTTTTATATATAGTGATATAAACTCCAGTGTTGTCTGCAACACTTTTATTGTCTTTTGTTTAGTTGTCTTCGAGCAGTCAATAGTTTATTCATTAAAATGTTTATGATTCCCTAGAGTTCCACAGACTTTGGCACAACCGATCACTTGTCTGAAAGTTTGCAGTGAAAGCGCATTATTCATTAGTCCTTATCCATCATTTGCAGTTTGTCATTTGTTATTCTCTTGTTTTAAAAGTTTGTGCTCCAATCAAGGAGGGGAGAGAGCACCATGTGTCTCTGTGATCAGTCACAGGCATGAATAGCCAGGGCTGAAGTGAATGTTTCACAAACAACCCATAGGCTGAAATTTGTTTGCATAATCTATTCAGTGCGTACTTATGAATAACGAATGCATTCACAGAACCAGAATTGTTTCAGGAAGCCTTCGCAAACAGAAAGAAGTGCTAAATATCTTGGATAATTTATTCCCGATGAATAATTCAACCCGTTCTATCACAGGCAGTCTACTAATTTTGCAGATAAATTATTCAGCCAACACAGATAATAGCTCTTACACCTTATGGGCCTGCTCCGATGGAAGTCAGTTGCTGAAGTTTGGTGAAGTTTTCTGGGATAGGAAAAGAAAAAAATTCCAAAATGAAACAGGACCAGTGATTTCAAGAAACACACATTGTGTTGCTAGCATCTCAGTGATTATTGTGTTAGCCTTTGATATTAATGTTTCTACTTTAATGTAAATGTAGCTGGGCTCAGCTGCACTCGTGGATGCTATTAATTTCATATTTTGAACTCTAAGGAAGTTTTCAGAAATACTTCATCATTTGCTTTGAGAGACAGAACTTAAAAAAAAAAGTGAGAGGGGAAAAAGATTCAAATGGTATTTTTTACTAAGAAAACTGCAAAAGCACAGCTGGATCAGCCCATCCTTCCTTACAAGTGATGGCAAACTGCTTATCCAAAATTCAAATTGTCGTGGGTGCATTTCCATGCAGCTTATTTATCTCTTGTAAGGCCTCGAGCATGAAACTCGTTCCTCTGCCCTCGTGTTGAGGCATCATGTGTGGGGTCTCACTCATGGCTGGACTCCAGGAAAAGCAGGGATTGATGAATAAAGGTGCAGGAAGGGCTTTTGGAGAAAATGTGCCACAAGGCTCCCTGCAGCTCTTGGGATGCCCTGTTTCCCTCAAGGAAAAAGCCAGTCTGTGAGAAGATGCCATTCCCTGGTAAGTGTTTGTTGTACCTTGTAAAAAGTAAATAAAACTCCGTGTTCTTCAACTTCGCATTTCAAACCCAACCAGAATTATGGTCATTAGAGCAGTGTTAGCATCACTCCTCAAGCATGAAAATGAGCAGTTCACGGTAAAACTGCTCCTACAATTGGAATGCTTCAGAGAAGTCAGAGGTACACAAGTTTTTTTCAGGTCTTAAGATGCACACATCATTACAGCAACTCAGCAAACTCTGTCTTTTGTTGCGTTATTACAAGAGGGCTTGAACTAATGATGAGTTCTTGGGATGAGTGTCAAAATAACAAATCAGCCAGGAGAATGCTGCTTTTTTGCTCCCTCATTGTTTGAAAGCATGGCCAGAAAGAGAAGGCAGAGCTGCCTGTGGAGAATGCTTGAACTAAGGCTGGAGAGCTGACATGGCTGACAGCAGAGCCATCACCCAGAGCAGAAAGCTGCACCCGGTGCCTTGCAGGAGCAGAGGAAGGATCTTGCTCCCTCACCCCTGGAGGTGCCTGGGCAGATGCAGCAGGAGTTTTCAAAGCAGGTAGAAAAGCAGGAGATGGGTCAGTGGGGCAGCTTGTCTCCTTGTGCTTGTCTGGACAGGGTGCAGAGCTCAGTGGCTTCTGTCCAGCCTGGTGTGGGCACAGAGGTGTGGGGAGGGCTGCAGGGTAGGGATGGACGTGGGGTGCTGTGCTCCTGGGAGCCTGCACCTGGCTGGAGTCACCTTACAGCCCCGGCCCCGGGCTCACAGGGGCTCAGGGACTGATGCTGTGGCTGCTGCCTAATGGATAGCCCCAGAAGCCAAATATCTGACAGGGATCTCAGCCTGCAGGGAGGCAGCATTTACACCTTTTGGAGCAGGAGCCAAGGGATCTCAGCCTGCAGGGAGGCAGCATTTACACCTTTTGGAGCAGGAGCCGGTTCTCCTGCCAGGGAAACACCTCGGGAGCAGCTCAAGGGCTTTGTGAAGGATTTGGCCTTAGCTCTTACCTGCCTGTGGCCAGTGTGGGGGCTCAGGCCATGTGCCAGGGGCTGCCTGGGGTGGGGAGCACGGGGACATCACAGGGAGTGTCCCCATGTCCCAGAGGAGTCCTGGCCCAGCGAGGCAAATCCTTTCTGAAATCCTGCACAAGTGCCTGGGAGTTGCAGTCAGGGCTCAACCCCTCCTGGGGGATCTGCAGAAATAGTGGGAATGCTTTATTTTCAGGTTTTAAACGTGTGATGTAACATTTTGCTTCTCTTTAGAAGAGGGGGTTGAGTTGGTAAACGATTGTTCCCTGCAAGCACAAATGTATTTTGTTTGTTGTAATTAAAATGTTTTAATGAGACAACCATAAAATCAACCATTAATTATTTTTTTTCAAACACTTCTGCTTCCTTTTGAGCTAGGTCTATTTAGAAATAGTTTAGAGAGTAGCCTGCAGTTTTATTCTTTCTGTGGTATTATACACAGGAGTGGAGAAGTCATTTATAAATAATTACACAATGTTTTGGGTCTTTGGGTTTGTATAATATATCAAAGCGATTAGTACATGCATTGTTCCATTGTAAATGGTTTTTTTCCCTTCCTTTCAGTTTCACTTGCCTTGTCTTCTATCTAAACCTTTTTCGTGAAATCCTTTGTCTTCCTCATTCTTTTAGCTTGTTACAGTGCAGGGACATTCTTCTTATTCAAACACTCACAGCATGAGCAAAGAAAGCTACTTCTGTCGCATCTTAAGTTTTACCATAACTTTCTGGCATTTTCTTTTCTTCCAATTTTCCCAGACCACTGATAGGGTAATGAAGAATTATAACATACATCAATTATTGGTGCTCACGGTGTATTATGCTTCTGAATTCAAGGGGAGATAAAGAGAAAAAAAAAAAGTGCCACTTTCTGTGGTTTTGAGGCACATGAGAGAGGACTCGGCGCAGATTATTTATAACATCTTTCTGAGCATCAATTATGTTTGACTCCTACAGCCACTTCCTTGTCCCACTGGTTTTATGGCCAGAAGGAGTCATTTTTGTGTGTGGTAGCTGCGGCATTTAACTTGTTCCTTTTATGAGGAGCCCAAACAATGCATCTTCAGGCCAAACAATCTATCTCCTCGAATAATAGCCCAAATGTCACTCAAGTGCTCGGGGCTGGGAAATGTCTGAGCCTGGTGAAGGGCCAGGGGAGAAGAGCGTGGAGATGGAGGGGCATGGGGGGTCCCTGTGGGGTCCCCAGCATGGGCACCCCCGGGACAGGGGCTGGACCCAGTGTGGGGTGCAGGTGCCTGGGATGCAACCGGCTGCCCCAGGTTTCAATGCCCCAATCCGAGTGGTCCAGGGAAAAGGGCCAAACCCTCCTGGTGCTGGGCCAAACTCCCTGCCTGGCCCTTCCCCAGGCTCCTGCCTACCACATTGACTGAGAAAAATGAGATTTCTCACATTAAGTGAGAAAAATGAGATTTCTCACATTAACTGAGAAAAACGAGATTAGGATGTCACCTCTGGGAAAGGAGCCCTTTTCCCCCACACCTTTATGTGCAAGAACTTTTTCTTCTCTTCTTTTTCCCCTTCCATCTTCTCCCTTCCACGATTCTCCTTCTTCTGTTAATTTGTATTTTGCTACTTGAAGCTAGAATACTTATCCTAAAATAAAGGGACAAAAATTCCCTGACTGCCCTGCTGAAGAAATCCCCCAACAACATCCAAAACAGGGAGCTTAACTATGTGCTGAGATACTCAGCTTTTCTTTTACACCTTTCATATCAACAGTTCTGCTTGGGAGGAGCAAAACCTGCAAGATTTAAGCACCGTGGTGTGGGGGTGAAATCGAGCCCGAGCTTTAGGGGTTCCCCCCAGCTCTGGGGGTCCCATTTGGCTGTGAGGATGGAGGATGCAGGAGGGGGGGATGCCCCAGGAGCACGGGCAGCCCGAGGGGCCCGGGGGATTTGCTGCCATTTGCATAGCAGGTGTTGGGTCCCCGGGCCATTCTTCCTTAAGGGACTTTTAATACGGGATAAATTACTGGGAATTAGGAGCAGGCAGGCGACAAGAAAAGCACTCATGGAGTCTTCCCCCGACCGTGGCAGGGGAATTGGAGAGAATGGCTAAAGAAGGGAAGAAATCCAAATTCAGAGGCTCCTGCCCCGACCCAGGGAGTTTGGGGTGTGCAGGCACTGGGGGGGAGCTCTCCCAGCTTCTCCCGAAATTGAGGTTCGGACTGAGGAACACAGTAATCCCAGGGCAGAAATACGATTACTGGCCTAAGGATCTTTGATTAAGTAGGTCTGGAAAGGGAGTTTAAAATGTTAATCCTTGGTATAATCCCTGCTCTGGCGTTGTACGGACAAGGGTTGGACCCAAAGGGAATTGCCTGCTTCCTTCCCCAGGATTTGGGGTGGGAGGGCGAGGCTGGGGAGCGATCCCCCCATGGATGTGCCACACAGACACGTGTCCCACGTGCACCCAGTCACGGATCCACGTCCCCTGCACGCTCAGGTGTGTGCAGAAACAGCCACAGATGCACAGCTGCAGCTCCTGTGGTGATACCCACTTTTACATACATAAATATATGTACTGCTGCACACGGAGTAGGAGAGGAAGGCTGGGTCACCTGCATTCCCAGGGAGCCTTGATCAAAATTCCCTGTCACACCTTGGTTGCTGCTCTGGCCTGGCAATTAGAGCACAAGGTACATAAAAGAAAATTGAGATGCTTCACATGGTTTTAAGTGGGGAGCCATTTTGAAGTGCATCCTTTTCCAGGCTGTTGGGGCAGGCAGGAAAGGTTTTTCTCTCAAGGGACATCAGTATGAAACCACCCAGGTGCCTTTCACACCAAAGGAAACTGGACGTGTTACATACATAAATAGAGGAAATTTGTAGTAAGAGATTATACCAATGAGGAAGAAGCTGACAATTCCTCAATAAATAAAAATTTAAAAAAAAAGCAGGTGAATTCACCCCAAATGAGATGAACATTTGTCTGCTAGCATAGCTCTAAGTTTTAGGCCTGCTAATACATATTTTGGAATGGCTTGAAGGGGTAAAATGCTAGTAAATACAAAATACTAGTTCCAGCATTCAGGAATTCAGTATTCAGGAAATTAAACAATGGAGCAGCATGATTAAGGGAAAGTAAATGTTGTCCTAGGTGAAGTTTTTTTCCCCTTGAAGCTGGATGCACTCCCACAATAAGAAGCTCCTTTGAAATAAGTGCTTGGCTAATGAGGGGAGACAAGTTTTGCTGACATGTTTCTGCTGGGCCTCTGGTGAGGGGATGCTGTTTTCTCTTCTAATTTAAGCATGTAGTAAATTGTGTTAAAATAGCTAATTATAAATGAAGAAGTGAATGTACTTCTTCTTAAACCCAAGGCAAAACCCGAGGTGTTTTTTCCTTCACCTCAGGTTTAATGCATGGCAGGTTTTGAGCCTGTTTCTGTTTACTGCAGTGGGAATTGGAGATAATTTCTCTGGGGCTGGTGCAGCTTCACTTCTCCAAAGCAGCTGTTGGAGTTTGTCAGGGCTCTGCCCCTCTTACCCACTGTGCAAACAGGAGGGGATCCATTGAGACTGAAAATCAGTGAGAAATACCTTTCACTAGATCACTTTTTATTACTTGTCTTGTGGGCCTTGTGTACATACAGCTGGTGCTATCCCAAGGAATCGTTATTTTCCTTTTATTTTTTCCCCCAGAAACAAATAGGATATGACTTGGATTTCTTTTTCTACCCTTTTCAGCGTTTGGTATCTTTTATCTTCATTAAACTGTAAATGACCCCAGAGCCCCACCCCACAGATGCCATGCCAGGTGCTGGGAATTCAGCTCTGCAGCTAGGAACAACACCCAGCATCTTCAGCAGGGGAAAACAAACAAACAAACAAACAAACAAACAAACAAACAAACAAACAAACTATCAACACACCAAAATAAACCAACAAACCCCCCCAAACCCACAACAAACCCAGCTTTCCTGACTTGTAAGTGATGGGAATTGCCACAAGGTGTCAATCTCCCCCAAGCTGCAGCTTGGAGCTGCTGCTGCTCTCCTGGCAGTGGCAGGAATGGATAACCCTGAGCAGAGGCTCTGCTGGAAAACTTGGGCACCTGCTTCAAGTAAGTGGGAAATATCTCCTGTAACAAGGAAAAAATATTGTTTTCCCTCCATTCTTTGCTTTATGGCTGTTCTTCATTTCTATTTCATTTTTTTTTTATTTTCCACAATGAACTTTAGCCAAATTCAGTGTTTCCCTTCATCCTTTTCTCCTGACCCTAAAGGAACATTTCCCAAACATCATGACAAACCTAAGCAGTACTTTTTTTATCCTTTAAAGCTGACATTTTCCCTTTGCAGAGCAGCATCTCAATACATCATTATCTAGGATGTTCCATACAGTTGAAGTGTTGGGATTTTACCTTCTGGACAACCCAAACCTCTGTTTCCTCTCAGGACCATCCACTTGAGTGTTGGACTCGATTATTCTTGTGTGTCCCTCCCAACTCAGAGCACTCTGTGTTTCTGTGTTCCCTTTGGGCATGCAGTGTGTGCTGCTCCTGTTTCCAGCCTGGCAGTGCCACCCCTCTCCAGTGCCACCCTTCTCCAGTGCCACCCCTCTCCAGTGCCACCCTTCTCCAGTGCCACCCTTTTCCAGTGCCACCCTTCTCCAGTGCCACCCCTCTCCAGTGCCACCCTTCTCCAGTGCCACCTCTCTCTGCAAAAGCACTGTCCCAAATCCTTCAGATTGAAATCAAAGTCAAGGATTTCTTGCCTTTTTATTCAATTTTATTTATAATGCAGCTGCTGGGCTGTGGCATTGCTCAGAGGCAGACGTGGGGATTTGGCACTGGCTGCTGTAATGAGGAACTGGATTTTCCTGGCACAACTGTTTCAGCTGTTGCACAAAAACGGAGAGGGAACACCCTGCCTGTCACTCACACTTTGAATTGGAGAGGCAGCACTTGGCAAACTGGTTCTTGCTGGGGAGAAGTGGTACTTGACTGGGAATTGCTGGCCCAGGAAAGGAGCTGAGGAGCTCTGGGCTGGGTTTGATTTTCCTGATGTGGTTGCAGAAGTGATAAGTCTGGAAAGGTAAAAAAGGAAGTTGAAGCAAACCAGAAGGAAATATGTAAATGGTGGAATTATGAAGGTAATAAAAATGGAGAAGTGTTTATTTGCAACACAGTTGAGTGGTCAATAATGAGGTAAAAATGCTGAGGGATAAAGACAAAAGACATTTCTTCTGGGATTAGAAGTGAGCTCAAAATTGCCAAGGCCTACTGGAAGTGGGGGGTGGGGGGTGGTGGAAAGAAGCCTGTTGTAGCATTTCTTTTCCTTTAATAAGCTTCTTTTTCTGGATGTCCTGAGTGTTCAGATGTAGCACACTTAGTGCCTAGTAACCCAACAAAGCTTTGATTGGTGCCTCTGCAGAAAGATTTTCTTTTCCTTGCAGGTTTCTAACCATGAAAAAAACCCCTGAGATCAGTTGCTTCAGAATCCTTAATTAAACACAACAAAGAAGGGCAATTAGAGCTGTGTTTTCCTTTTGTCATCCAGCAAATCTTGCAAACCTCAAAATCCTTTTCTTCCTCTAAGATTTATGATGGGAATAAATCATAATTATTCCTCTAACTATCAGCCTTAAGCGAACATGAACAGGATTTTTTTTTTTTTTTCCCTTGGAGGAGGTTCTGAAACCCATTCAAGAGGAATTCACTAACCTCTTTTATTGTGCAGGAGGAAAACCAAAAACACAGGCGTGGTAATTTTCCAGGCCTTGGCTGCCTGCCTCCTTTCCTGTCACTTCATGTCACGTCAGTGCTCCCTCCTGGGTGCCCCGTGCCCTGCTGGGCTGGATGCCCTCCACGTGTGTCAGAGCAGTCACTGCCCACAGAGCCCAGACACACACAGGGAAAAGGAGAGGCAGAAATCCAAGGGGATCTGAGCACTTCAGGGGCTGGCAGAGGGAGCAGCAGTGCACCCTGTGGCTGGTGTTCAGAGGATAAACTCTCAGCCCTGGTGCATCCCTGCAGGCTTTTCTCCCAGGCTTTGCTGTGCTGGCAGAAGGAGGGAGCAGGTTCTCCCCTTGAGGCACTGAAGGTGATGTGAGATAGGCACTGTGCAGGTGTGGGGTTTGTGCTGGCACCTCAAAGGACCTACCTGAGCACAGGGGGCCAACACACCACCACAGGAATGGCAGCCCCACGGGGGCCTGGGCTTGCTGGGGAGCAGGGGGCAGGAGGGAGAACCTCTGTGTATTGATCAGAAATGCTTGGTGATTGTAAAGGATTTGGGGCAGGTGTTTTGGGAACCAGTCTGCCCTGAGTTGTGCTGCAGTCCAGTTTCCATGCTGGTGTGATGGATGTGGCTCCTGCAGACAGAGAAGCCAGGTGTTCTCTTTTCCCTTAGTGTACAAGTTCCAAATTGACAGGATAATATGACTGTGTGAGCCTCTCAGCAGGNTTTTTTCTTTCTTTTTAAAAAATTGCTTTTGAGGTGTTTCCTAAACCAAATACAATAGTTGAGGCTTTTCTTGCAGAGCTGGGGAAGAGCATTCACAGCAACAGCAGCACCATGAGCAGGCTCCAAACTGATTTATAATGCAGACAGCTGTAGAGGTGTCCCTTGGCTGACTGGGAAGGTTTTTGGTTGCCACTAGATGTCCTTTCAGCCCTGCTTTCCCCACTGCTCCTGCAGAACAGTCATCTGGGCTGGGATTTGATGGCCGTGGCCAAGGAGTGCTGGACACCAAAGTGCTGGTGCGAGAAGGGAAGGGGCCTGAGTCCCAGGCTGCTGGGGCCTCCCATGCTTTTGATCTCACTGGGCTTTGCCTCAAATAGTGCTGGCTCATAGAAATGCTCCAAACCCAACTTCTGCATCTGTGCTGCACTGGATATTAAACACTTCAATATTTCTAGCATGACTCAGGGACTGTTGCTGTAGTGCTGGTGGATAGCAGAGGTGATGGCCCAAGGGAAGCCTTGGAAGATAAAAAGGATGGTGACCCCATTTAATGCAGGTGTTCAGCTTTTTCTCTATGAAACTGTAATTCAAATATCTTTGCAGGCTTATTCCATGGAGATGCAGGTATGTGTTGTCAGAAAGGACAGCCAAAATTTTTGTGAGGTTTTCCAAGCTGCCTGGATGCCCAGGATTTTGGAAACAATTCCTATTTCTGTAAGGTGTGTATCAATATCTACAAGCACTGGTGGTCAGTCAGCACCTGGAGCTGCCTGCAAATGCAGCTGCACCCACTGTCTCTCAGGCAATGGCAGTCCCTGTGGCTATTCTGAGTAAAGGAATTAGAGATGTTTCCCAGAAATGTGTGCTGGTTACAGGCATATCTGGAGGCTCATGAGGTGCAGCCTTTCTAGGCAAACCAAGGAATTTCCAAGAAACACTTGGCTCTTTGTGGGTTAGGGTCAGAGGGAAATCAGTGACTAACAGGCACAGGGTTTCTGATGGAGCACACACAGAGTTGGTGAGCACTGCAAACAGCAATCCTCAAAAGTACCTGGATTTGCAGCTGTGACCATGCACACCCCAGCCCTCTGAAGAGAGCAAACAGCAGATCCCAGCACGAGGGCCAGGCATGGAAGATCTACAGAAGGCTCTGGCATGGTCTTGGTGCAGTCAGGGCTTTCAAGAAGAGCTGCCCATCCTCCTGGATCTCAAGCCCAAACTCAGCCTAAACCATTTTATCTTTTCCCAAAGGTGCTGAAACAGCCAGGGATAAGTGAGGTCTGCAGGTGCTGGGCACATCTGGATTTCAGTGCTTCAATTTTGAAAACTAGCTTTGGAGGAAAAATACCCCAATGTGACTGGAGCTTCATTTGACTTAAGGGGAAGTGTGTTTTGAGGAGTGCAAGGGCCCTTGTCTGGGCTCATATAAAACCTGTTAAGTGATGTCAGGGTGCACAGAGGCCCTTTACCCTTGAACAGGCACAGCTCCCTGGCTCTACATCCCAGTGGGATGGCAAATCTTGGGGATGGTGGCTTTTTTATTCACATTTGTTCCTATTCTCTACAAATATGGGCCCAGAAGGGACACAGCTCTGCTCTTGAATTAGCTCAGAGAGCATTTGTGTTGCTGTAACACTGCCTTTGCTTCCCCCTCAGCTCTCAGTGCACACCTCCAGCCCCAACAATGACTTTACCATCCATCCCCACCTCTGCTCCCACAGCCCTGGTAAAACTTTGCTGGGGTGGAACCAGCACTTCCAGCACATGGACGTGGTCAGGAGAGGTCCCCACGTGTGGAACAATCTGCTGTGGCCTCGTGCCTTGATTTAGGGAGCCTGTGGGAGCTGGGGCACCCAGGACCTGCTGAGAGCCATGTCACACAGAGCACCAGAGTTCCTTAATAAACTTTCCTGGCCATTGCTGACCTAGACCATATATGAGCAAGTGAAAAGCAAGTGGTGAAAGGCTCTGTGTAACATTACTAATCCCATGTAGGGCTCTTGCTGAAAAGGCAGTCAGGTCCTCTGCTATTGTGTCCTCTCACTGCAGCTGCTTGGGTGAGCCCTGTGCCTTTATTAAAATAAAATCCAACAGCTCTGTTTTGGAATGGGTGCAGCCTGTGGGTCCCCAATGCCCAGGGGAAGGATGGGGTGTGTGAGCAGGTCTCCTGTGCAGGGCTTGGTGTTCCTGCAGAGTGCCAGGGAGCAGATTTGCAGGCTGGATTTTCCCCCTGCCCTCTGTGGAAGCTCTGGGATGGGCTCACACCTCGTGGTGCAGCACTCAAGGAAAGCCCCCATGGGGTCTGTGTGTCCTGCTCCTGTACCCCAGCATGGAACAAGGCTCCTGCTTACCCTGCAAGTGTTCAGGCTCCTGGGAAGGTCAGTTGGTAACTGGGGAGCAGCCATGGCTGGCTGGTGTGTGCACAGACCGTACCAGAGCAGCTTCATTTTCAATCTCAAAGCACAAAGGTATGGTCTGTGTGTGAGGGAGGCTGGAGTGGAGAGTCTCCTGCCTCTTCACAACCTGAAATCTGCTGGGGAAAACAAAACCAAACCTTAAGATTGCTGCCAAAGCTCGGTGGAGGAAGTACCTACGTAATATACATATGTATATTATATTTATTTAAATGTTTTAGCAGAGATGTTTCAGTCTGAGGGAAAGTGGCTGATGCTTTGTGTGTGGCTGTTCCCTTCTGATGCAGTATTTCCCTTTACAACTGCAAGGGGTTCTCCTCTTGTTCCTGGAAAATTAAAAACCCTGCTTGGAGATGCAGGTTTACAGGCTAGGGAAAAGCAGCTCAGAGTCAGTTTTTCCTCTTTGGGTTTTTAATACTTGTTTCTGAGAGTTGTTCTTTTCAAAGGATTTTAGCTTAAAGGAAATAAAAGTATTGAAACAAGCAATTTTTTTTTTTAAATTGGTTTGTGATTTTGTTTTTTGTTTTGGGGTTGTTTTGTTGGTTTTTTTTTTTTTTTTGGTCTCCCATTCTGACAAGTGGAAAAAAATTGCAATTGATTTCCTCTGTGCTTAGTTTTTGTTGATGCTGGTTGTTTTGGTGTGGCAGATGAACCCAGAGCTAAACCATTTGTACATTCTCTGCCCTGTGAGGTATGAGTCAGTGAGTCCTGGGCTTGGGCAGTCAGAGCTGTGCACACCATTCCCAGTGGAGTTTAACCACCTCTTATGCAACCATATCAGTATTTTCCTAGGAAATATATCTCCCAGTAGTTACTAAATAAAAGGAAACCTTTTTTTGAAATCTGCCAGCATGTTGAAATCAAATCTTCTCAAGGAAAAACTGCTGCTTTTGTTAAAATGTGACTCATGAAAGGAGAGGGGCAGCTCAGCTCAATCACAGGTCTGGGTTTGCCCAGAGATTGGGTTCAGATGCTCAGCCAGAAACAGCCCCTTGGGCTTGATATCCCCAGAGATTTAATTTCTTAAATACCCTGGGATATTTATCAAGATTTTTACTCATGAAGCTTGATCTTCATCCTTCTGCAGAATAGGAAACTACTTTGAAATCCACTTTGTCCTCCAGCTCTGCCAGTTGCTTACCTCAGTAATTTAGGGTATATATATATTTATATGTATATATAAATATATGAAATGTTTGTTTTTTCCTATTTTGTCTGTCTGAACTAAAGGAAGCCCCTGAGCTGAGGCCAGGCACTGCCCTGGCTCTGCAGGACAAGGTTTCTGTCCCTGTTTGTGTGGATCCAGGAGCAGCCCACGTGCAGCTGTTCCTGCACTATATATGCAGGCAGGAATGCAGGAATGCAGTGCTGCTGTTCAGGGAGCACCAGGAGCCTTTAATGGCTTTAAACTCCTGCTGCCTCTGCCATCCCATCTGTTACTTTCCTTTTATCTGGGAGGTGATGTAGGAGCCTTGTTGGGTGCAAAGTCCCTGCCTGTGGGCAGGAAGAGGAGGTGGAGACTCACAGGGTTTTGTTGTCTGACTTTTGTTGTGTGACCATCCCCAGATCTTGTCCAAATCACTTTTTACAGGTTTTCTATGAACTGAAGTTGTTGATTTATGTTCACCTAAAACAACACTAGACCAGTGGTTATAGGCAAAGGGCATTGCCCTTCTTTATGTCACAGCATTCCTCAGTGTTTGGCTAAAGTCCAAATCCTAAAATGAGAAAGTAAATTGTACTGGAATAATGTTTTCTAATTCCAGTGTCATCAAGATGTCCTATCTCTAATCAGCTTCTCTGATCTACTGTTTTTCCCCCCGAAACCAATTCAGCTACCAAGTGATTGAAAGTGGCAGGAGTTCCCTGATGGTTTAAGGAAATTTACATGCAATTGTAATTTTTTTAAATCTGTTTTTTTTTTTATTACTTTTTTTCCATTTGTCTTAGAAAGAAATATGAAATCTGCATGCAACTTTCTAAATGTTTCAAACATTTAAATAGCATATGATAATTTAGCAGTACAGTACATTATACAGTGAGATAATATAGGGAGACTTCCTATAGTATATTTACAAATGAAAAGGTAGTTTTGTTATATTAAAAAGAGGAATGCACTGCTTAACATTGAAGTATTACATTCAAAATAATGAATATGTTGTATTGCGACTAAAACATACATAGGTATTTTTATGTTTGCCCTATCATATTTTTCATAAAAAGGTACCTTTTAAAGGCTTTTGTTGTTGTTGCTACAAATCTAGGAAAACATACACACTCGAAGCTTAAGATGTCTCAGTACTGAAGCCACAAACTTTCTGTAAGTGCTTCAGGTGGAAAAAAGAAAAAAAAATAAACATTTTCTTAGTAATAAAAATGACCTAGAAATACTTTCTAATGCATGAGAGGTTAAATGGGAGATCCAGGATGCTTTGCCTTGCAGCCAGACCTCGAGTCCATTGAAGAAGAGGTACAGAGGTGATGCTCACGCTCACGAGGTGCTGAGGGACCTCACTCCTGCAGCTGCAGCCACAGCATTTTGGTGCCATCTGCCCCAGCAAACTCATTTTTGGTCCCTGCTCTGCCTGACTGAGGTGGAGGCTGCAAACACCAGCACAGCCCCAGCCCAAAGCCCTCCCACTCCAGGGGAGAGGGCCGTGGCTGGACAACGCTGGCACAAACAGTTCTGTTTGCCTAATGAGCTTATAAAGCTCGATTGCAATCATAGTGAAGTATGAATGAATAATAATTAAAAACAAACAAACAAAAAAACCTCCCCAAAGAACGTCTTTAAAACGAAAAGCATGTGTTTTCCTAACTTCAGTACAGAGCAGACAGCTATGAAATCAGAAGTGCAACAGATGCTTGTGAAATCTGGAAGCCTTTTGCACACGGCTATAAAATGTAAAAACTGACCCTTGGTAAAAAGTGCTTTATAATAATATAGAATTTGTGTCTTATGTCTGTGAGAGAGAAATAATCTTCTGTAGAGCCCAGTCCTATGCCAGCCAAGGGAGTCCACTCCATTCCTTGTACCACTTTCTCTTATTCTTCATAAACCCTAAACAAAAGAAGAACCAAGAGCAGAGTGTTTAAACCAGGAATTTAAAAACTCCATTACAAATAACAACAATAATAAATAATAAACAACCCAAAAATAGTAAAACCCCCAAACCCATATTTTTAGCCTGTGCCTGAGTAATTTGGAAAGTAAGTTATTGACTTCAGCAGTCACCAGATTGCTACCTATATCCATAAAGCATCTGGGAGGAGTGTTGGACTTCATTGCTGTCACATCTTAGAGGCACGTGGGGAGTGACACACTCCACCACAATTATCTGGGTAAATAACATGAAGAAATCCACATCTACTAATTTGCTTTAAATGCTGGAAACTCCCTATCTCATATACAAATATTGAAGCTTATCCTGAGCTGTATATGGACAATATGTTCACAATATCTGTTGTTTGCAATAATATTACGCTATTTCATTTTTCTAGATTATTTCCTGACAGCACAATTTGATGGGCTCTTCTCTCTGGGTGTTTCCTGGTGGCACAAGCCTGGGGCTGAGCATCCTTCCTCATGTTAATGATGGCCTTGTGTAAAAAAACAGGGAAAAAAAAAAAAAAGGAAAAAGGGGAAGAGTGCAAAAATGTGGTTATGCAATAGGCAGGGCTTCCCCACGTGCTCTGTTTGTGAAGCAGAGGCAGGGAGCTGGCAGGAATTCAGGGAGATGGCCAGGGGCTTGCTGTGCCCTGGCATGGCCTGGGGCCGTGCTGGGGATCGCTGGCACCCTTGGGAGAGGAGCCTGCTGCTCCCTGGCCTCACTTGAGCTCCCTTTTGGGGAGCAAATCCCCCACCAGATGAGGAAGATGAGGGTTTGATGGACCTGTGCTGCCCTTGGAGGCTCTTTCTTGGCCATGGCTGGAGACATGGCAGGAGTTGGGCTGCTCCCCTTAATTACAGATGGGAACGTCACCATTGGCCATCAAAAATTCATGTTTTGCTCTCTGTCTTCTGTCTATGGCTTAGGGAAAAAAACAACAAAACCAACCCCCTTTATAGGGGAGAAGCTGTCAGAGAATTTTATCAGAAAATTACCATTTTTCTGGGAATGATATGCTAGTTAAAATTGGCAGATACCTGCATCATCAATAGTGATGGTGTTGAGGTGGTGTGATGGGTGGTGTGGGACAGGACTCCCTTTTTCCATCTCTCCTGACTGCTTTCCTTGTGACTGTGTGAAAGTAGTTTAGCTTTTCCTCTTGGATTTTTACCCGTACAAGGGAGGTGAGCGTATGCAAATAACTGAGAACGTCAGCTGATGAATATTTTAACCAAAAATAATTACTATTTATAGTCAGAACAGCCTAATGCCAAAATAGAAGCGAGAATTGCGTGCGGCAGGAAAAAATTAATATCAAGAACAGCCATTTAAAATTGTAATTTTGGTGACAGAGATACATCCTCTGTGCTGGATGGAGCATTTGCCAGGGTGTGCATTTTTCTGGCTCTATTTCTGAGCACTGCTGGTTGCCTGAGCTGCCTCCAGGACCCTTTCAGCAAGGCTTACCTGCCTTTCTCCTTCCATACCCGGTACCACTTGAGCAGCCTCACGGTGTTCTGGCGCTTGGGGTTGAGGCAGTGCTGCTGCTCCCCCCTGACCCGTGTCCACAGTGTCACACTGCAAGGCAAGGACAGGTCACAGGCACTCACAATCCCCCCCTGCTCCCATCCCACCCCAGGCCACAACACCAGGCAAGGGGGATCTCGCCCAGCAGGGCAGGGTAAGGCATTTCCAGCTCTGTGCTTTATGGAGGAATTCTGAGTTTCCTGGGATAATGTCACAGCAGCTGTTCTCCCTCGGTGCAGGGCATGGAGCTTGGACCAGATAAGTACATACCCACTGGTTTTAATCACTGGGTTTGCTCTGCCCAAGTGTTAGATATCATATTTTGAGCCTAATTAATTTAACTAGGGTTCATTCAGGTGACCACAAAGAATTTGCATGAGGAGGCAGTTCTGTTGTACTCAGCAATCCTTCATCCAAGAGAAATGATCAGAACTGCTTCATTGATTTTTTTTTCTTCTTAATTCTGTAGTATTTAAAATATTTGGAGGTGGCAGAGTGTTTTTGTGCCCAACAGCCAAACTCTGAGCCTTAGCATCAGCCCTGGGAGCTTCAGCCTCCTCTGATAATCACTTGATCCTGCTCTCCTTGCTGGCTTGGTGTCCCTTTATTGTCAGGACCAAGAATGCTGGCAGACAAAACATGGCAAAAGTCTTTTCATCATCTGAGGTTCCCCCCTGGAGGGCTCAGTGAGGCTGCCACAGCTGAGGTGACATGAGGGATCTGGAGCTGGGTGCTAACAGGATGTCCAGAAACATCAAGACTGCCCCACTTGTGGGGCTCAAAATTGAGCAGTTTTCTGTTTTTCATTAATTTTATGATTAAAAAAAAACCCCAGACAACATCCAAGAACCAACCCACAATGACAATTTTTATTAGAATTAATAATTTTCTGGAAATACCATCCATAACAGGGAAACCCAGTCACTGGTTTAACTAAAACCCTATAGCGGAATTAATTAAATGCTGCTGGAGACATGAGTACAATGATGGCAGAAACCCAGAAATACCTGTGTATATTGAAGGGCTTCTTTTATGGTTTGGTTTAGGAAGGAAGACAAAATGCCTTGCAGGCTTTCCCAGCTCACCCTCCTGGTGCCTCACAAATTAAAATGTGCTGCCTGCATGAACTGAACTGAGGGTCTCACCACAATTCCAATTTCAAGGTTTTACAAGGTGTTCAAGTAGGACTTTCTATTCAATTAACCTTCTTCCCTGCTCCCCTTTTCTGCTCCATCTCCAGCTAAGGTCACAAAATGTTAAGGTGTAATTTCCAGGATGTTTTCTGTGAGGATGTGGATTTCTCCCCGTGCATAGGAAAGCAGTGGAAGAGCCTTTAATGGCTGCAGCCATCAGAAGGGAAGGGTCACTGTTAAAAACTATGGACTAGCTCCGTTCTAAGGCTGTTCTCAGCCAACTCCTCTGAGAGCAGAGTGTGCTTCAGAAAGGGAGTTCTCCTGCAGCTTTGCATGATGCAAGTTTTAAGGGATTTGAGGGCAGACAAGGTTTCTCCCTGCAGCAGCCTCAGCTGTGCCATCTGCACGGATCCAGACCTGGGCTTGGGTTTCTCTTCTGACAGACCACAGAGGATATTTCCAGAAAGTGATGGACAAGAGGAATTGCAGGAGGAGAGGATCAGGAACACCACTGAAAAGCTGCAAGCCCTACATTTTCACCAGAAGCAGCGAAGGACGCTCTGGATTTACCAGTCTTCAGTCTGAGCATGATCCATGATCCATGCTTTGTCTCTGCTCTTTCCTCAGGCTGAGATGTTGCTTTGACATCACATGGAGGTTTTCTGCTTTGGTTCTGGAGGATGGAGAGTAGAACTGCTCCCAAGGCAGCCCCATGGTCCTCTGCCACTCTCACAGTCCCTGATGGATGCAGGTTGGGTGGCAGCATGTTTGGGCACCCTGAGATGACCTGGACCTGCTTTTGGGGATGTTGGTCTGACAAATGTAAGGGAATGTGCCTAAGAGGTGTCAGGGAGCTTCTACATGAGGAAGGAGTTGCCTGGATTGCCTGCAAGGAGAGGCTGAGAGAGATGGAGAAGGGATGAAGCACCAGAATTTACACCTCCAGTAAGATTCTTTCAGTGGAATTTGTCTCTTTGCTGCCCAGGGCTTGGTGGCTGGAGCCTTCACCCTCATGTCTGGGTGTCCCAGTGCCAAAATTCTCCCCAGTATGTCCATGCCTCCAGGGCTGTGATAAACACCCTGATCAATCTGGGGTCCCAGCACCCTGTGCCCCCACACAGCTCATCTGCAGGGATGGAGGGGCTGCACCTCTCCCTACAAACACCCTGTCTCCATGACCTCAGGGATCCTGCTCTGGTCCTTTCATCCCAGGCTGGTGTGGGAGCTGCCATCTGCCTGTACTGCCCCTGGAGAAAGGCACTGCTGTGAGCCTGTGTCCCATCAGCTCTTCTCATCCTGATCGATCCCCACGCTCTGGGATGGGGCAAAACATGGATGGGGGTGTTTCAGAACATTTCAGGTGGAAAGAGTTAAACTTCCCTCCTATTTTCTGCTGCTTCCCCTCATTCCAGGAGACAGATACACTCACAATTACTGCTTGATGTACCATGAATCTTGATAGGATTTGACTAGACTGAGGATTCAGTTTAACTGTCTCTTCCCCTGTGGCACAGCTCTGCTGGGGGGTTATGGCCACAACCTCCCTGACTGCACCCCCATACCCACTGTTTCTCTATCCAACATAATTTATATCATGTTCTGCTATATGAGAGCTTTTAAAGAGGGCAGAAGAGAACGCAGCTTTGACAACTCATTTTAGATGGTCACTGCAGCAACAAAAAACTCAGTTGCAGGAATTTAGCTCCTCAGTGCCGTGTCCAGAGGCTCCCAGATAAATTGGTTCCCAGAATATTAATTTCAGTGCTTTCAGTGCTGAGTTCAGGGTAGCTGGAAAGGCAGTGATGGCAGCAGGTTTGCCCTGCCTGCCCCACAGACACCCCCAGTGATGGGACAGTGATGGGACAGTTCTGTCTCAGCAGCTGCTGCAAACCCTGCAAACCCTCAGCCTTGAACAGAATTCCTCAACATCTGCCCTGTCAGGCTGGAAAAGCAACTGCTCCTACACAGCATTCTGGCTTTCCCAGACTTCTGATCTGAAGTAAAATGTTGCATTAATGAGATTTATTTCATATCCCCTGGCCACCATCTGCTTTTGGGCAAATAACTGGAGCGGGATGCCCAGAGTTAGTGTCTCTCCATGACATCATTTTACTATTGAAGGGTCAATAGTAAAGCTGTGAGAAGAAAGCTGTGAGGAGCTGATTGAGGCAGGGCTGCTCTGAAAGAATTTTCCTGTTCAGGTCACCATCAGCTGGTTTGGGCTTCAGAGACGTGGGTCTGATGTTCCCTGAGCTCACATTGCTCACAGTGATGCTGCTCTGCTCTGGAGGAAGCCTAAGGAAGCTGGAATCTCCATTCCTTCTCCACAAGCCCTCTGCTGAGGCGTGCAAGCCAGCTCCATGGGGGAAGTCTGGTGTCTCCTGAGGTGTTTGTGCCAGGTGGATGGGCAGGTTCAGCCCCGTGGGCATTGCAGCCTGCACAGATCCCTTGTTAAGTGACTGGCAAGTGTTCCATGATGGATCAGATCAGTCCTTGGTGTCCTGGGCTGGGGCTGATCTTGGGACCCTTTTCTCCCCTCTCATGTGGCAGGGGGGCTCAGTGCAGCCTTTTTGGATTGTCTGCCCTTCTGGTTCTTATCCAGCTGCATCATATGCTGGTTGGATGGTGCTTTTTGGGTGGAAAGCTTAAGATATCCAAACAGGACAGGAAAAAAGCCAAACCCACCCATATTTAAAATCTGAAGACCCCTTCCTTTTTTAGCCAGTTATGTAAAAAAATCCCTGTACCTGCCTCAGCTTGGTTTCCCACCACATCAGTTTGGGATTTCACAGCAGCATTGGCCCTGACTTGCAGGGACACGGGGACAAAAGCATTTTATTACAGGCTGAGTAACCCCACCAGGTGAAGGGGATTCCTCTGGTACAATGCAGGCTGGGGTAACTCTTCCTTACAGAAACCACCATGGACCAAACTCTGCTCATGTTCATTCTGCATGCTGAGAATAACTTGAGTAAATAGTTCTGAATTTTGTATCAAGCAGCTTGGAGTAGAATTTGTCCCTATTTTCACTTGAACTAATGATAATCTTTTTACCCATTCTGGAAATACTTATTTAATTAAAAAAAAAAAAAAAAAAGTACCAAAAAATGAAACCTGGGGTTTTGGTCAGAATTGCACCTTTTTTTTTCTCATCTGATGCAGCAAATTACTGTTGCCAGGAATTAGCATGCCAGGGCATGAGGAAAACAAAGAACAAAGAAGGAACTTGCAGATAAGGTGAAGCAGTTCAGCTGACAGGGAAACGGAACCAATAAATAAAGGAAAACTTACATAATCATCTCTTCCACACAAAACGGGTACCTCGGTTTTATTTCCAGCTTCCGTACATTAGAGAATCTTATTTTAGGACCTTTTCTTGAGCATTTGCACTTCACACCTACAAGAGAAAGCGTTTTCTCATGCGCCTGCAAAGCCTCCTGCATACCAAGCGTCCCTTCCCCTCCAGCCTGTGCGCATCCAGGAAAACTTCAGTTTGCTCTTTTAAGCCTTGCTGGGAAAAGATGAGTTTTTTAATGCTGTTCAGCTTAAAAAGAGAATTTTTTTTTCCTTTGGTATATCCCAGAAAAAGGTAGTGACTCTCTGGGAAATATGTTTTAGAGCAATACATATGTTCTGGGACTTTGTAAATAGCTGATTTTTTTTTTTAAAGTGCACCTGCCGTGATTAAATATAATTGTATTTAACAAAAGGAAATGAAAGAGTCAGAACTTGCTTTAAACTAAGCGAGCAAGTGCATGTCTGGGCTACTTTCTCATTCACTCGTGTCTCACTTGGACTTTGTAGGACTTTGAATCATTCCTCCTTGCATGGATGCTGTGGTGCAGCCATAGCCAGACAAAAGCTGAGCATTTTTTAACCATCATTTTTGTGCACGGCAGAAAAAGCAGACTGTGCCTCCACCTCACATCCAGCTCTGCTCTATTTGCCCTGGAAACCAGCCTCAGTTTCAAAGGAGATGCGTGAGCTCTGTCCCTGAATAACGAAGAACATGGCACGACCTGCCCCACTCCGAGCTCTTTGCCGTGCAGTGAAGACACAAATGAAGACACAACTTGATCCCTTGTATTTTACCTCTACTTCACCTTTAAATGACTTGCAGCTCCCTTACTCACTGATTCCCTATATCGCACCTTTCCGCTGTGCAGGGGATAGCTCAACCCAAGCCAGGGCTATCCAGACACAAACACGAATTCCCGGAGAAGATAATGACACGGGAAAAAGCAGAATAAACCACTTTACCTTCCGCGCTGGCTAAGCACATCGCGATGAAGAGCAGGAGCAGAGCTGCCGTCAGGAGCTTCATTGTGAGACAGCAGGTACCCGAGGAGACGCCGGGGGCTTGGATGCGTTTGTTCTCCCGGGGTTGGTGCCCCCGGTGCCGCTGTCCCGGGCCGGCTCAGCAGGGAGGGGACGGCGGAGCGGCTCCCGGCGCTGCCTGCGCTCTGCCGCTGCCTTCCCTTCCCTTCTCCTCCTTTAAAGCGGCTCCGCTGCCCTCGCTCCCGGCTCATTAATATGCAGAGCAACTCCGCGGCTCCCTCCGCTTCCTCAGCCCCGGCGGGGAGGGGGGGACCGGCACCCCGGGGGGAACATCCCCCGTCCCCGCCCCGAACATCCCGGAGGGAGCGCGGGCCATGGGGCGGCCGCTTCTGCCCCTGCCCAGCTGGGACCTTCTCCATCGGAGGAGGAGAGCCCACGAGGGTTTTGGGGAGGGTGATGTGCGTGTTTGTATGAATGGGGCCGGTAGCTGGAAAATCGTCCGCTTGTGAGCGGTGCAGGGATGCGCCCGCGCTCCGCGGAAATTCCCATGCACTTTGGAAATAAGATTTGGAGAAGTCTCACCTGGGAAGGGGTGTCACCTTTTGTCACAGAATGACTTAAATATTAATTCTTCTACCTTTAGCAGGCTTCTAAATCTAAAGGAAAGTTTAGTGAATCAAATGGGGAAATATATTCCTAAAAGCGTTGTTAGGTGGGCTTAGCATGTGGAATGCTTCGGGACATAAGCTCAGTTCATCGTTGCTTTAACGAACACTCGAAGGACATTCTGCTCCACGAAGAACAGGGTAGCAACACGCAGGAACTTCATGGATGTAAATACATATTTCTCCTCCCTTGCGGAGTCTCTTTCTGATTTCAGAAACAACTAAAAGAACATTTTTAAACCCAGATCCCAGATTTTTGTCTAAATGAAGCGGGTGGCGATCAGAGCGGGGTCTGATCGCCTTCACAGCAGCGTATTCCAAACACGCCGCAGCCGAGCGCCTCCGCGGGTCCGCGTCCGTCCCAGCGCTCCCCGCTCGCCCACCCATCGCTGCCGTGAGAGCCGAGCCAAACCAGCCCCTGCCAGCTCGGCCAGCGCTTCGGGAGGGCTCGCCACGCACTCCCGGCTCCGCTTGCATTTTAAGTTTCGCACATGGCTCGGTTCCTGCCGGCTCCCACTGGCAGCGGCCGCCCCGCTGCGCTCCCGGCCCGGCTGTTGGCAGGCGGCGAGCACAGCCCGACCGCACACGGGCTG
>WEIU01000643.1:544752-585822 GCA_013389925.1 Aegithalos caudatus | reverse complement strand
CCCTGCCCTGCCCGCACTGCCCTGCCCTGCCCTGCCCTGCCCTGCCCGCACTGCCCTGCCCTGCCCTGCCTTCCTCCAATGGAGGAGCACCGGGTGCTGCCCATCGGGGACCAGGCTGGGGGCAGTGGCTGATGTTGCACGGAGTTTTTGGGATGAAAGCTCTGCTTCGGGGCTGCTGCTGGTGCACTGCGGCCGGGGGAGAAGCTAGGATACAGTTCCTGTGGTGCTCTTGGTGTTTTTGCTGTACAGCTCTAACCCAGCTCCAGTGCCTCTCACTGCTCCCTGCTAGGAATGGTTTGTGGACTGTATTATTAAATGCCAACAGGACTCAAGAGAGAGGTTTGTTCCAGAGCCTGGGATGAAAAAAACAGGCAGCTGAGGTGTGAAGGTCTCAGTTCAAACCTTTCAAATAAATTCTCAATTTCTTACATACACACGCACACACACAAAAAACCCCCGAAAAACCAACAACAAAAAAAACCCCAAAACCCAAAAAACAAAACCAAAAAAATGACCAAACAAAACCAAACCCCCCAAACCCCCAAGAAAAGTACAAAAGGCTTTTTTCAGAATTACTATCAGCTGGTGGTGAAGATGCTCATTGGCTATGGGGGTGAATTGGCTGAAAAGCATGCACATCCAGAGCTGTAATCCTTCCCTGCTGCATTTTAGGGTAATTCCCTCCTTGTAGCTTTCTCTGCACTGTGTGCAGGAACAGCCTCAGGGAGAGTAGTGCTAAGGAAAATCTTTTTCCCTCCCCCTCTGCTAATAAGAATTTGGGTGCAGCTCTAGCTCACGGCAATTTGAACTTTCCCCAAACCAGGGAACTCACGTACAGGCTGGAGAAAAATGAAAGGAAATTCTCGTGCTTTCCAAAAGTGAATCCCATCTTCTTGTATGACTCTTCTCACGCTGATAGAGCCAAGTTTCTTAAGTGGGGAGTAAGCAAACTGCTGCTCTATTCCAAATTTCATGTAGAAATGAATGTATTCGAGGTGTGTGTACACATATGGTGACTCTCACTGTGTTCCTGAGCAGTTCAGTGTCTTTATGCCAGGCACTGTTTTTGACAGTAATTATTTCTGAGAGCTCAAAGGTGCCTCTTGCCTGGTGTGACAGATTTTGGTGGCCATGTACAGCTGTCTCTGACACCTGCTCTGTCTTAAAATGACGACCACAGAAGAAGTTTTAGCAAATGATTTGAGGAAAAAGAAACATAGATGGAATTCACTACAGTCCTGCCCCAAAAGAAACTCCAATAATTCAGATGTATTCAAACAAAACCGTCATATGCTGAGTTGCTCAGCATACACTGGTCTGCCCGGGGTATCTCCAGCAGATCTCCTGAGCCCCTCGAATGTGTTTTGATGAGCAGCCAGTGCTCCACAGGCTGTGGGGGCTGGCCAGGTGAGCACAGGGAAGCAGCTGAAGCATCCCTTTCAGACCTCACAGAGCCACCCAGTTGCAGAGTAATTGATCGGGGCTTGGGTTTTTCCCCACACAAAAGAGGAGTTTCAGAGCAGGCACAGTGACCAGGCTCCTGCTGTTGTCCTTGGCTCTGCAGATGGGACATGCTCCAGAGCCGTGTGTCCCCAGGGGAGCAGCACTGTCCCTGGGCACACAGCGTGTCACCTGCTCAGCCTGCCTAATTAGAGGGCCATTGTTGCTGCTGAAAGGACTCTCGTTTCATCTCATCATCTGATCTTTTCAAGTCTCTGCCCCAGCATAAGGCTCTCTAGAAAACCAAGGCTGAAGCCTGGCTCTGCCCCTGAGGGTGAGACCCAGAGGGACCAGAGGTGATTTGCCACCCTGGGAGGGGGATTTGTGACATGGATGAGCAGTTACCTCCTCCTAAATAAGAAAGAAGAGTTTTAGCAAAGGGACTACCATTTGAAGCAAAATCCTCACCATTTTTGTCCACCTGGAAGCTGAAATCATACATTGTTGAGTGCAAAATATGGAGCAAAATATTTGTGCTTATAGACACAGGGAGAACCCTAAAATGCAGGCTGTCCTTCGAAGGGGGAGCTACTGGAATGGGGCAGCTCAGTCCCAAAATAAATAGTTGTGGTGGCAAAATGGGAGAGCTCCAGAAGTGCTGTCAAATCTGCCAGGGCAAGGACATTTGTGTCTTTGTGCTCAAACAAGACTGAGTGGGGTCCATGCCCTGACCTGAGCTCAGGTGAGGCTCTTCCTCCTGCTGTGAAGGTACACAGCTTCCTCAGCCAGCACACAGTGTCCTCCAGGTGTTCATCTGCATCCCAGGAACCAGAATATTCACTATTACAGTCATCCCCATTCTTAGAAATATTCCAGTATTCAGCTGGCTTTGGATATGCTGGTTATTTCAAGCACAGGGCAATCTATGATTTGGATTAACTGTCCTTCCAAATATCATAGTGATTTGTAAAGGAAAGATGAAGGTGCTTGTCATGGGGAGAAATCTTTGCAAAACTGAAGCTACTTATTGCTGTTGAGGCAAAGTGTGAATGGCTCATCTGAATTTAATGTCTAAGAATATCGGCTCGTCAAGGAGAAGATTAAACATTAGAAGTGAAGTGACAAAAATCCCTGCCTATCATGTCAGGAATTTGGAGGAGGAATGAGACTTAACTGCTCACTAGAAATTTCAGCATTAAGGTGGAGGTGTACAGATGTGATGAGTGTTGTATGCATTTTTATTTTTTTCTGGGTGCTTCACTTCCTTTTTTACACCTTTTTGGTGTTGTAATCGTTCTGTATGGGCCCTCAGCCCTTGCAACAGAGGAAATATAAAACTTGATTCCAAGCTTGGAGTCAGGGGTGAATTGCCTCAGATTTTGGGAGGCTGTTGCAAGCCTGCTCCCGCCGTGCTGCACTTAGTGGAGGATGTGTTGCAGCCTGTGGTCAAGCCCATGTTGTCACCTCTTGCTCTAAATGACCTTTTCCTTTCCTCAATAGCCCTGAACAGTAGTTGTGGCATCCTTGCATGTATTTGTCTATCATAAGTTGAAAGGCAAAGCTTTGGATTTCGTCTTTGGTCTCTGGAAACATGAAACATATTTCGGGGAAAACAGCTGTGTTCCCTTCTGTGGAGTTTCACAACAGATGAATTCTGCAAAATAAGGCTTGTATTGTTGTTGCAGTCACTGTGTTCTTTTGATATTTTATTTTTATTTTTATTTCCATATTGAGATTAAATTCTAGACACTGCTTCTTCCCTTGGGAATAGTTTTAAGGCAGCTCTCTTCCTAAACCTAAATTATTCACTGAGGAGGATTTTTTGCTGAGATGAGAACAAGGAGGTCGGATCTGGGACTGTTGTCATGGCTTGGAGCTCTTTGAAGCTCTTTGTCATGAATCATTAAAAAGGGCTGCAATAAAATGGTAAATGGGAGAAGTGGCTCTTTGTGTAGGTGATTTGAGAGTCACCTCTAGATGTGCACAAAAGGATTAATCCCAACTGTGACCTTTTACATTGGGAAAATAGTAAGTTGTGTTTAATTTCCTACTGACTCATTTCCTTGCATGTTACAACTTACCATTGGTTTTTATGTGCAAGCACAGCTTACACTTTACACAATTTTGTTAAAGGCATTTCAGCTGTGAATGGCTGCAGGTATTTATTTTGTGCTAATCACACAACGAGTTGGGTGGCTTTCTTTACCATCTACTCCGGTGCTTGCTGCAGTGTAGAGGCAATCATGTGAAGGTAAGAAAGGCAATTTGTTTGATCTGACTGGCTCACACTCCTGATAGTGCTGGCCAAAGCCTTGAGAAGTCTCCATGGTTGGGTTGTATGGACTGAGAGATGGTTGGGACAAGGATGGGATGAGCCCTGTCCTTATTTGTGTTTTCTCCCTTTCCCAATTGTTTTTTAATTCCTGAGCAGACTGAGAGAACTGGGATGAGCACATGGTGTTAGTGCCCAGGTGTGCAGTTAGAACATCCCAGCACTGATAACAGATCAGCAATTGGATGGAAAACCCTTTTTTGCCCCAGGATTGGAAACACATTGTGCCATCCTGATTTGCTGGTCACATCTTTGTTTGTGTGGGGGTAGTTTTGGGTCATTTGTGGGTGGTAGCTTTTCCCATGAAAGGCTTTAGGTGCAGAATAGGGTGTCATTGGATGTAATGAACTACAGGCAGCCTCTCTCTGTGATATTAATGCCACTTCTCTCAAAAGGAGTGGCTCTTCTGCCAAGCCATCCATATTCAAAAGCACAGGCAATGTGGAAAACTGAACCATTTTTGCTAGACAGTAGGACCAAATGAGATCAACACCTGAAAAGTTTCTAATCCAGTCCCAGGGTTGTGCTTGCTCAGGTGGGGAGCTGTGACAGCAAGATCCACAAATGTTCAGGCATGAGAAAACCCATCTCCTTTCTCCAGAACCCATCTCTTTTCTCCAGAAAGGAGAAAACACTTCTCCTTTCTGCAGCTCGTTAGAACTGGGCATCATTTCAAACGTTTCCAGGAATGGCAGGAACGTGCTTCAGCACATCTGCTTCCAGCACTGGCTCCATGGGATCAGAGGCCCTTAGGAGAGCTGTGAGCAGCACCCTGCTGAAGTGTCCACGTTGCAATGGTTTTATGGGCATTAATAGAAGGAAACCTAGATTTTGGGGAGAGGGCAGCAGTGCTTGGTGTGTTTGGGGCCATTGGCCACGAGCTGCAGTGGCAGGAGCAGAGCCTGGGTGCCCTGCTGGCACTCTGGCTGGGAGCTGTAGTGCCTGGAGGGTGATGCCCACTGCAGCAGTGACAGCAGATCTGCTGCCAGGGACACATTTGCAGCTCTGGAAGGCCTTTTGCAAAGCCCTGCAGTGAGGGTCTTTTCTGTTGTGTTTTGGGATGGCTTTTGAAGCAAAAAGACGAAGACATAAAATGATACAGATGAAATTGCAGAGGCAGAGGCATGCAGGGTGTCAGATGCACCTTTCTCAAGTCCTGCTTCATAACCCAGGGGGTGGCATCCAGGCATGGAGCTGCACATGGATCCCACACACAAAGAAATTACTGGGAAGGGCTGACTGCCCCTCTGGGAAAACATGATGATAACCTTCATGTATTCCATGGTTATTCTCTCTGATGGCTTCTGGCATCTATTTTTTTTGACTTTTGGCTTCATCTTTCCAAAAAAATGAACACCCAAAAGTCTGTGGGTGTGTGGAAACAGCACTGAACTGAAGATCTTCTCAGCAGCCTTTGGGAGGTTTGTTTTTGTGCTTGTTCCCAGTCACTGGGAGCTGTTTACATTTGCCCACAGAGTAACCACAGCAACAAAACTGCCCAGCACCAAGAATTGAAGCCATTAGATAAAAACAATCACAATGCAGTGATTAGGTGTGGAGGGAAATCATCTCAGCACCTCCCGTGGTGACGTGCAGGAGTGCCCGGGGTGCCTTAGGAGAGGGTGGCAGTGCCAGCACCAGGCACTGCAACACACTGGGAATGGCTTGGGCACAAAGCCACAACATCTGGAGGTGCCCATAAGGCTCTGCAGGGCTTCTCCCACCCCCTAAGTTCTTTCTGTAATGTGCAAAAAGCCCTTGCAAGTTTAATGAAGCCCACTCTCCTGCAGATAGGAAGGGTGCTTCCTATCTCTGTTCATTTTCTGCTGAGCTGTGTGTTAGTAATGATGGGAATTTTTCATAAGCTGGTTTTTTTTCCTCCCCTTGGGATAGAAAACATATGTAGTGTCTTTAAAAATAAATAAAATTAATGGCTTAACAATACAGACTTTGAATATTTGATGGAACATTAGTAGGCTGCAATCAATCAAAAAAAGATCTTTTTCTTCTGAGTAATAAATATGTTAATTATTTTATCTACTCAAATAAAAGCTTAATTACCATAGCACTTGGGAAGAGGGAAGAGGGAGGTGGTTGTTATGCTCAGTGTTCCTAAGAAAATCAGTTCATTCTGCAAATAAGCCAGCATTTCTGCAAGCAAACCAAGAGACATCCCACTGCTACAGCCAAGCTGTGCACTTCTCCTGGCAGTGGTATAACCAGTAGGGACTTGGTGGGGAGCCCTATTGCTCTGAACCCCCCCTCAGGCTGGATTTGCCCACTTTTCTCAAGTTTTCCACCTGGTTGCACGCTCAAGTGTGAGCGTGCCTTGCCACCCATCTCTTCTGCATGTGTGGTCTGGGTGGGCTGCAAAAGAGCTGGGCCAAGCACTTCCCAAGCCCACTTTGCCAGCAAATATTCTGGAGCTCATGACTCCCCAGGATCAGGGTTTGGCCAGATCATCCCAGGGAGAGAGCAGCAAGGGGACAGCAGGGACCCCAGGGCAGGATCCCCCTCCTCCTGACACCCTGCTGCCCCCTCCCTGCCTGGCCATGCTGACAGTGCCTGCATCAAGGACAGCTAAAGCACAGAAATTCCTGCTGTGCTCTGCTGCACTGCCCTGAACGAAGAGAAGTGAACTTCTGGGGGTTTTATTAACAATCCAAAAAGAATCACACGAAGATGGCACGTTGCAGAACTGATGTGGTGAATAACTGTGGGGTTTTTGTTGTGGAAATGAAATGAGAAATCAGCCAGGTGGCAAGATAGGGCTGATAAAGTCTATAAATGCCAAGGACAGTGATGGCATGGGGCTGGGACTGTGGACTGGAAAATTGCTCTCTGTAGGCTGCCTTAGGTGTCTTCCCAAATCCAGGGCTTTGCCGCCTCCACTCTCCAGGACAAAAATTTATCTGGCTTGTGATTCCTTCCAAAGGCCTTTGGCAGCCTCTCCTGGCAGTTGGCTGCTTCTGGAAAGGCAGGCAGCTGTTGCTAAAGTGATTTGGAGGCAGAAGTGGTGCTCTGGAACCCTAGTGTTGCAGGAGAGGGTCAGCACCAAGGCTGTTCCCACTGTGGATGGGGCTGGCTTTGTGCTAGCAGCTCATCTTTGGAAGGAGAAGATGGGTGTGAAGTCCCCCTCTGTCCTTCTTCATCCCCTGTGTCAGGTCAATGCTCTGTCCCAAGGAAAACTTTGGAGAAACTCAGCAGCCAGCATTTCTTTTGATGCCTGCAAAATATCTGTCCCATTCCTGAGAGCTCCCCAGAGCTCAGTGGCTTGGAAGAGAAATCTCAGAGCAGCAGGATTTTCTAGACATGGATGTGGCTTTATGGATACTCTCAGAGATCAGGGTGCCTAAGAGTTAACATGAATTTCAATCAAGAAGACATTAAGAAGAGCAGAGGGAAAACAGATTAGCTGTCCTCTTGCCTTGCTCTATAAGATGAGACAATGAGAGAATGTGATGAGATCAATGGAAAAAATAAAAGGAAATGAGAAATCAAAGGAATTGCTGCTTTACAACTTATTTCATATGGTGAATTGGGAAATTTGCCCTTCAGGGGATCAAATATTCTCTTATTTTTTTAACAGATTTGGGTAACTCATGACTGCAAAGATAAACCCGTGATGGAGGCTCATCCCCTGCAGGGTTTCAAAAGGAAACAATCCATTTCAGGTACAAGTGGTGGGACACTGCTGGATGTCCCCTCCCCTGGAGCTCTCAGAAACCACACAGAGCTGTGGCATCTGCCAGAGCCTGGCTTCCCACAGGGCTGCAGGGCTGGATTATTGGAGCTGTAAGTCCAGGGACAGGGAACAGCTACACCAGGGGATGGCTGTCACATCTCAGGGAGGCTGGGATGCACACACCCCCCTCCCCAGGCTGCTCATGGAGCACTGGGGCAGATGCTCAGGGCCAAGACAGAGAACAGGACCTCTGTCCTCCCCTTCCAACATTTCAGTGGTGCTTCTGGAGTCACAGTCCTCATGCCTTAAAGCAGATCCAGCACATCCTTTCTGGGACTTCAGGATGGCTGTGGGCTCTGGCACTTCATGCCCCAAGTGACTTGCCCTCAGAGAAAGAAGTACCTTCTATGAGTTGTCATTCCAGCAGTAGCTCTGGTTCCTGTATTTCTCTAGGGTTGTGATTTTGTTTCTTCTTCTTTTAAAGCATTTTGCTGTGCCCACTCCATAGCTCCAGCTCATTGCTGAGCTCTGTATGGGTCATACACCTCCTGTCTTCTTCTGCAACCACCAAGCCTCTGCCCAGGTGGAAGTCAATGGGAAAACTCTTGCACTGGAGGCTGAAAAAGAACTTTCCATGTTCTTGGGTAAAGAGGTCCTTGGGGCACCAGCAGTCACCACTTGGTGATCAACACCAGCCAGCACTGACCTTTGATGAGCAAAGATTCAAGGTTTTTGCAGCCACCCAGTGATGCCAAAGTCACCTCCTGTTTGGGAGTGCACAGACACTCCAGTTTTCCTCCTTCCCTGATGTACAAGCCCTTGGTCTGATGTCCTGACAAGCTGGCTGGTAGCAGGCAACTGCTGCCAGAGGCTGACATGAAGGTTTTGTCCTTGTGCTGCTGTCAGAGTTTCTTGAGACTGATGTATCTCTAATGAACATCTTTACCTTGATGAATTCTTCATTAGCATTTGTATCTCTGGTGCATATGTTTGCTGGTGATACCCATTAGATGAGGCATGTTTCCCTTCCAGGTGTCTGAATGGGCTTTTCTCCCCCCTAGCAGTGAATTTGGCTATGCCAGGCAGTGTCTCTTCCCCTTGGCACAGCCAACTTCACATAGGTATGGCACTTTGGGGACAAAGGAGCCTCATTTTAGCAGTAAGAATACCTTGGCTTTAACAACAGGCAGTTAAACTCCAAAACTGAAACTCCCCACGGATATGGAGAACAACAACAACAAAAAGCTTTTAAACTGCACTGCTCTGTGTCTGGAGGCAGTGGGTGCCAGCAGAAAGGAGGCCAGCTCCAAACAATCCCAGCCTTGCCCCACACTCGGCTTCCAGACTTGGGACGTGTTTTGTTTTGATATCTTATACTTGAGATTTTCTGCTCTCTCTAATTGCATTTAGTGCCTGTCTTGGGAAAGGCTGCTCTGCTGCTCCCTGCACAGCCCAGCCCTCTGCTCCAGAGCTGGCAGGTGGGACAGCTGCCTTGCAGGCTCTGCTTTTGCCAAGGAGATGTTGAAATTCTTGGCTGATTCTTCAAAGGTCTGCAGTGGTTCTTGATGTTCCTCACCGGAGCGGGGCAGCGGAAGAAAGCGGCCTGGGAAATGCTGTCTGGAAGTGGAAATTGAATCCTTTCATGCTTTTGAAGAGCAAGGAAAGTTTCTAAGTATGAGAAGCAGCCCACGCAGCCTTTGGACGTGTCTGTACCCAAACAAACCCACGTTGTACCCAAGGTAATAATTCCTTTAGCACGTAAATTGCTGCAAGTAATCTATTGGGTAAGGCTGGGTGCAGGGAGGGAAAATCCAGGGCAGGTTTGCCTTTCCCACAGCACTGGCCCAATCTTGTATCCACGATTGTGCTGGTTGGTCAGGAGGGTTATATCAGATAAGAATGTTATTATTAATTGGACTTGTACGTGTAGGACAGGGTGGCCTTGTTTTTCTTTAAAAAAGCTCTTAAAATGGTCCAGTTCAAGCTAAGGGACCACCTCCTTAAACTTCTGTCCAGCCCTGTGGTTAGGTCCAAGGGTGTTTGAAGTTTCAGGGCATTTCCCAGAATTCTCTTTTGTTTGTTTTGTAAACTCTGGATGCAGAAACAGCAGCCATTCACAGATGCAGCACACCTATGGCACCTTTAAAGCCTGTTATGTTAACTTTCATCCCCTCTGGGCTGACCTCTGTCCACTGAGTATAACACACACCAGGAATTTTCATTACAGCCTTATCCTTCATCCCAGGCCTCGTGCAATTTGGTTGGATGTAACACTTGGAGTTGCAGAGCATCTGGCTGATGAGAATAGATGGTGATGGTGATTTCTTTCTCAATGCCAACCACCACTGTTTGAAGCTGTAATTTGTACTTCTGTCTGCACAAATCTATCTGGAGCTAGAGCATGATAAAACAAGTTGCCCTTTAGCATTCTTTAGCTTCTGTTCTTTGCTGCTAGGAGACAACTTTCAGGGCGAGGCAGCTGGATTTACACTTATGGAGAAAAGTTGGAGTGGAAAGAAGCAAAGTGACAACTGTGGTGCAAATTACAATAATCCTAATGACTGAGGCAGAAGCTGGGTCTGCTCCTGCATGCCCAGACCATGGTGGAGAGATCCTACCCTTGCATCAACCCAGGGAGCCCAACCCCTGCAGTCCACACAGGGCAGGACAGGGCAGGCACATGTTTTAGTGTGTTTGTGCTTCAAAAGGTTCCTCTGTGGTGCTCTCCTGGCCTCCTAACAGGCCCAGATCTTGCTTTGAATTGTTAGAATAATGGAACCATAAAATCATTTAGCTTGGGAAAACCCTCTAAGATCATCAAGTCCAACCAGAATTGCCAAAGCCACCATTAAACCCAAGTGATGTCCCCCAGTGATGCATCTACACAGCTTTTAAATTCCTTCAGGGATGGTGACTCCACCTTTTCCCTGGGCACCCTGTGCCAGGGCTTGATAACCATTTTGGTGAAGAAATTTTTTGTTGTATCCAACCTAAACCTCCCCTGGCACAACTTGTGGCTGTTTGTTCCCTGGGAGAAGAGGCTGGTGTCCTGCTGGCTACAGCCTCCTGTCTGGGAGCTGTAGAGACTGAGAAGGTCCTTCCTGAGGCACCTTTTTCTCCAAGCTGAGCCCTCCCAGCTCCCTCAGCTGCTTCTCACCAGACCTGTGCTCCAGACCCTGCCCCAGCTCTGTTGTCCTTCTCTGGACATGCAAAGATCACTTGGTACTGCTCCTTACTGGACTAAAAAAAAAGAGATGCAGTAGAACCAATTTCTTGTTTAGATATCAATATTCACCTCTCTGATGACACCATGATTTATCCAGCTTGCTTGAAAGCTGACAGAAGCCAACAACAACAACAACAACAACAATGAGAAGTAGAAATAAGTTTCCCCTCCCAAATTTTCATGGTGCAAGTTGCTGGCCCTGGGGTTGATGGTGACAGGGTCTTTCTGTATTACTCATTATTTGGGGAATGTCTTGAACAGTATAAACGTGTATGAATCTTCAGGACATATAAACCAGTGTAATTCCATCAGCTGAAACTCTGCTGTAGAATGTTCTGGTTCTTTTCAGTGCATACTTTTAACAAACTCCCCAGCCAAATTTTGTCTTTCCCTAATTCGTTCAAGACACACACCATAAATCACCCTCGATTCTGACCTGTGAAGGAAAACTAACTTGACAAATCCCTTTCTGTATTAATTTTTGTCAAAGCATTGTGTCTGACCATGGCTAGGTTGCTGATAGCTCTGGCTGTTGTTGCCCAGGACCCTGTGGGTCTGACAAGCACTCAGCTGCACTCCATGTGCATGTCTTTCCACAGCTCCTTGTTTCTCATGTTGAGACTTGTGACTTAGACTGAGGAATCTGATTTCTTTAAAAACACCATATAATACAGCAAGACAGATGTCAGCAATGTTAAATACCTCCATACATTTTGCTTCTCTAGAGCAGATCCAGTGTGCAATCATTTCAGGCCCGATGGAGGCATCCTGCACTGAGGCAACATTTCAGTAACCTGATAAGGTGAGCACTCCTTGCCATGTGCTTCCAGAAATGAGGCTGTGGGGTTGTACTGTCTGCCCCTCTTTTCTCACAATAAATATTTCAATTCTATGGATAATTTCAGCTTAACAGTGGCTAATCCCTGGCAGGTTGCAGGTGCCAGTGCTGGGTACCTGTACCTGACATTGGAGATGTGAAGGTCTGACATTGGCTGTGCTGTGCACGTGGCTATTCACCTCCACAAGAATTTGAAGTAGAGCCTGTGGCCCTGCCTGGAGCTTTCCTTTAGAGAGGTGGGGGATGCAGGCACTAAAAAGAGCCCTAAGTGATTTTTCTGCATGTATTTGTGCTTTCCTGCCCCTGCAGAAGAATTTTCTTCTTCTATTCCCAGGGTGTTGTCCACTGTATCTCTCTTTGCTTGTCTCCACCATGTCACTGCCAGGTTTTTGAAGCTCCTGGGGCTGTTTCCAGCCTGCACAATGCTGGGCTGGCAGCACAGAGCCTGGGGAAAAACCCAGCCTGGAGCACAGCCTGGGGCTGCAGCTTTCCATTCCCAGGTTGTGGCTCAATTTGGAAAATGTGTGCTGCTTACTTATGTCTTGCTCTCTCTGCCTGTAAATTAGTAGTGCCAATTAGTGTCCAAAGATAGGTGGAATGGTAAGAACTTCAAAGATTGTAAACTATTATATATATAATTATTCAATATAATTCAATCAGAATTAACATGAACTGTCCTTGTACAAGTAAACATTTGTTTTCCAAGACAGGCTCACAATATTCTAATATTAATGTTGTTAGTTTATTTGGATTATATTAATAATATTTAGATTGACTATTAGAAAAATTTTCTTCACCAAAAGGACTGGAATAGGATGCTCAGGGCAGTGGTGGAGTCACCATCCCATGAGGGATTTAAAACACATGCAGAGAGAGCCCTTGGGCACATGGGCTGGTGGGCAGTTGGCAGTGCTGGGTTAAAGATTGGACTCAATGTTCTTAGAGGGCTTTTCTAACCTGAATGACTCTATGAATGTATGATTTAACATACACACACACACATATGTGTGATATATATATATATGCAGGTAATGCAGTTCTGTTCCAAAGCCTGTCTGGGTTTCTTTCCCAGTAAAACACAAGGTATGTGGGGACAAGGAAGCAAAGGTGCAATGTTTATATCAGGGCTGGGAAGTGCTCCTCAATCCTGCACTATGAGTTTGTGGGGTCAAAAGTCACACCATTTGATTCCTTAAAAAAACATCCCATTGTGGATTTCTAAGGTTTTAAAATTGTTTAACCAGGGTGAAATTTGCATAATCAGTGTACTAGCCTGAATAAAGCCTTTGATGCTCTGGCATGCAGGAGTTACCCTCACTGTGGGTTTGTGCCCATGAAATGCAGTAGCTGCAGCTCCTGTGTGCAGCTCTGTGAGGAGGCACCAGGCAAGGGAAAACCCACAGAGGCTCAGCAGAGAGATGAGAGCCCCAGGGCTCAGTGGGTGCTGACAGCCATGATTTATCTCCCTCTATTGTAGGGCAGTGAGACTGGCCCCACACCTCTGTTTTCATGCCTCTAACACAACCTCAGCCAGCTTTTGCATTTTGTCCCACTGCCAAGTGCTGTGTGAGCCCCTGCCCTGCCTCCCTGCCATTAATCACCAGAGCCTTTCCCTGGGCTGCCCTGGGCTTCCTTGGAGACTAAACCCTCCTTATCATCCACAAATAATCTTGTTACAGCTTTATACCTGCATTTCACCAGCCAATAAATCTGAGCAGGGCCCAACAGTGGACAGCAGTGCAATCCCTGGTTCCTGGTGATGATTTCCCTGCCTTGGGCACTCAGGCAGTTTCTAAACCATCTGGTTTTGCCCTGGTGCTTAGAGCAAACACCTCTCCCCAGCTGTCCCTGCCCTGCAGCTGGGTAAGGTTCATTCTGCAGGCAGTGCCACTTGCTGCTGTCACCTTGAGAAGTTCCCAGTGCTCACTCACAGCTGCCCATGGGTCACAAACCCGAGCCTGGGCACGGGCAGAGCAACCTGAGTCCCAGATCTGCATTTCTGAGCACTCCCACTTTTCATTGCCTTGATATATTTATGCTGCCTTCCGGGACAAAAGTAGGATTTTATGGGAAATTTGAGTTTTTTCTATGGTTAAAAAAAAATCCAGGTTGGGGGGGGGAGTTTCCATGACCTCACTCAACGTGCTGAGGCATCAAAAAACTCCCTCCAAAACAATCAAAGCAGGAAAATTCAAGCCTGACAGTTTTCTATGAGTTGTAGGTGAGCCAGGAGCTAAGATTGAAGTGACAGATGAAGGAGTTCATTGCAGTAGTTTTGAAATATGGACCTATAAATCTCCAATTTCCTACATGCACAGCCCAGCATGTTCCTGTATATCTATTTTGTTGAATGTTAAGTGGTTCAGTTTTCCTGTGGTTGCCTTGATTTCTTTTTCTCGGTGGACTTTAATTCAACACAAGCTCTACTACTTAGTCATTTTGTTCATATTTCTTCATTTAGATGCTTGTGCAGGGAAAGGTTAGGAGCAATCAGAAAATATTGGAAGCAAAATAAATGTTCTCTAATCTCTCTTCAAGCCCAGACTGAAATGTTATTAGTACTTCTGGGCTTGTCTGGATTAGTTTCTTAAGAAGCTGAAGCTGAACAGATCTAACTAGATTATTAATTTAGTAAAACATGGCCTCTCCAGGGACTAAGCCAAACGAGTATTGTGCTGCTTTGTTTCTCTCACATACTCACGGTTCCTGTGGTGGATTTGTCTTTCTTTAAAAGAGGAAATGATGTGAGCAAAGGGACTGTGAACACCCATCTCGTGGGCACTCTGTGGCAGGAGGGGTGAAGGGCATCTTCAGCCTCTCCTCCTCCTCCTCACCATGCTCCTGGCTGTGTGTCTGGGTTAAGAAATGTGGGCTGCAAACAGCTCATGTCTCATTGCCTTTGCCACAATGTCAGCTTGAATCTTAGCCTGTGGTGGTGGATATTATTGTCCTTTTCAACCAGGGTAATTCTTTCATGCCTGTGATATCTGCTGTCCTACACTTTATGCATACTGATATAGAAAGGATGTTTTTCTGGAGTGTTGGAACATTACACACAGAGTTCCTCCTCTGGACAGGGGAGACATCTGTGAGCAAGTCCAAAGCTTTCATGGTTGGGCTTGAGATGCTGCACCCTTCCCAAATCACCTGGGATGAAGAGGGCTGAGCCAGGAGCAGTGCAGGAGGAGTACAGTAAAGAATTGCCTTTTGTAATACAGGGGCACAGAACACACAAACCAAGCTTGCTTTAAATGAAAAGATTTATTTCAACTTTGTACCTGGTGCATACACAGCTGAGAGAAGTCATGGGCACAGGGGTATAAATGGGCAGGAAATGGAGGTGGACTGACCTGTGAAAATCAGGTTATTGGTTACCAGTGATGTTAGTCCTGCTAAAGCTCCAGAAAGTGCCCAGGGAGGGATGTGTGGATGCTGGGATGCTGTTGAACCATGTTCTACCTGCCACTCCTCTCCCTTCCCAGGTCAGCACTGTGCCCTGGGGTTTAAACTCATGCTGTGGCCTCACCCAGCACCTGAGGGAGGGCAGAGGAAACAGCATCACCCAGAGAAAGCAGGTGATGAGCAATGCCCCACGATGCCAGAGTCTCCTGAACCTGAGCTGTGTTTAAATTTAAAAAAGTCCTTATAGTAGAAGCATTGAGAGTTAGGAGCCAAATATTTAACAAACAAGGAAGGGATAGGACTAAATGGGTTTGGCTGCTGGTGGAGTCCAGGAGTGAGAGCAAACTGGCTCAATGGACTCCCCCTTTTTCTGTAGGACACAGGAGGGGAGCTCCTCCTCTGGCATCCTTGGTGCTGCTCCAGCAGGGCCAGTGTCACCCAGAGTGCAAAGTGAGGAAAAGCAAACTGTGAGATGAGCTGGATCCTTCCCCCTGTTCTCTGAGTGCAGCTGATTGCAGCATCTGGTTGTAAGTGTGAGAGCAATTCCTTGTGGGCTTTAGTATTGGTGGTAGGAAAAGGATTGTATTTAGTGAGGTTTCCATAAGTGACACCTGCACTTCAGGAGCTGAAATGCCCCCAGGCAGCTCGTGTCTCATTGCTGGAGGGGCTTTTTTAACCCTTTCCCCCAGGCTGGCTGCCCTGGCTGATGCTTGATGGCAATGGTTGGAACTGAGGGCTGTTCAGGTGGGAATGAACAAGGTAAGACTGAACCTGTGTCTTCTTTCTCTCCTTCCCTCCCAGAGAACTCCTTTAGATGGATCAGTTTTTGGAGTTTTTGGTCCCTCATTTCCTTCTTAAGGAGTGTGCAGAGATAGCTCAACCATCACCTTGCTGTTATGTGAAAAGTCTTAGGATCCTCACAGAGCCAAAGTTCCCACTGAGCAAGTACTCAGCACATATAAACAGGTTAAAATCTCTGGGATTTGGGTCACTTAGCAGAAAAGAAAGCCTGCTCACAGTTAGTGATAAAACACTTTCACAATTGCAATGGATCTGCCAAAGAAAATAGATTCAAGCTCCTAAGGAAGAAATCAGAAATATCTTGCTGAGATCCGAGTAGCAAAGCCTGGAAACATGAAGCAATTTGTCTCTTTTATGTGCCATATCCAGAATCAGCAGCAATAAGTCTAAGCAAGTTTAAGCAAACAGTGAATTTTTCCTGGTTCTTTTTCTGTTTCCATAATTTTTGATAGGAAAATGGAGTTTACACATCACCCTGACACTGTTAGTTTTCTTCCAGCTGCTTTCTATTTGTGAAAGCCGTGTGTGTCATATTTATCTTGTACTCTTTAAATAACCACAATTTTATTAGTTACTCCTTATAACTTCTCTAAACATAGCACTATTTTGGGAGGAACATGACAATTCTGTGCAAGACAACATGAAGTGTTATATAAAATGTGAAAGGAAGGGAAGGCAATGATGATAAGTGGAGCTGAGCAGAATGTTTCTGGATAGTTTTGTGCAGGAGAATGTCCCTTTGCAAAATCAATATTTGCAGTGGGTGAATTTCAGTGCTGTGAAGTATTTCTAATTTCCTTTTGGAAAAATTAAATTGATTTCCTAGCCTTACAGGAAAGGCACTTCTCAGTTCTCTTTCTGGCAGGAAATAATGTAGATAAAAGGCTACTAAGCAAGCATGTAAAAATACTAAAACCCCCTCACCCTAAGTGCTCCTAAAATTGAATTGGATTATTACATATTTTTATTCATATTTTACTCCATGTCTTAGCATAGGATGAATATTTTTTAAACATTGCACATTTTTGTGGGAAAGGACTTCCATGTTCTTGTGTTAAAATAAACAAATAAAGATGCACACTAATTTCCTACTTTTAATAATCCTACCTCTGTATGGTAACAGGGTTGGATTACACACTGGGCTGTAAGCATTTAATCATCTGTACAGCTTTCAAAACACAAATTAACTCAAAAATCTTTCTGTGCTGAGAGCACCACAAATTGCTTACATGGCCAATTTTGGTCCCAGTCAAATGCTTTTCTGGTGCAGACAAAAATTACCAACTCGATGTGTGGAAACAATGCTTTGGGTTTTGCCTCTCCCTGGCAATAGGGCCAGTGATATTTATGCAACAGAAAGATTATTGTCCAAGTTGAGACTTTTTGTATTTGTTTTTTCCTTTGATTTCTGAACAGGCTTCCAGAAAAATACATTGACAGTTGAAGGTATTGCTGTGATTCATTACTTTTCCTTCATATTCTCCAGTAAAAAGTGCTTAATCCACTAAGGCCCCTTCAAAATTAATTGGCACGTTTAGGAGTTTCCAGTAATAAATATTATTCCACCTGTTCCATTGTTTCCTGCTGAAAAGTTGTTTTGATTTTCATTTGTTTCTGATGGTTCCCCCCAGCCTCTGTTTGGGGAAATGTTTCCCTTTTAATTCCTTTTGTTTGGGACCCTGCACTGGGGCTGCAGCTGCCTGTGCTGCACCCACAGGGATGTCAGGAACTGCATGCACAGAAAAATGCACAGAAAAATGCACAGAAAAATGCACAGAAAAATGCTCCTTGGTGTGGTAAAGTGCTGGGATATGATCAGATGGTGAAGGGCCTGGAGCACCAGTGGGAAGTGGCTGAGGGAGGTGGGGTTGTTCAGCCTCCAGAAAAGGATGGATCAAGGGAGACCCGACTGCTCAGAGATGCTGGAAAGGAGCTTGTGGGAATTGGGCTCTTCTCCCAGCAACCAGAGACAGGACAAGGGGAAATGGCTTCAAATTGCAGCAGGAGAGCTTCAGGTTGGATATTAGGAAGTGTTTCTTCACTGAAAGAATGGCTAAATGCTGGAAGAGGCTGCCCAGGGTAGTGGTGGAATCAGCATCCCTGGAAGTGTTCAACAAATGAGTAAATGTGCCACTTTGCAGTATGTGGGCATGGAGGGTATTCAATCAAAGGTTGGATTTAATGATCTTGGAGGTCTTTTCCAATCTTAATGATTCTATGATTCTTTGAGTTTCTGTAGGCAACAGCAGAGATGAGGGTTGTCATCAAGGCCTGGTGACTTTGGAGCAAAGCAGTTGTATTTATTTACACATGGTAATTTTCTGAACTTGTACATGGCTCTGCTCACCTTCTGTGCATTCCTAATTTCTGGGCTGGAGTATGGCAAACATCTGCTACTCTGCTTGTGAAATATTCACCACTTTTCACCAAATGACAGCCACCAGGTATTGCTGAGTGTTTTCCCTGTTAGAATATTGCATGGATGACAGTGGGATGTGCTGTCCCTCACTGGTGACTGGGGGGTTTCTGGTGGCACAGAGGCATGCCCATAAATCCAGTAATTGGTGGGCACATTTCTAGTGTTGAGGATCACCACAAATCTCTCCACAGAGAAAAACAAATCACTGGTTGGACACAGCTTTTAGTTCTGACAGCTGGGGTTTGATTACCTGCAGCTATTCTTGAGCTGTATTTTTCTTACTCATACAAGCATGGAGCAATAAGAGAGTGACTTTGTAAGCATCTTCCTCCATGTGAAAGTTCTGCTGCAAACTTGAGTTACAGATTGATTAACTGTGGTTCTGATTGATTTTATTTTACTACTTTGGATCCCAGGGATTTTCTCAGCTTGCCTCTGGAGAGCTCAGAGCTGGAGTAAAACATGTACTTTGTATGGATGGTTTCCTCCTTCCCTGTTAACATTTAATTGTATTTCCCATAAACACACCTTACTGTGGAGTTTATTTTCATCTCAGGATTTCTTATGAAATTGTGGATTGCTGAGGATGTGCTTGGGATGCTGCAGGCTGGGAAGGTCTCCTCACTTTGCTGAGCATGGGGGGTTCAAGTACCAAGGCAGGCAAACATTTGCTCCCTGAACCAAGAGGAATCAGATCTTCTTCCACCCACCCTGGGCTCTGAGTCTGAGCACTGCAGCTCTCACTGATGATTTATTTTAAGTCAATTCCTGCTGGTGGTGACAGGTGACTTTGGGTGATCTGTGTGCTTAATATAACAAGCAGAATCCACAGGGAATGTTTTTCTTGAGTTATAGATTGATTAGTGACCCCTATGCCATATGGTCCACAACTGGTATATAGATCTGAGCTAAACCACACACATATGTATTGTCAGCAATCCATTTCTAAGAATTTTCTCATATTGTCTTTTTCCTTTGCAAAGTGCCATACAGCTTAAGCTATCAATGTGGCAAAACATTTGAAGCATCTATTTAGGCTATTTTGGGTTTTTTTTTCTGGGATCCTTAGAAGAAATTAAGATAGATATGGGAAAGTGAATTGTGAATTACAGCCTCCTGCTCACCTGGATGACTGTTCAGCCAAAGCTGTGTGGCTGTCAGGGCTGTGCAGACGATGCCCTTGTGCATCTCCATCCCAGGAGCAGCTGCACTGTCCCTGCTGGCTGCTCCTCATCCTGCCGTGCTCCAGGGCTGAGCCTTGGACACTGTGTCACAGAGGTGCAGTGTTGGGCTAGCCCAGTGAACATCTGGTCCTGCTCGCTATTCCAAATTCTGCAAATGTCCTTAAGTGTTTTGGAGAGCTGATGGCTGTGCAGGAGGAGAAGCACCTTGCTGAGTAACACCCTGTGCAGTGGAGCAGAGGAAATGGCCAGTGGATGAGGCGAGGTCCAGGGGGGAACACAGAAGCAATCGGGATGAGCACTGGGAGCAGTGGGATGCCTGCAGATGGGCCAGCCCCTGCTGCTGGGATAGCCCACTGCCCATGGAGAGCTGGGAGAGGTTTCTAGGACAACTGATGGGCTTTGGGAACGGGGAAAGAATGGAGCCAAATCTTAAAGTCAGATGAGGAGAAAATGAGTAACATCTGCTGAGAGGTGTGAAAGAGCCATTTGTGCTCCCTGCAACCCGAAGCCTTCCTCCAGCAGCCTCAGCAGCATGGGCCAGCTCGCTGTCCCCCACACAAGCTGGCTGGCTCAGGGCTCCTCAGGGGTGATTTATGTGCTCATTACAGCCACAGCTCTGGACACTGCCCTGTGCCTCACTGGTGTGTCCCCCAAAGCCTCAGCAGCTGACAGGGGCATCACTTCACCTCTGTATTCATAGGGAAAAGCCTCTGTCCTCTCCTGAGGCTGCAGAGGGGTGAGGTGCTGGGGATGCTGCTGCTGTACAATTATTAGTTATATTAATGGCTCATAAATGACAGGTTACTGCCAACCTTTCCCTCCTGATACCCTGGCTCTACAGAGCTGCATGTCCTCTCCCTGCTCCCTGTCCCTGCTGATGCAAGGGTAAATTTCCCCTTGACTCTGCTGGGGCAGACAGCTCTCCCTGCTTCTCTAGCTGGTCCCTCTGCTATTTTCACAGATCAGCTCTTTGCCTCTAATGAGGCTATTTTCTGCAGTGCAGGCTGTGGTTGGAAGTGCTGGAGGTACTGAGCAGTCCAGAAGGGTTGCACCTGTGCTCGCTCATCAGCGGCCGCTTCAGCGAGCTGGAATTAGGGAAGCACACAAAAGAGCCAGCAATTTCGAAAATGAGGATGAACATCCCGAATTTTTTAAGAACAATTATGTTTTCACAGCTGTGCTGGTTGCCCCAAATGCATAGAAATCAAGTCAAAAAACCAAACTCCTTTAACTCAAAAGCAAATTAACCTTCATAGTTAAACTCAATGAGAAGTAAAGTTACTTTCCCTTCAGATGAATAACATGGTCTTGAAAAACCTTGCAGCAAGTTATGCTGTAATTATGTTCTTTGAATTAAAGTTTGTCAGTCCAAGCAAAATAAATAGAAACACGGGCAGGGCAATGGATATATTATACTTGAAGTAAAATTTGGCCCTGGTGTGTTGTTTTCATGCTAAAGCTATGCCAAAGTTAATCTACTGTAATTGTGTCTATTACCAGATTCCAGTTTAAACAAAGGAGGTGACCTGAGAGCTGTTGATATAATTCTTTCATTAACATCTTGTTGCCACCATGGAAGGACTTGGCCAGATCTCATTTGTCAGGAACCAGGCCAGGAGTTCCTGAATTACCCAGCAATTGCACATTTTGCTTTGGAGGCACACACTGAATGCTTCCCTCCAGCACTGCTACTGAAGGTCTGTGGGGAGGGGAACACAAGAGCCCTTCCCCTTTATCTGTGAGGAAGTTTTGAGGTGGTCAGTGGGTGCAGATGGGCCACAGCCAGGTGGGATGGGGATAAAGCTCTGGGTTTGCTCTGAGGGGATTTTGGGGGGCTGGGGTGGTCCCCAGGAGTTAGGCTGAGCACTGACACCCACTGAATGCAGTCCCTCTGCACAAAGGTTTGGCTTAGGCTGGGAGCAAAGTTTAATTTGAGCTCTTTCCTTACCCTAAGGCCATCCTTTGGCTGGCAATATTGAGGATTAGTGTGTATTTCTGATAAAAACCATCCTACACAGTGATGCAAGGACAGACAGGGAGCTGTTATTACACAGGTGGGAATTAATCCCGTGGGTTTAACCTTCAAGCATGCTTTTAAGGGACTCCCTTTCCTTCCAGCCCTGCCCTGCCTGCCTCTGACACAAAGGAGGCAGTCTGGGGTTTGCTCCCATCCTCTTCAGTGCCTCCCTGGTGCCTTTCCATGGGATCCCCTCTGAAAACAGGCTTTTTGGTTGTCTTTAAGTATGAGCTCCTTTTTCTCCTTTGCTACCTTGCTGTGGGTTCCAGCTGTTACTTTCCTTCCCACGTGTTGCTTTTGGATGCTCAAAGGATTTCTCTGCACAAGGCTGCCAAATCCCACACTGGCAGCAGGGTGAGGGAGGTTAACTCTCTCAGATTTGAGGTATTCTGAGGGTCTCAAGAGCTTTTCAAAGCATGACCTAATCCTGTGCCACTCAGTACACAACACTGTTCTGGGGGTGTCTAAAAATAAAGCTTGCTTTAAGTTCATACAGTTTAAAAAGATGCTGGGGAACGGGGAGGATGGAGCTCTCTGCAATCTACGTGTCACTAATGTAACAGAAGTAGAGAAAGAAATAGTTTTACCCACATTCCTAAAGTTATTAAGCAGCAGAAGTGAAAAAAAAATCCTCTCCTATGTTTGATAAAGTTTTCCCTAAGTGACTATTACTTCTTTCTTTGCATCCAAAATAGGAAATTATCAAGATAATGAAATCCAAAGGAAATAGAGGAAGCAAGTAGGTAGGACAGAGTGCTGAGGAAAGGTTAAACCCTTTAGCAAACCTTGTCTCCTTACATAAAATATGAAATATTCCAGATTTGATCATCTGCAGCTTATTTTGTGTTCTTTACAGTTCATTGTTTTCTCCATTGGAAAAAAGTTGAATTTTTTCAGCCAGCCCCTATGTGAGATCAGATGTTCATCAGTGTTCTCCCCTCTCTTTCCAAGGACTGAGTTCACTAAGCTGTTTCCTGGGAACTGTGTTCAGGGGAGACCCATTCATGAAAGGGCACTGTGCAGTCAGGAATGAAGGGTTAAAAAATATTCCCCTCTCCATTCGTTTTGTATGTATTAAAGTCTAATTTCTTGATTCAGCTCATTCTCCAGGGCACTGGCCAGGTCACCCTGTGACAGTGGGCACATCCCTGTCCCCCAAGGACCTTTACTTTATCCTGCACCCATGCCCTTTGCTGGGATCTGCCAAAGCACCTTGCTGCACAAAAGATTAAAAATGTTGATGGTTCAAGGAACAGTTGTCCATCTGTGGGTTGATCACAAACCCTTTGCCTCCCTCAGCTGGGTGATGGATGCCAGGCTGATTATATCCTGTGCCCAGTCTCTTCTCCTTCAGGATCATGGAAAAAAGTGCCAACACAAATTTACAAAGCTCTCTGTGTCACCAACAGAGAAAAGGGGAGAGGAACCATCAGAGCCCACAGATACCAGGAAGGATTTGTTCTTGACTCTGTTTTTGGGGTGGTGCCCCTTTCCTGCCATCCCACTGACTGATCTCCAGCTCCATTACAAACCTGGACTCAGTTGTGTCCTCAGGCTTTTCCCCTCTGCCCTGCAGCAAAGGAAGGGAGGCAGCTTCAGCCCAAATGCCTTGGCCTGAGGGAGAACTCTGGCACAAACCAGAGGGAACAGGATCCTCAGGAGCTGTGCTCACCCCAGAAGTTGGCTCCAGCAGCCAGGCCATGCAATGCACATGGAAAATATGCAAGCTGGGAAGTGTCTGCTGGTCTGGCTCCTTTGATGCTCTGGACCATTATTTTCTGCACAAGCACCTCATGAAAATACCAGGAAGTGCTGCCAAAGAAGGTCCTTTGGTCTGCTCTGTGAATTGTGATGTGAGTGTAGCATAAAGCAAAGAATGAGACTGAGTGAAGCTGGAGCTGTGCAGTCACATTTTGACTCAATGTATGTACTAGGAGCCTTCAGTGCATTCCCTTGGAGATGGGTGGGTATGGACCATGAGAGCCTGTTCTTGCTGCTAGCAATGATGTGGAGTCCTTGAGTTCACTTCAGGAGAATCAAACTGTCTGACTGTAACTAAACCCAGGATTTGTCACTCCAAGAACAGATTTTCAGCTAACAAATGCTGCATATGCACTTCAAAATTCCTTTTGACTGCTTTGCTGTACAGTAAACAGAGTTTTTGTGCCTGTTTTCCTATACAAATATTTATAACAAAGTTGGTGGCTACTGGTTGAATGTGAATGTTTGTTGTTCTCAGCATTTTTGGACACAATCTACCAAAGATGTACATGTGGTTCTAATACACAGTAACTTTCTACTGATGGAAGGCCTTGGATTAAGGTCAGCTCCAGGAATTGCTTCTACAAGAAGAGTTGGATGGGCTTTTGTGTGCAGAAGGTTCTTAATCAGAGGCTGTTTTGATAAAGATGCTCATGAATGCCACTGTAGAATGGTTTGGGTTGAAAAGGACATTAAAGATCATCCAGTTCCTCTGACAGGTTGCACATGGGGACACAATTGTAGTGATTTCAGATTGACCTGTGGCTGTTCCCCTAGTGAGTGTAGCAGAGATATATATATATATATATAAAAACACACCAATTTTTCTGTAGATTTTAAAGATGTTTGTGTCTCCTCGTGCCTCTTCATTCCCTGCCTGCCAAAGCTTTGTACATCAGTGTTTTTCCTTTATGCAGACTGGATGAGCAGAAGTTGTGTGTGAAATGAATCAGCAGTAGCCAGCAATGTGTGTGGGCTGCATGACAAAATGCTGGATGCCAGATGGGGTGAAATGGAGACTCCCTATTCTCCTCAAGCACCAAGGAGAAGGGAAGATGCCATCACCCTTCAGGACTGTGAGCAACCTCCCTCCATAAAACCAGTTTACTTGAAATGCAAACAATTATAATTTAACAGACAGTGTTCTGCCAGGAAACAAAATAATTTTTCCTGGATTTGCTAGAGAGAAAACGAGTATAATTTATTTTAATCTTTACCAGACTTCCCCAGTTCTGGAAGAAGAGAGTGGAGCCTGGTGTGCAGAGGCTGGTGAGAGGCCTGGGGGGATGAAGGCAGGTTGGCATCTCCCTGCCAGCCTGCTGACACTGCTGTGGGTTGTGGTGCCACCCCTCCAGCCTGGCCCAGCCCTCTGCTGCTGTGTGCAGGGTAGGACATCAATGGAGAGCATCCTAAGCCAGCCTTGAGTACTGGCAGCAAACAATGTTCAACTCTTTTTTTTTCTCCATTTAATGGGAAAGTTGTAGTCCCAACTTTCTAACAGCATTCCCCCTCCCTGGGAGTTATGCAGGATGATGAAATTTGGCAGTGTTGGAGAATTTGTGTTTTAAGGCTGTGTGGCCTCATTGAGGCATTTGAAGTCCCAGGAGCCTGGCAAAGCTGTCTGGTTATGCCCTGAGCACTCAGCTTCTGAGAAAGCTGGAGAAGGGCAGAAGTCTGCAATACATGGAAGTGCAATATTTGCATCACTATCCAAAATAAAAGGGTGAAAAGGGGCCATAACTCAAGGTAAAACATGGCCTTAATCTCCCTGCTGTCACAGACAAAAACCCTTGTTTGTTCAAAGGAAATCAAATCATCTCTAGTGCATTTGTTCCTCATCCCCACACCTCCACTCAGCTGCTTTTCACAAGTGCAGCCTCAGGACACTGTAACGTGTGTGACATCCTCAGTCCTCCCTCCAGGCTGTGACAGAATCCTGCCACCAGCAGAATGCAGCAGCTCATGAATCACACCCTGTAGAGAAGCAGCTCCTGCAGTTTCCATAACTTGTCTGGGCTTGTTCTGATTGCCCACAGCCTCTCCACTACTTTGGCATGCATGGAAAATAAATAGCTGTTGTGTTTTAAAAGGAGTGTCTGGAGACAAGAAATGAGCAGTGTGGAGATGGGAATGAATACATCACCTGTCAATTGGACTTTGTTTGCTTTCTTCACGAGGTACCAAAAAGGTACCTTTGACAACAGATGGAAAATGAGTGCCAGCATTACAGGGGCTCCAGTGAAGGTCATGGCACATTGCACAGGAAGGATGCATTCACTTCCAGAAGATCTTACAGTCTAATTTAAGCCAGAAAACAGAAGGAAGGTAGATGAGGAGGAGGAGTGTGGGGGAAGAAGAGATAATGCCTCCAGGAAAGTCATTAAGGAACACATGCCTTCCTGACTTTATGTCTTTTAAGAGTATATTTCCTCTCTCCTTTTGGGCTTTGAACCTTTCCAAGTTTATTTAAGCTATTGCAAACTTGCTGACTTAAGGAGCAAATAAGCCTTAGGGATCAAAGCAGCTGGTATTGTTGGAGGTATTGAGGGTGAAATAACACATTAGCAGAAGGAGAGCTGAGAATAAAAAGACAAAGAGAATCCAGCCTGATTATTTTGTCCTGTTTTGCTTTTAGCCTCCATCCTAGCTTGATCCTTCTCATTTGAACAGGTATTCATTTCCTTTGTGTTTATTCCAACAGCATAAATATTTAATGGTCCTAGGTTACAGAGTTGAAACATGAGCTCCAACCTTAAAGATTTGTGCAGGGTCTATTCCTCACTTTTGGATGACTCCCACATTGCAGGGAGGAACATCTCCCATCTCTGCAGGAGGAGCATCTCAAGCTCTATTTTGAGTTCATTTCCTTTTTCTGGTCTCGTTGGAGGCTCAGAAGTCACAGACACCTCTCCCACTCCCAGCTGTCCCATTGCTATTTTGTGGTGACCTGCTGTGACAGAGCAGTGCCCTGGGCTATCAGGGGGACTGGGACATGCAGGATCAGGAGCCTGGATGCTCTTTCCTACCTCCAGCAAGCAGGATCTGGGCTTGGGAGCTGTGTAGAGCATCAGGCATGGAAAAATCCATGCAAATGTGGTAAATGTGGGTTATGTGTGCAAAATGAGAGGATCAGTGCAGATATGCTGAGGATTCTTGCACTTTTTCTTGTTATGCATGTGTTTCTCTTCTCAATTACTTTTATTCTTAAATAAGAGAAATACAGAGTAAGGAGCTTTGGCCATTGATTTTCAGGGTGCTAAAGTGAAAAGTAATGCAGATTGCAGTACTCAGATTTCTGAAAATCAGGCCATGCCTTTAAAAGCCCACATATCAATTTAGGTGCCTAATTTCAAGCCCACAAAGTGGGGGGAAAAAAATGAAGGAAGTTAATTATGATGATGCCAAATGGCATAACAGTTGGTAAGATGGGAGATTGAAGCCAAAGCCTGTGAGATACCAGATCCAGTCTCTCCTCTAGGGACAATGAGGTTTACCAAGGCCACCAGCAATGCTGTGGGAGAGGCCATCTCCAAGGTCTGCACAAGGCTCTCCTACTTCCCAGTGGATCAGAGGAATAATGAAAAGCAGACAGGATTCAGACACCCAGACAACCTTGTCCACTGCCCATGGACAGAGAACACAGCCCAGTCACATCTCACAACAGCAGAGCTCCAGCTGACAAGGAGCTGGCAGCACTTAAGTGGATTCATCAATTAAATACATCAAAATGTGGAACAACAAAAAGCACCTTGGACAAAATGCAAAGAGAGAGGTGATCTAAAGAAGAGACTTAAGTTAATTCCTAAGCCCAGCCATGGAAACAGCAGGTTTTGCAGGACTTTAGGACTTGTATAATTAGATAGTTTTGCTGAGAATGACAGCTCGAGTGATGTCAGAGCCCCTCAGGATCCCCAGCTTCTCTTTTAAATCCATTTCTGCCCTGGGAATGAGAGCTGCAAAAGGAGCTTAAAATATTCTCAACCAAAACTCATCATTCTAGCCCCAAAATGTTCATGGTGATTTTCTCTGTTGGTTTCACTGGGGTTTGGGAAGTTGCCAGCTGAATTATGTGATAAGCCACAGCCAATCACCATTGACAGAGGAGTCACAAATGAAAGTGTAAAGGGCTGCCCATTTTCCTTATCCTTCAGCCAAAAAAAAAAAAAAAAGGCCTTCAAAAGTTATGTGCTCTGCTCTAAAATCCTTTCAATCCAATAGCATTTAAATCTGTGTCTCACAAGTGTGATTTCACAGCATTAATATGACAGTGCCATTAGCATGTGGAAGAGTGTGTGACATCCCAGTGCACGTATTTATAGCAAAACTGGGGCAGACTCCCAGCTTGTGGAAACCACTGAGTGCCTCTTTGTGGGTCTCCTCTGGTTTATGCAACCTGAGATTTTGAGGCAAGCTCAGTAGCCTGTTCTTCAGCCACTTTTAAAAAAATTATTATATCAAAGTACCTTCTCTACAGAGTCAGAGTGAAGATGTAAAAACTTTTGCTTTTAGCTGAAATATCTAAAACATTGCTGAAAAAAATTGTTTCCAGGCATTTCAAATTATTAGGCTTTTTTTTTTTTTTTTTTTTTTTTTTTTTTNTTTTTTTTTTTTTTTTCCTTTGCAAAGGGAAGGAAAAAGAATTTATTTCACTTAAACCCTTAAACTATTTGTTCTAGGAAATGCTGAAAAACATACATAGGTGATTTTGGAAATACTCATACTTCTTTTTAGAAGTACTGCCAAGTGAATACACTGTTAATATGTTATTTAAACATATTAATCTATTTTTGAGAACTGTTTTAGAAAAGTCTGAGGAAAAATCTCCACACTGCTAATGAGAAGCTATTTACTGGCTGTTTCAGATAATTTTGGATTGAGTTCTGTGTATGTTTGTTGTTTGGATTTACTTGCTGTTTTCATTAATTCATCTCAAACAGGCCTAAAATGCAGTTTTCAGCAAATTAATTTCATTGTGTTTAAACAGACAAGGCATTAATTACTTTCATAATTAGAAAAAGAAGCATGTGGGGTGTAAATACACCTTTACCTCTTTTGGATGCTCAAAAATACCTTCTTTTAAAGGTGTTGGCAAAGCTCAGAGCTGTGGGGGACGTGGCTGATCCCTGCATCCCTGGGATCCTGACTGCACAGGAGTGATGCTGCTGCATCCCACAGAGCTTCACCCAGGCTGCAGCCCCAGCAGGAGGGAATTGTTATTGGGATTTTAAAACCCCAGGCACTCGTGGCAGCATTAAGGAGCCTTTTGAGGCCAAGGCAGCCCAGTGGATTGATTTAGTCACATCAGTGTGTTCTGCAAATATGTGCTTGCCTCAGTCTATAATTGCAGGCAGCAGGACCCAGTGATCCATGAATTTCTCTTTTGTCCTGGTAGCAAAACAAATCATAAATATTAGAAATTGAGGAGCCTTGCCCCAGCTGTCATAAGATGGGCTTAATAACTGTGAATGCAAATGAAGAGGTTGGTTGTCTTTTGATTTTGAGCCATCAGGCTAAGGAAGTCTAGATTTCCACTGTACAACCAAAAGGGTTTGAGAACACAGGATCCAGTGTAATCTCATTACTCCAGATTGAGAAATTAAAACCAACTGTAATTGATTGCAATTTGACCAGGATTCAATTGGAGCAATGGAGCTTCCTAGGAATAAAGAATATCTTGTGGGACTGCTTAAAATGCTCATTGTTGGACTCCTTTCCATCCTGCCTACAGAGACAAATGCAAGAAGCAAACCAATGCCAATTTTCATTTCAGTGATTTAAGATAAAACATGACAGGCACATTGCAGAGCTTTGGTCAGGTCAAAACACCACATCCTCCATCCAGGGGGTATCAGCACAGGGGTGATGGAACAAACAAAGCTTGAATCTCTGAACTTGGACTCAATCTTTCTAGATAAATGTGGTAGAAATTTAATCTTCAATCAATCCCAACCTGAGCCACTCTCTGTCCTGTGAGAGGAAAGGAGCTTGTCCCACTCTTGGCTTCCTCCTTGCCTGAAGCGTGGCCTGGGCTTGACTAGAGGAGTATTGGCAATTTCTGTTCTGGTCATTTACTCCTTTTTGCAGGGTCTGACTCCTGTGCCTGCTCAGGCACAGCTGTTTACCATTTTTTACTGGTCAATCATGTGAATTGTCCCCTGGTAGGTTGCCTTTTCTTCATTTGTTTGTTTTAGGTCTATCATCTTCTGGCAAGATCTGGGGGTGGGGGGAGTTGGGGTTGGTTTGTTTGGGTTTTTTTTTTGGGGGGGGTTGTTTTTGGTGTTTTTTTTAGATTCCCTTAATTAGTCACAGTGCCTGAGAAAAGCCATGGAATGCTCCAGCAGAAGGATGTAGGTGTCAGCTGTGGATTCCCCCTGTCACCCTCCCAGCAGTGCTGCAGTCATGGTCCCTCTGCTGTGCCCCAGCCTGGTCCCTCCCAACCTCCTCCTGCTCCTGCAGAGGGGCTGAGGCTCAGCATCTCCTGCTGAGGCCAGAGAGCACTCTCACAACATCAGAGGTGGGAGGGGGAGTTTCTCCAGGCTGTTGAGACCATTTGGGAATCATCATTTCCCAGGAAATATGTTTCCAATGTGGTCCTTCCGCCAGTGCTGCTCCTGTGGCAGCCCTGGGGACACCCTGGTGCCTCGAGGGCAGGACAAGGGGCTGTGTTGTGGTTATGGACTCAGCCAATTAACCCTGGCCATTTAGGGGACATCACAGTCCTGGAGGGGCTCCTGTGCCTGAGCTCCACACGTTTCACAGATCCTTTGGGATGGGCAGGCTGCAGTGCCCTCCCTTCCCTCAGCTTTTGGGATGCAGCCCCTGGGAATGGAGCTGCAGGAGCAGCACTGCCTCTCCCCTACACCCAGCCCTGCAGGGACACCTTCCACTGAGCCATGCCCCAAACCCCATCCAACCTTGGGCAATTCCAGGGATGGGGCAGCCACAGCTTCTCTGATGAACCTGGGCCAGAGCCTCTCCACCCTCAGAGGGAAGAATTTCCTCCTGACACCAATCTAAATCTCTCCTCTTTTAGTTTAAAACTGTTCCCCCTTGTCCTAGCACTATTTGCCTGTGTAAATAAAGCTCATTCATGCAAAGAATTCTTTCTCCTACACTTTAGCTACAGAAAACCAGATTTACATCAGCTTGACAGAGTAGAAATTTGGCTGCTATTCTCCATAACATATCTGCATGATATAATTCCTGAGATTTCTATGGAGGCTGACACAGCTCTATGTAAGCCTCTGATAGTAGCCACACCAAAAAAAGAGAAATCTTTTGAAAGGGTTTTTTTTTGTGTCCTCTTTTCTTGCACCCCTTAAGTGAAAAGGAGCAGATGAAACCAAACAGATGATGTTTGCAGTCCTCCTGAAGCCAGGAGTGGGTCTGGGCAGTGCAGATTATCTCCAGATCCCGAGTGCCCTAATGGCTTGCAGGGATGTTGGCCATGGAAGCTGCTCCTGTGCCTGTACTGAGAGCAGCTGGCTTCAAAGCAGGGCTGGTTCCTATTCCAGAAAAATGGATTTTCCCCTCCACAGTGGGGCTCTGTGCAAGTGCAGAAGGGTTCATGACATGGTGAGGGTTCACTGAAATGGATGAAAGGAGACTATGAACAAATTTCTGGATTCTGCTGGGGCATGTCCTCACAATTCCTCATTTCCTACTATTTTAACAAACATTTACTCATCTATAGAGTGTTAATCTCCTGTTGCCAGCTTCTCAAGCCTTTGTAACTGCAATGTGTTTGCAAACTGCTTCCCTTAAGCAATGACAGCCTTGACCAAAATTGCTTTAAAAATATTTTCTTCATTAAAAAGATATTGTATCAGACAGATGATAAGCAGGTGCTAAGTGAAGTTTACTAAGTCTTTGTCTGATTTACAAATAAAATGCTACCAGCAATTGTGTTACAATGTTGGGGCTGACCAGGACACCAGGATAAGGGTTAAGGTATTAGATAATTTTTTAAAGACTAAACGGGATTGTCCTTTCATTGTTCCATGAGACAGGTGAGGATGGGATTTAGGAGAGTTAATTATTTCATTTAAATGAAAGGAGACAAGAAGTCCTGGCTGTTACATCAGGCTTCCCATACCTTCCTCTGCCTCTCTTGGTTGCTTTTGCTCTCCACAACTCACATTTGTGAGGCTGAGGCAAATTTGGGCAACCTTACAGTGCCTAAATATGGCACCAATGCACACACATTGCAGTCACAGGGCTCAAGCCCATCCAGGGGTGTCCAAGACATTTATCCTACATCTCCTAACTCCTCTGCAGAACAGCTGGAAGTTTCTGCCCCTGCCCAGCTCAGCAGGCTGTAACCACGCTGGGTCCCCTCTGCAGCAGCCCCTCTGTGTGTCCTTCCCCTGACTGAGTCGTCCTGGGTGGTGCTGGGCCCCTCTGTGTGTCCCCATGGTTACAGATGAGCCTCTTTGTTCACTCTTGGGTAATTTCCCACTTTCCAGACCCTCCTCCATGCAATAAATCAAGGCAGTGTGGCCTCCAGGCTCAGCCCCTTGTTGGCACAGGGACTGTGTTACTGCATCCTGCTCCCAGCCCCTACCCAGGGCCCAGAGTCTTCTCCAGGGTGGGGGATCTGCATGCCCACACCTGGAATGTGCCACGTTCCCTTCTGCAAAAAACACAACCAGAAACCATTGTATGCCACCCCAGTTCACTGATTTTCACACCAGTTTGTGTTTTCCTTTTAAGAGAGGAACATCAGACATCCCAAATGTGGCACCTCCAAACTGCCAAGAAATTAAAAAGTCACTCTCTCTTGTGTGCAGTGCCTTATAGCAAAGCAGCTGCTGATATATGTATCAGCCATTTAGCTCTTGCTCCTTTGTTTTTCACACTATTTTAGTTCTAATATCCAGTCTAAAATCCCTGCCTAAATTGCCTAATCCAAGCTGGCTGGAAATTCCAGGAACTGCAGAAACCACCAAGGGGTCCCACTGAATGCAGGGTATGTTCCTGGGAAGAGCAAAACAGGGAAACACTGTGGACACACAAAGGAAGAAAAATCCTGGGAAAAATTATGTCAGTGAGCAAATCTTCTGGTATCCATTAAAAGGTAATAATTCCAACCAAAGGATGGGGGATTTTCTCGATGTGAAATGAAATAAACATCCAGAAATGATTTGTGCGTGCGTTCAAATTTAGAATTTTATTGTTCAAAGGCCCTTTTCTTCCCAGAGTAGTTTGGCTATAATCTCCTCTTGAGAAAGAAAAACCCAGCACAGAACTTGGCCTCACTTTGCTCAGCCCTCACCATGCAAAACCCACCAGGCAGGAGGCAGCAGACCTTTCCCTTTTCTAATTACTGCTGTGGTCCTGGTGGATGCACAGCATCCCAGAGTGGAATTTGAGGCTTTCTGTGCTAGGTTTGTACTAAGAATAACTATGGATAGTCATGGGACAGGTAAGGGGTGAGGGAGATCCCTGCCTGATGCCCTGGAGCTGGGGGTTTCCAGCTTGGAGGGTGCTCAGTATCCAGCTTTCAGACCAGTTTTACTTTGGAAAAGATGCTTCAGCTCTCCCAGCTTTGTCATTTTGAGGCTGGTTGAAGCCATCATGAAGGTGTGTGAGTCCCCAAAGTGCATCACAGCAGCAGCAGAGCTGGGCTGACACCAGCCTGCCCTGGCTCTGGGGGGCTCAGGCTGCCCCTGTTCTTTGATGAGGTTTTCCCTGTCTAAATCACATTGTTCCAAATTAGGTGCCCAAGGGCTTCTCATTTAAGTCAAAATCCAAAAACTTCTGTGACCTATTCCTCTTAGGAGGTCAGCTTTCAGACAAAGCTGTCTGTATGGCAGCACTTAGGTAGGATACAGGTTTTTGAAATTGCTGCAGCGTTTTTTGTGCAATTATAGTCAAGAAACTATTACAAAGCAGTTATTTATGAAAGGCAAGCTGGCTCATTGTTGAGGCTTTTTTTTCACTCACTTCTTGATTAAAAGAGGGATTTCTGTGCATCTTGAAATACTTTCCTGAGTAGAGAGGAGCTTATTCTGAAATGGGTATGCTGTGCTCCAAAGTAGTAAGGCTGAGGCCCATGCAATTAAAAAAAAAGATGTTTGTTCAAAAGTTTGTGTTTGCTGAGCACAATGAAGACTCTGTTCTCTTATTAAAGCCACAAAAAATAACCATTACTTTTATTGTGGCCCCACTCCAAGAGTGAAAATCAACTCAGCTCTGTGTCATTATCTCAGTTTGGCGTCTGAGTAAGTGCTGGGATCTCACACAAATTTTAATATTCACATATTAATATCAATACATTCAACTGCCCAACGTTCCTGTCTGTGGTCCCATATTACAGTGTGCCCACTGGAGGCCTCCTTCACTGAACAATGTGGTATTTGAACTGTGCATGAGCCTTCACCTTATCATTTATCTCCATTAATAATGCAGTTTCTCTCTTTGGTTCTTCCACTGATTCCCTGTGGGGGCCAGGAGGACTCCAAGTTGCCTTTGCCTATAAACCCCTTTGGCACGTGGGCACACTGGGTTCTCATGTGGAATTCCCATGGAAATTCCAACTGGGAGGACTGGGAACGTGACCATGGTCCCAGGCCTCTGCCAACGACCATCTGGTGTTGTCTGAAACGCAACAGAACCTCAGAAATCAAAATATGGCCCCACTGACCAGGATCCAGATGGATAAATTCAAGCTGGCAGCCCGGTTGTGACCCATGTCTGATTTAAATGCAAAGTATCTTAAATCTTTTTAACCATTTCTGCTTGCATTTAGGCTCACCCATGAGAGCAATCTCATTGGAGTCAATTAGGAACAATGGCATTTCTTCTTGTGCACTGCTGAATTCTGATACTGGGTGTAAATGACTCTTTTATTGCCTCTGACACCAAAATTCCTTAGCCATTTCAGGGACATCATGCTCATTGATAAATGCTGCTTGATTGGGGTGGCTTTTAATTTCATAATCCTATTAAGAATGATAGATATGTCAAATATTTGTGCCTGCTGGACAGAACATATTATTCTGCTCTAAGGTTTCCAGTTTAATTTTTTTTGAGCAATTGGGCAGAACCACTGCTGTAAGACAAACAGATGCTCTTCAGCTGTACTTTTCCATAAATGATTTTGTTATGTGGGTTTTTTGTTCCCCTACCAGGCATATCAAGTTCAAAAGAAAATGTTGCCTCTCACTAATGAGAAGATTAATCTCATTCACAAATGCAGCAGACTTTGTCAACTCTGTTGAAAGTTTGATGACCTTTAAGAGACAAAGTTTTAGTGTGCCCAAAATAAATAATTCATCCTTCACAGATTTGCCCTGTGTATCCATCTGCCTAAATCCGAAGCATGCTGATTAAAGCTTCTGAGTGCAATTATCTTCCTGCTTCATTCAGATAAAAATCTCTATCTTCTCACTGCACTTCAAAGCACAACTGCTCATTTAAGGATATCACCAATGTGATGTTCATGGAGTCCATTTCTCCTCTGACTTAGGCTCTCCACAGCCTTCTTCAAAATATCACAAAAAGAACTAAAGTTCTCCTTCCCATACCATTTCCTTTTCCAGCACTGAAAGCTGAAATGTGTAACTAATCCTCCTGTAAAAATCTTTGAAATCATCATCTTCAAACACAACCAGAAAATCCATTTCTGCTCTCACGTACGGGGAGAAAAATGTCATGTAGGCAAGTGGCAAGACGTGATTTACTTTGATTACTGCAATTACTGTCACTGCTGGGCTCCTCTGAGGGCTGCAGGCAGCAAACAGCCCAGAGACCCCCCTGCCCCATCCCTCCCCTGTGCAATGAATGCCCCCTTGGCTCATTTCTTGCCCCCCTGGCTCATTTCTTGCCCCCCTGGCTCATTTCTTGCCCCCTTTGGCTCATTTCTTGCCCCTTTGGCTTTCAGCCACGCTTTTGCAGGTAACGAGGAGTGGAACTTCCATCAGCCTGGAGTGCAGCCAAAGAGGCTGCTGGTGGGGCACACCACAGGATCACAGCACCACAGAACTGAGAGGGACCCACAAGGACCATCCAAGTGCAGCTCCTGAGCCTGCACAGAACCCAGCAGGTGCCTGGTCCCTGCCCCAAAACCCGTGCAGCCACCGTGGCTTCCCTGCAGCCATCAGCTTCAGGGGCAGGTCTGCACTCCTGCAGTGCCCACAGGCAGATTAATAAGCTGATTATAAAATATCCAAGCAGATGGTCTCTTTTGTTGGTACCTGTGAGAATAAGCACAGTCCTCCCATAGCCCTGGGGGGAAGGGAGCAGCTCTGTGGACATCAGGCAGCTCTCAGTTCATTTAGGACACACACTGAAAGAAATCTGAATGAATATTGCAGCCATTCCAATGAATCCTTCCTGGCCCCACGTGAAATTAGATGGAGCTGGCACCATGTCACCTTGTTACTAGAGAGAACAAATATTCCCTCTGGCAAAAATCCTCCTTCAGCCTTGAAAAAAATGTTGGGATTTTTTTCATGCAGAAATTGAAGTTGCTCTTAAATGCTCTCTGGACTGAATGTTGCTTGTCAGGGATGAAACAATGAAAATGAAAGGGGAAATAACAAGGGATTGCTGGGTTTTTAAAGGTGATTTACAGAAGAAAGGAAATCCTAGAGATTAGGAAGTTGTCTAAATACCAGTGACAGTCAAATATGGAAACATTCCAAAGTCAGAGATTAGGGAAAAAAAAAAGGAAAATATAGGAATTGCAAAGAAAAAAGCCACAAGGAGGGGAAAGTATATTCAAAAAGAAAAGAATCTCCATGGAAAGAAAAACAAAAAGCCTCTTAAATCCAGAAACAAGGCACCTGCTTTTCTGGCAGCTACCAGCAACAAGGAAGACTCCAGCTGCCAACCCCAATTTTGAACATCAGTAAATCACCACGGGGGTAAAGTCACAGGATGCTGGAAAGGAAACAGTGGAGGCTCATTAGAGGATCAGATACCACTCCCACACACTCCTGCTCTCAGCACTGAGCAGGAGCTGGGGCTTTGCCCCCACTCTTCCCATCCACAGGTGCACATTCCCTGCCTGGAGGCTGCAAGGTGAGGCTGGCTCCACAGGGAGGGAGGGGATGCAGCCCAGGAGCCAGTGAAACAGGGAAAGCTGGGGGAGAAAAAGTATCCTGAGATGCTGAAGCCAGTCTCTTCTTGACAGTGTAAAGGAAGTTTTGAATATTGGAGAGGGAGTAATCCAATCTGTTGGAAAAAGGAAGAGCAGGTTGGTTGAATGAAGATCACTCCCATTAGCATGTCACATATGCTTACACTCCAAAATACCCAACAGCTCAACCTAGAGTGAGTATGAAACAGAAAAACAGCAGCATATGAAAGGAAATATGGATGGGGAATATAAATCATAAAATATATAATTTAAATTGAAAGCTGAATTTTGAGCCTCTGAAACAACATAAAGCCTGTGATGTATGTGGACAATCAGTCTCATGTCTTTTGCTCAATTTAATGGAAATGCTGTAGCTGGGATCCCTCTTATTGCACTGAATATGTCAAGGTTGCCCTTGGGAGAAACTATTGATGGGCAGTGATTTTGATTTTATCTTATGCTCTTGTGACTTCCTACTCTCTTGAGCACTTCTGACCCGTGGGGTTTGCTTGGCAAAGCATGGCCTGAGCTGTGGGTAATATTAATGGAGGAACAGAGGCTGTGGCTGTGTTAGGATTTCAGGAGGGTAGGAGACCACTTGGTTTTGTAATATTTGAGTACCTGAATTGTTTGCCAGCATTGATTTCATTTGTGATAATCAAGGAAAGTTAAACCATTACTTAATCACAGTTACATACTAATAATGATGCAAATTTGGTGGAGGTGCCTGGTGAGAATCACAACTGAAAATCTCCGGATAAGTTGTCCTTCAAATAAGTGTGTAAATAATGAAGTAGATGTCAAAGGTATGTTTAAGGGAATGGTATTTTGGACATTTTCTCTACAAGTCCATATTGGGTTGAGTCAGGCAGACAGCCAGGAATTTTTGCTTTCAGTGATCAGTAATGTCCTGCTCTAGTGAACTTGTGGGTTGGTGTTTAATTGACTGGTCAGAAAGAAGCCTGGAAAAAGAATCAAGGGCCCCCCACCTCATTGATCAGTGATCAGAATCCCCTCAATGTATCCCATTCATCCCCATCATCAAAGGCACTGTATGTAGAGACCATATGAAAATTACAGCCCTGTCAATACATACTGAACAGTGCTCCTTGAACAGATGGGAAACCATAAACAGTTTCCTAAGATGCATAAACAAATTAAAGAGAACTTCCAGCTTTGACGTCCTAATGGGCTGTGATGGATAATTTGGCATCACAACAGCATCTCTGCCAGGATAAGGAGCTTGGGATGAAACTGCTCTTTGAAAGAGTTATTCAGTAGCTTTCCTATCTGAGCACAGATTATCTGCTTTATGGAGGACAGTGGAAGGTCTTGTTAGGGAAGTTTATCTGACCTGGCTCTTGGGGCTTTATCCTGTCACCAAGACCATTACCATGATACCTTTCATGTGAATCAGCTCTGCTTCTCTATTTATCATGAAAAAACAATGTCTGACTCATAGCTCACAAATAAGATTGGTACCACAGGGGAAGGGCTTAGTCAATTGTTGAAAGAAAAAACCATTAGCCTCTTTTATTATGGTTAGATTCTTTTCTGTAATAACAATTTACCAAAGAAAATGTTATTACCTAGGAAAAAAAGAAAAAAAGACAGTTGCAGTTGCCTACTGTTCACCAATAATTTATTAAAAACAGCAGCAAGAATAAATCCTTGAAAAGAAAGCTTCCCATACGTAAGTGTTTCAGTTGCAGTTGTAACTGAAATAAGCAGTGATTAATGGCAAATGAAGTGGGAATTAATTGGTAAATCCCTGGTCTGACAGCCACCCTGTCTTCTCTGGACATTTTGGGGAGGATAATTGGCTCACACAGTGGTGCAGCAGACCCCAAACCAGGTTTTTCCACTTTCTCCAGAGATGAGCACTGTGTTGCAACAGAGCAGGGATTGTAACACAGAGAAACCCCAGGAATGTGGATGGGATGTTTTTCATAATGCAGCTTCCATCCTGCCATCCCTTGGTTATTAATTGCAATTTTCAGTGCAAACAGAGACATATCCAGAGCAGGGCTTGGCACAGCTTGGCTGCTCACCTCTTGTATCTCAGCAGAGTGAAAATGCTCCAGGGCCACCCAGCTCAGAGGGGCTGCAGCTGCAGGGAGCAGGGACAGGGGGATGCTCACAGGGGCTCAAGGACATCTGTGCCTGGAGATGGACCTGGGACACTGCTGGATCAGGCACTGCTGGGGGGAACAGTTGGACTTGGTGATCTTTGAGGGCTTTTCTAACCACAGTTAAGCACAGAAAGGTCACTTGTGGTCAGAGCTCAGGCCCTGCCCATACCCTGCTCCTCCAGGTGCATATAAACATATATATATGCTTATAAATATGCAAGTATATACATGTACATTAATGTATATACATGAAGCATGTAAAGTCCCCTCTGGGAAAGGAAAAGCAGCAAACCTGAAATAGTTGTGCAGCTCAGCTTTCAGATGCCATTTGCCTGTGTATCCCTAATAATCCCTGAAGCTGCTGTCTTGGTAATAATCTAGCAATTAAAGGAAAATATTGGTATTTAATTAAACTTGTCAATCAACCAGGAATGAGTTTTCCTTATCAAGAGGAGCTGGATTTGATTTTGCCACTTAGAAGTGAATGTTAAAGACTCTTGTAGAATAAAACTTTAATTAGGAAAGGAGATTTGGATTAACATGTAAGGCAGAGAGAGAACGAAAGGTCCTCAAAAATCATCTGAGTATGATTCACAGGAAGAGAGGAACCTAAATATGGGAACAGAGTTTTTATTTTAAATAAAAGAGCAGCTATATGGTGCTAAAGCTCATGGGTAGAAGAGGCACAGGAGGGATTTTGATGAGGCTAGGATGTCTCTATTCAATCCACTTTCCTGTTCTTAATATTTAGTCATTTCAGATATTCAAAGTCTGGTCAGAAAGTACACACACACATTGTGGGGCATTAGAAAATCCTCAGGATTTGAATGCTTGACTCTCATAAATTGAGACATCAGAGGAGAAGAAAAGTCTCTTCTGAGAGATTTGAAAAAGGTACAGTTTATTGTCACTTTCTGGTGGTGGTGGTAACATGAGGATGCTGCCCACCTCACCTCACTCCTAAACCCACAGAGCCCCAGTCCTGCCTGGCATATCCACACCAGGACCTGCCCCAGGTGCCAGGGATTGCACCCTGACAAATCCCAATGTGCTAAAATCAGTGCTCAGCTCTACATTTTTCAGACTTGTTCCCAAGGAATATTGAATTTCATGGCATTGACTCCTGATCCTTCAATGGCTTTTTCATCCCTTCTCAGCCAGGTCTCCAAAGGTTGATGCCTCAGGCATTCAGAGTAAAATCACTTCCTTTTTTATTTTATTTGGGGTACTTTTATTTTATTTGGGGTTTCATGGGAAACAGGAAAAAGTTGAAAATCTACTCAGAGAAATCAGAATTCATGGAAGTCTGCTCTGCTCTGCACATTGAGTCAGAACAGGGCTGGGTGCAGGGAGGTGCTGCCTGGAGGAGAGCAGTGCTGCTTACTGTGCACACTGCAAAACAGCTCTGCTGTCACTCCAAGATCCTTCCAACTGGGGGATGTTGAAATCCATGTTCTGAATTCTTGGGTATTGCTACAGTGTGCCCAAAAATACAGTTTTCCACTGAGCAAACTGGGAAATATCATAAGGCAAGATGAAATCTCCTAAGAATGCAGTGAATGGCCAATGTCAATGGAAATGTACTTCATACATTGCCAGAGATGGTTTCAGGCAGAAAAAACCCCAAACCCCACCTCCCACACAAATGGCTTCCTGCTGCTTGTAGGTCTTTAGTGCTTCCCTAAATTAAAAATAAATAAATAAATACAGGAATCAGACCCAAAGGATATAATTAACCCCACATTAACAATTTGGGAGGATGCTGCTGGAGCAGGCAGGGCTAGGTGTTCCTCCAGCACAGTGACCAGTGTGAAACTGGGCTGGAAGGTTTCTGCCATGTTAAGGACTTGTTTTTAAATTTTCTTCTTGAAGTATTCTTCTACTCAGTCATTGTTTTTTTTTTATTGAATACATTACCCCCCAAAAATCATGATTTTCTGATCAGCCTGCCTGGACATGTTTCTGGATATTTGTATTCTATCACCTGTGATCAGTACAAAATTTTCCTGTCAAAAAAACTACAGGAAATATTCAGCTGAGGAAAAAAAAAAAAAAAAAGTTTGTCACTTGTGTGATCTAACCTGAAAGAAAGGATTTTGCCCTGAAGAAATTTTGCTTAAAAGTCTTTCAAAATATTTTAATTACATTAGTGGAGACCTTATCCCAGGGCTGCCTCAGCCTTCACAGTAGGAGAAACAGGTTGCTCCTTGAATACCTCTGGACAGAGAGCTCTGGTTTGAGGAATGGAGGCTTTGGCTGTTTCCCATTTTAGTTGTGGTGCTCACAGTTCACCTCTCTGCTGGGAGTTGTTCAATGCTCCAAGATGCAGGAGAGCTCTGGGGTTGGATTTTTGAAGGTCCAGGCAATTCCCTGTGGTTCATCAGCCATCAAAACAGGGATGGGGAGCAGCTCTCCCCAGGCACAGGAACAGCAGCTCCTCTGATCCCAGCTGGAAAGTGACACCCAGCACTCCCTCTGTGACCACTCAGGTGTTCAGGTCACAGGATCACAGGATCACAGGGTCACATGATCACAGGGTCACATGATCACAGGATCACATGATCACAGGATCACATGATCACAGGGTCACAGGATCACAGAACCACATGATCACAGAATCACTGGATCACAAGATCACAGGATCACAGAGCCACATGATCACATGATCACAGGATCACATGATCACAGGATCACATGATCACAGGGTCACATGATCACAGGGTCACAGGATCACAGGTCAAATGCACAC
>WEIU01000643.1:506462-543180 GCA_013389925.1 Aegithalos caudatus | reverse complement strand
TGTGTGTGTGTGTGTTTAATAAAATGGTTTTTAAAAACCCTGCCTATAACCTGGGAAAGTAAACTGGGGGCACACACTCCCCTTGTTCCTGCAGTCAGGGCTGCAGGTGACCACGGGCTCCCAGGGCAGCTGAACACTCAGTGCCCCACTGTACCTTTCTTACATTTTTACATTAATCCATTTGTCTTACTGCCAGGATGAAACACATTGTCCCCACCCTGATTTTCCTTATCCTGTCTGTTCCACCCTCAGGCTGTTTAATCCCCCTCTCAGTCCCTATATTCTTTATCTATGATGGGAATCATGCTAAGCTTTGAGTGTTGTTGCCTCCAACCATCTACCCCAGTCCACATCCCCGGAGAAACCCTCGGCAGGCCCAGCGTGGGCAGGCAGTGCGGCAAAAGGCTCTGCAGCCCCAGGGAGGATCAGATCCAAGTGCACATCCCAGGGGTGCTGCCTGTGAATGCATGCACCAGGGACAGACAGCGAGCTCTGACAGACAGACAGACAGACAGCGAGCTCTGACAGACAGACAGCGAGCTCTGACAGACAGACAGACAGCGAGCTCTGACAGACAGACACCGAGCTCTGCACGGACAGACAGACAGCGAGCTCTGCATGGACAGACAGACAGACAGCGAGCTCTGCCCGACTCGGTCACGCTGCGGTGCCCGCATCCCGCGCCTCTGAGCACACCACTTGTGCTGGTTGTATTTAATACAATCCCACCCTAACTCACAGTACCAGGGCTCAGACTGTTTTCAGTGATCCCGGGGCAGCAGGAGGAAGCTGTTTACTCCCGGGTTTCCTCTCCCTCTGTTCCGTGGCCGGGCCCGCAGGCGGGGATGCGGCATCCAAGGCATGGATGGGCAGGCAGAGCATCCCTCCCGCACCGGGGCCACAGCGGGCAGCCACAACCCGGCTGCACCCCTCAGGGATCAGGGAGCTGTTTTCGGCGTGGGAAACATAAGGATTTAACTAACAGGTGCTGACTGGGGAAGCATTGTACGAGCAAAGCTTCAGAACGCAGAGAAGCACCTTCCCTCCCTTGGTATTTGGAGATCTGAGGTTCCTGAAAGGTTTTCTGCTTGAAACACAAAAAGGTAGAAGGACAGCAGCTAAACAAACATTTTGCTTGCTTTGCTCGTGCTGATGCAGGGGTCAAGGAAGAGTCACACAACAAAGTCCTAACGTGATTCATTCACTGCCTGGCGTGACTTCCACAGCTACAATAAATATCATGTAATGCCAGAAGTGCATGTGAGCTATTAACCACGCTGAGGTAGGAAATCCAGGGATCAGGAGTTAGCTGACTATCTTAAACATTTTATTTGAGATTCAGATGTCTCATGGAAGAACACAGAGCCTTGTAATGAGATCCAGAGCAGCTGATGGCTTGGTAGGGGCCAGGTTGGATGGAGCTCTGGGCAATCTGTTCCAGTGGGTGTCATCCCTCCCCTTGGCAGGGGCTTCAATCTTTAAGGTCCCTTCCAAGCCAAACTGCTCTGTGATTCTGTGAAGACACCAGTTTGCACATGACTGGAACCACTCTGACTGCTCCAACAGGGATGTGGCACTCACAGGTCTGGCTGCAGGAAAGGAAGATAAATGTTTCAAGAGATGCATATTCAGCATTTCTGATCAGAGCAGAGTGAAAACAACAGATTTCCTCTCACCCAACAGCCTACAGAGAATTCAGTGTCTTTTGCACAGTGCCCACCAAGAAGTCTGCAGGGACAGATCCAGCTCAAGAGAAATTCCTCACTGGACAATCATGACCCAGTAAAGGCAAAGGCATGATTAAAGGAAGGTGTGTTTTAGCACTGTTCACAAGTAATGGGACTGACAACATTGCACACTCATGTGCCAGAGGCTTTTTTTCCCTACTGAGGCAGCTAAAGAATAGTTTTAGCATATTCTGACATTAATTGAAAATGCATTAGTGGCTGAGAGCAAACATTAGCTCTCGGTCTTGAGAAATTTCATTGTCAAAAGCATAATTGTACTAAAAACTGAAACACCAAAATAAATGTTAGAACATTTAAACATCATAAAGCTTTCCCTTTTTCCACTTTTCTACTGCAATAAATTAAAAGCATGAGAAATTTCCCCTGCAGACACAAACATTAAGAAATCATTCTGCAAATGACTTTTTTCAAGCCTGGCATCTCTAGCCTGGGGAGAGCTTTGGAAAGGTCACGGGAATTTGTCCCATGAGCGGCCTCTCTTCCAGCCTGGGGGGATAAATCTGTGATCTGGGGCACCGTGGTGCTGGTCTGGCAAGGACAAGAGGGCAGATTGTGGGAATGCTGCCTGTTCTGTGCCAGGTGAGCTGTGCCACCTCCTCACCTTACCTGCACACACACCTCTGCTCCAGGAGACACCTGAGCGTGTGTTTAATTCTCATTTCGAAGGAATGCGAGTCCTTTCCTAGAGATCTTTCCTGAACAGCAGCCAGGAGAGATGACAGAAATTGTTGTGCTGCCTTGGGCAGGGGCAGAGCACCCTGTGAGTGCCAGGATTCCTGGGACTGCCAGCAAGTCTGTGCCCACGGGCTCCCGTGCCCTGAGGATGGACAGACTCTGCCCAGCAGGTCAGGAGGAGGCAGCAGGTTTCACACTCTGCCTTCTCAGCAACAACCCACAGATCACAGCAGCAGCCTTGGCACCTTCCCCTTCCCCAGGAAAAATGGGAAATGCAGGACTGACAACAACAAAGACATCCACAGTTCACATTTGGCATGCTGCATGCAGATCATGGCTCTCCTCTTCAGGTGCCTGAGTTTAAAAACCCAGTGTCTCTGTGTGTACAGTAATTTCTTCTGACAATAAAGTCCCACCTGTTTCAGTCTGTGTGCTCTGTCAGAGGGACCTGTACAGATTCTACCTCTAATTGGTGCCTCTAATTTTTTTCTCTCTCACAATAAACACGGGGATGTGCAGACACGTTGGTATCTTTATTTTTTATGGGTGCTAAAGAGCCAAGAGTGCTGTGTTTCATGCAGGATCAAGTGTTGCAGTGTGAGAAGCAAAATACCCAGCCCTAAGACACTGCTTATTGCATCCTCTTTGTTATTGCTGTCAGATTTTTAAGTGCTGCTGTGTTTCCACCCTATTCAGGATTGGTGTCCCTCAGAGTCCTAAAGGCATGTGGAGTTCCCTCTGTCAATGGGGAAAGTATTAAGAAGAATTAAGTGTATAGCCACCAGAAAGAATATTCAATGTCCAGAATGAAAAAGAAGGGCTGTTTTAAAGGAGTAATTACCAAACTTTGTTATCCATTAAGCCACACATTCTCCATGGGATGTGGGTGGAACTGTAATCCCCCTGAGAGAGACAAGTGTGGCCTTCCCATAGCCAGCAAACATGGGCCCAGGTTTCCTAAAAGTCATCTCCTTTGCCACTTAGGACTCAGTGTGAGCCAGAAAAACTGTGGCAACAAGCTGTTTCCATCCCTGGGGACATCCCTTGGCTCCTGCCCTGTGCTTGTGGAGGGTGGCCCTTGTCAGGCTGGGAGCCAGGGGTGGCACCACAGCTCCCAGAGAGGGCCACCAAGGAAAGGTGGAATATCTTCTCATAACCCTCAGGTTTGGGGATGATTCTTTCTCATTTCCCTGCCAGGCAGCAGCTGTAATTTCAGCAGGTCCCACTGGGGTAACACATGGAGCTCTCCTCCCCAGCAGCTGAGGTCCAGGGTGATTCAGTCCAGGGTGAAGTGGAATTTGAAGACTCCTGGCTTAGGAGCATGTCCCTTCTTGCCTAAACAGAAGAATGAAGCAAAACTAAAAAAACCCACCAGTCCCCACTGCAGGAAAAAGGGAAGTGTCACAGACCCATGAGACATTGCAAAAAATGGGTAAATAAATAAAAGGTCCAAAGATGACTTTTATTTTATGGTGGAGCAAGATAGAATCAAGTGTCTCTGCAACCAGAGTGAAATGACATTTGAGCAAAAGCTAGTTTTATAGCCACTCACACCAGAGAAAGGATCTAAGTTCAGCCAAGGTCTTCTTCTGGCTCTCTAAGAGTGCTGACTTCCACTCAGGGAGAACAAATACATCTCTGCTCATGGAACAAGAAGAATGTCTTGGTCTTTTCCTGAGCGACTTTGCTGCAAATTAGCCAGAGGGAGAGAGCTAAAGCTTGTGATAGAAATAACTCTCATCAGGAACAAGGGCTCAAGGGGCTTAGAAATGTGATTTTATTAACTTTCTGTCAGTTTTCAGTGCAGGATAAACGTCCACTTAAGAGCATTAGCAATGCATTCCCTCAGAAGAGACTTTGCAGGACCCTCCAAGATGCTTGCTTTGAAAGGGTGAAAGAATAATCAGCTGGAAGGGCTGGGAGGATGGAAGTGGAGGCAATTGCACCAAACCTGTGTGAGGCTGCATTTCAGCTCCTTTGGCACCAAGTCAGGCACTGCTGCTCAGAGCAGGGAGGGGAGCAGCAGCCAGGGCCAGGAGGGGCAGTGAGAGGTCCCAGTGACAAACAGGTGCTCACCTGGCAGCTCCAGCTGCTCTGAGAAGGAAGCAGGAGCCCTGTTTGCACACAGGGGATGCAGCATCTCCCAAACAGGTACTCACCTGGCAGCTCCAACTGTGTGTTCTGTTTGCACACAGGGGATGCAGCACCTCCCAAACAGGAGTGCAGGCTTTGGCACAGCAAAGACAGAGGTGGCTCCCACCTGCAGGAACAAGAGTCAGGGCTAGGAAAAAATGCTTTGAACAGGATAAGCTTAACACTGCTGAGACAGAGCATGTGCCAAAGCTCACTGAGAGCTTGGACACTGGTAAAGAGTCTGTGCATTTATTATGCACTTAGTTGATTTGTTTCCTGGCTGAAGATAAACAAAATGAGACCAAATCCTCACCTGGGGCTTCTGGGTGCTGGAACTGACTTCAATATTCAGGAGTGTCAGCTCATAAACTGTGATATCAGTCTGTAAAATTTACATTTAATTAAGCTTAACACTCCCACTTTGGCCAGCCAAAAAACTGATTGATGGCCTAGGAGCAAGGGTGAAATATTTCCTACAGCATCTTTAGAAGCAGGATCTGGAAGAAAATGTCAATGCACTTGATGCCTCCCATCCACAGTCAGGAGATCTTCTCTTGGCACTGCCTCCATGTACTCTCAACAGCAGAGAGATGTTTTTCCAGACATCTCTAGATGTCTAGAATTTCTAGACATCTATTTTGTTTCTAGATTCCCATGTAGGAAATCCATCTTTGTTAAGTTTCCAGAGTATCCAGCAGACAGCAAGGAATATCTCTGGTTCCTAATGTCAGAGCACAGAAATATGGGAGAGTGCTGTGCCAAGCCACAGAATCTCTTAAGACCCCCCTAGAGATTTCAAAATATAGCAGAAGTGAATGTCCATGAGCTTGCTGTGATGGGAGCACCAGGGCTCTGGGGAAAGCATAATCCCTGACAGGGGGCACTGGGGAGAGCTGAAACCCCCCAAATTCCCTTCTCCCCAGTAAAACACCCTGGTTTTGAAATACTCTTCTGACATTCAAACACCTTCATCTGCTTGTTTTTAACAGCTAGCATTTTCTGAACTTAAATGTCATCTCAGCTGTATTCCCAGAGCTTAAATCATTCTGGTCCTATAACCATTCTTTTATGCTTATAGCATATATTTTGAATTAGCTAAATTAGATTTCACTCCGTTGTCAGTGACTGTCAGTTGTGATGCTTTTGATTTTCAGTTGCAAATGTGTGGAAGTTCAAGAGGCAGCAGAGTAAGCAGATATTCAAAGCATGAATTAGACTTTTAATAGAGAAAAAAGCTAGGAAGATGGAACTCATAAATTACTTTAGCTATGCAGCCATAATTATTACATGCATTTGATTTCTGTATACATACACAGGGATTTTAGGAGGCTGGTTGCTATGGTAACTTCTTTACTGCATGGTCCATATGTTGCCTCTGAAATTCTTTTTCCTCAGTGGAAAATTACACCCATGGACATGGATGGCATTTGTAAATCTCCCCCAAAAGTGGTAATTTTCCTTTTCTTCCTAAATGTCATGGACTGTGTAATGGAAGGCTTTGAAGTTCAGCTCTCCTCGTTGTCAGTTCACCAAGCAAGAGACGTGAACTGCATCCAAACCTTCCCTCTCCACCTCCAAACTTTTGTGTTGCCTTGCTGCAAGGCTGACTGACAGCAAATACCCTGATTTTTCCAGGGGTGAGTGTGAACTCAGTCCTGTGGATATGAGTGGTTTTGGACTGGATCTCTGCTCTGGAGCCAGGCTGGGAGAGCTGGGGGTGTTCTCCTGGAGAAGAGGAGGCTCCAGGGAGACCTGAGAGCCCTTCCAGTGCCTAAAGGGGCTCCAGAGAGCTGGAGAGGGGCTTTGGACAAGGACATGGAGTGACAGGACCAGGGGGAATGGCTTCAAACTGACAGCAGGCAGGGTTGGATGGGATATTGGGAAGAATTTCTCCCATGTGAGAGTGGTGAGGCACTGGGATGGGGCTGTGCAGAGCAGCTGTGGCTGCCCCATCCCTGCAGGTGTTCCAGGCCAGGTTGGTTGGGTCTCTGAGCAGCCTGGGACAGTGGGAGGTGTCCCTGCCCATGCTGGGGAGGTTGGAACAAGGTGATTTTTAAGGTGCCTTTCTACCCAAACCATCCTGTGATTCTATGCAAGGAAATCAGTGGCTGCAGAATGCAAACTAGTTCTAAAAGTTGTTGTAGAGCAGAATTATTGTCCTGCACGTGGCTCAGGCTGTCACTGTTGTAAAAAGCCAAAGAGTGGAGATCAGAATCAGCTCAGCTCCAGGTGTGTGCACAGCTGGGAACACCAAGTGCCTTTGGAAGCACTGTGCTCTGCTCCCAGGGGGCACAGAGCAGCAAAGTACAGCCATCCATAGGAACACCAGCACTTCTTGGTGTGGTTTTTTGTTGGCTCTGAACTGTCAAACAGTTCTTCTAAGGTTGGAGCATTTCTCTATTCATCTACTGGGGTTAGGAGAAAAAAACCCCAAATACTTGCAACTGTTGTAATCAATTGCTTTGCCTGGTCTGTTTTTGAAGTTTAAATCAAGGGATTAGGAATTCACAATAGAAAAGTTCAGCACTGAGGCTGAAGGAGCAATTCCCTAAGCCAGGAGCCAGACTGGCCTGTCTGATGTGTCCACACTCAGCATTCCATTGCTGCCATCAGCCATGAACAAAACCACGCCTGTAAAACACAGATTTCAGTGAGACTGGATTAGGGGTGGATTTTACTTTGTGTATCTGAAGTTTACCAAAAACCCAGTGACACTTAAATGTCTTTTTAACCTTATTTTTTTGCAGCAATTCTGATTAACGACTGTGGCTTGGAAGCCACCACCTTTATCCACCTAAAGGATCTGTGAATGTTGGCTTTGCAGAAACCTTTCCCAGTGCCTTACACAGCTGCACTTCTGCTTTACATTGGAAAGGTTTGACACCTCAGCAGGATAAAGTTATAGGTTTTATCCCTAAAACTTCCCAAATGCAGTTTCCATTATTAACACAATTGTGACAGCTATAGTTTGTTTATATTGCTTCACCCGGGGCACATAAACTTAAAGGACTGAAAATACCTCCATGCAATAAAAGAATTTTATTTAATTGCTACCTCTTGCTGTAAGGGACAGCTGGCCTTTGAAAGTTGGGAACTTATTTACATCATTGAAGTAAAATGTAAGCCTGGGGTTGAAATGACTGTAATTTATGTATCTGAAGCTCAAAACAAAAATATAGCTGTCCAAAGGGCAAATACCTTTCCAAATAAATATTCATATTTCATCTTGGAGTGTATATATGTCTACAATCTCCTTTAGAAGGCTTTCAATGGCAGTTGCTCTTTTCTTTTGATACTTATTCTCTATTAACTCTCTTTGCTATCCCCAGTGTTAAAATGTCTCTTGACACTTTCCTAATTCAGCTGTTTTTAATGTTTTGTGAGGTTCTGTGCAAGGCTGTGCCACATCCCTGTACAGGGACACATCCCAAAGTTGTCCCAGGGGCTCTGACCAGTGCAGGCAGATGTGGGAGAGGTTGGGTCACCAAAGCCTCTTGAAAGCACTGAAAATGACTTATTTCATGTGGCTGGACAAAAACAGTGCCCTGTGAGCAGAACAGTTATAAATGACCCTGCAGTTCTTGTGCTGAGCATTTTCTTGTCACTGTCTCTCAGCATGTGTCTGAACATCATTTATATATTTGGGGTTTAGGGCCCCATTCCAAACAGCTGTTGCTTGTTTAGCTTTTTCATTCCCCCCCCCTCCTTGTTTTTAATTTAGAATACTGAAAATCTCTCTGGCATAGGCTGACACCAAAAATGTTTGTTCTAGTCCTTGGATGAAAGCACCCACCCATGGTCCCTGCTTTGCTGATTTACAAATTCACCAACATTTATTATGGCCTTGCAAAACAACAGCCACAATAAGAAATTCAACCACAGCTCCCTCACAGCAAATCCCAGGCTCAGAGCTCCTCTGCAATCTTGCAAACCCATCACCAAGGGGGAGCCTGCATCCATTTAGATGGTTTATTTCCAAACCTCATCTGGGGTGTGATCATGCTCTGCCTTGGCTCCATCCCACATTTGTCATTTGCTTTTAATATATGTTCAGATATACCCATCACTTAGAAATGATTAATCTCATTTTCATACTTTGGGCTGCCCAGTATAGTTCAGCAGAGAAGAGCAAATGGCAGATTTTGTCAATCTTGGGTTGTGTAAGTGTGAACACTGAAATCAGGTTTCTAGAGCAAGGAGACCATGACAGGTGAATCCAAATTTCACCTGAGCATTGTGTGGGTGATCCTGATTCCTTCTTTAAAAACACTTTTTTGGGCAAAAGTGAGCAGGAGTGCAAGGTCTATCCAGATGGAATGAGGCTGGATATTCAGGTCCTGCTCCACCTGCCCTCATCACAGGAGGGATGTGACCATGGACCTGCTGAGGAGGAGAGGACACAGCCAGGGCTGTCCAGCTGCTCATTTACACCTCCATGGCCAGCCTGCACCTGGAGCATCCTCCTTGCACGTCCCTGGAGCTTTATTTGATGCCCTAGCCTGGGGTTTGGGACTGCTGTGGCTCCCTGGGGAACAAAATTCCCCTTTTCCATCAGGGCTTTCCCCTGGCCTGGGGAGATGTGGGTGCACACACAGGAGATATCCTGGCCATGACACAGGCACTCTGCAGTTTGCAGGCTGACCCTTGATGTGGATTATTTTCCCTTCAGAATCACAGTGGAAGTATTGAGGCAGGAGTTTGGGAAAAACACAGAAGTAGCTGTAGAAAATGTGCTCAAAGCCTGCTCCCAAGTGAGCAGGGGAGCCTGAATGCAATCCCAGTCCTTCCCCAGCAGCAGAGCAGCCCCAGGGCCCTGGGATGTGCCTCATGTCCCGGGAATGTGTCCTGGACACGCTGCTGATGTCCCTCTGCTGCTGTCCTGGCTCTGCTGGGACACCTCCCTCTGATGGGGATGGCAGAAGGAGCAGGAGCTGTGTTTTGGGGGAGCACAGCTGCCTGCAGCTGCTGCTGGGGGAAATGGTGAGTATGGAAGGGCCAGTGAGTCAAAACCCCCCAGCCTGGGGGGTCTGGGGCTGCCCCAAGGACAGGGCTGGACCCAGTTCCCAGCTGCACCATCCAAACTTTGCCAAAGGAGTGAAGCTGGAGTCCAACTGGAGTCTGCAGCACCCATGGATTGTGGCCTGGGAGGAAACAGTCCCAAATCACAGAATCCCAGAGGGTTTGGGTTGGAAGGAAGTTTAAAGCTCACCTTGTTGTAACCCCCTGGCACCTTCCACTGGGCCAGCTTGCTCAGTGGAGAACTTATTCCTGGAATAAAGTGAATAGTGAACAGAACCATCAAGTATGGAGCACTGCCATGTGATGGAGCTGGCAACCCAAAGGACAATTTCCTTTGCTGCTCCCCTCCTAGGGCTGGATATCCCAGGATGCAGTGGAAGTTCAGTGTTTCTAAGAGGACACTGTAATGAGGAGGTTTGCTGCCAAGCAGGAGCTGGTCCCTTCCCAGGACCTGATGGAGGTGATTGCCATGATCAGAGGCTGCTGTTCAGGTCTGGACAATTTCTTCCAGTCCTCCCTCTGTATCACTGGTACCTTTTCTTCTCCACCTGCTTGGAAACAGCTGCAGATGCTGAGAATTTAAAGCATAGCCCTTAAGATCTAATGCAGTTGAAATGTCCATAAACACCTTGAGTCTCTTCAGAGAACTCTGTGCCTGCCAAAGTGTGCAGCTTAAGTAGGATGTCTCATTATTTGTGCAGCTTCCCCTCCTGCAGTCCATGATTATGTGAGAGCTGTGGGAAAAGTACCTTTGAAGACTTCAGCACATCCTCAGTGCCTGAACTGAAAAAGTAGTCAAGGAAACTAACTTAATTAAAAAGCTGAAAACTTTTAATATTATTTAAGATGACCTCAAGACTTGGAGCATACCTGCAGCTTTTTTTTTTTTTTTTTTTTCCCAGCATTGGCAGGTAACAATATTGAAATGTTATCAGAATATTTTTCCCTTATTTCTTTGTATTAATAACTCAAGAGTACAGATTGCTCAGATGAAATCTGTTGAACATTAGTCACCAGATTCTGTTTTATGGCTGAAATAAATCTGATCAGAAAACAGAAAAAAGCCTGGCATGATCTACCATGATGGAAATCCACTGATGGAAATAGGTTGCTTATAGAAGTCAAATTTTGGTTTTGAGTAGAGATAAGTATTGCACAGCTGATCAGGGATCAACTAGAATGGCTCCAGGCTATTAATCAGCTGTTATCTTCCCTGCACATGTCTGTATGTTAGGGGGATTACAGGGTAATTGATCTAGAAGAGCTCCAAGGATATACAAGAGGTAATATTTCCGTGGATGTTTATTAAAACAGAAATTTTATTCTCTCTCCCTTCTCAGGGTCTCCCACAGCAAGGTTTGGGGGCTGCAGAGCTGCAGAGCATCATCCATCACAGGAGTGTCCTTATTAACAGGTACTGCTGTGTGGGCCCCAGATTTCTGAGCCTGAGAATTGCCAGCTCTTCCCAAGGGAAAATTTTAAAGTTTTCCTTTTCCCAAACAACTTGGTGTAAACAATATTCCTTTCCCATCACAACCTCTCTCCCAGGTGCTGTTTGCTATTTCTGTTACTTAACCAATGCAGAGAGATATCAATCCCATGGACCAATAATGTGCATTTTTAGCCCAGCATGTTATAGAAAGTCTGAATGGATTGTAAATAAAGCTTCTGATTCTCTCCTGCCTGCTGACTGGAGTCAGGCACCTTTATTTCATGTCCTACTGTGACAGTGCTGTACCCAGGTATATCTAGGTAAGGTTTGGCATTAGGATCAGAAATTGGAAGCCAATCTCCTGGGCAATTTGGTTTGTGGAGTGGGGCTGCAGCACACGAGCAGGATGGGTCAGTAAAAGCCCTCAGAGCTGGGAGCAGTGCCCTGAAAGCCCCAGCAGGGCCCTGGGGACAGCAGTGCTGCAGCCACCACCCCTGTGCCCACAGGCTCAGGCAGCACAACCACCCCAGCTCAGCAGTCAGCTCACTGCTGTCAGTGCCAAAAGAGATTTTAGGGACTTTCCACCATTTATCTTCTCATTGCCTCCTCCCCACAGGTGCACACTTGCTACAGTCACTTTTCTCCAGGGGGAGAACCTGTTTTCCTGGTGGACAGGAATGATGCCCTGCTGCCTTCTGCTTCAGGCATCCATCATCAAACCCAGCCTCTGTGTCCCCTGGAGTCTTAATTTTCCTCTTGACAGCAAAGACAAATGACTCCCCCAGGGCTATTTGCTCATGTCTACTCAAGGTTTCTGTGACATTTCTTGAAGATGACCTGCTTTTTAAACACACAATGAGTTTTCTTTCCACTTCCACCTACCACTGTGAAGGCAGAGATAGATTTGCTTTAAGAAAACCTAATGGTGTCAATCTCTGACACATCATCCCTCTCTGATTTCTGCTTTGGGCTTCTTCTGGTTGCCAGTTGTTGCAGCTGTAATTTTTTCTCATATTTGGGGTTGTCCTGCACAGATAAAATAATATTTCATTGAGGTGCACCAACCAAAAGGAAACATATTTTAATTTTTTTTTTTCAACCCAAATTTTCCCAAACTTGCCCTGAAATCTGCCTTTTGAGTCCCTCAACACCACCCCCCTCCAGCTCCTGAATGGTGGGGAGTGTTCCTGTGGGGAATATTCCCCTGTCTCCAGGATTATCCCACTCTCTCTGACCTCTTCTGAGTATACAACACAAGGAGCTGGGAGCTGTTAACCAAGTCACCAAACCAAAGGAAAGGGGAATTTTGTGTTCTGTTGTTCAAGTCACCAAACCAAAGGAAAGGGGAATTTTGTGTTCTGTTGTTCAAGTCACAAAACCAAAGGAAATTTTGTGTTCTTTGGGACAATGGTTCAACTGGGGTGCTCCAAGCAAACATTACACTGGGAACATTTGCTGTTCAGACAGCACATAGGAATCACCAACTTTGTCAAAAGACAGTTGGATGGTTAATCTCCCTCATAAGTATTACTTTTGAGCTTTTAATAGATTTTAAGACTTGTTTCTTTGTTTGTTATTTATCAGATATTTCTGGAAATGACAGCCATACCTGTGAGTGTCTCCAAGACAATTTCTTTCCCAGTAATGTCCCCTGGGATCAGAGTAAAGCAGTGGTCACCCCCCAGCCCCTCACAGGTTGTTTGTTATCTTCTAAGCTGTGCCTTGAGCACAATTCTGCTTCTCTCCAGCCACATGGAAGGAACCTGGCCCCTGCATGCCACCCAGGGGAGGCAGGCAGGCAACACAAGGAATCAGGAGCTGCTTTTGTTATTGATATTTTCTTGATGAGGCATGCAGAGAAATAGGGAAAAAGCACCTTCAATTCCCCCCATTTTCTCATTTTGGAGAGTTTTTCTTTGCAATACAGCTCTTTAATGTCATCCTTGGTAAAAATGTTCTTCCCTTAATTTTCCTTTTCCCAGAAAAATTGCCCTGCAGTATCATAGAAGGGACAGCCAGGCCTTGCACTGGAAATACCAAACACCCAGATCTGCAAGGAAAGCTGCCAGCCCTGGCTATGATTAAACCTCCATAAAAAATGAAGGGACACTGGCCAGATCCATCTGGATGTTGAAAGAGAGAGGAATGTGATTGCCACTTTCCAGTTTCCCTTGGCACAGGGATTTTCCATTCAGCACATCCTGAGGATGGGAAGTGGTGCTGGACCACCTGCATGCAGGCTGTGCTCAGCAGCCAGCACATCCCTCCAAGCATCAGCATTTCCAAACATTGCCCTGGGCTTACACAAAGTCCTCCTGATCCCACCCCAGTGACCCCAAATGCTGCCATGGGACCTTCCTTGCATTGGAAGGAGCTCCTTGTTCCCATAAATCACAGAATCATAGAAGAGTTTGGGTTGGAAGGGACCTTTAGAGGTCATCTAAATGGAAACATTGCAATTTGGGCACTCTGCAATGCAAACCCTCCTTGGCTGCTGAATGCAATAATCACCCTCTGGATAGCTGGGAGTTACTGTGCAAAGGGAAAAGGCCTCTCTCGACCCCCTGCTTTGTCCTTTCACCATTTGTGTATGTGGCTGCTTAATATATATCACATAATTTAAACAATCCACATGCCATAACATGCCCCCCAATGTTTAGTTGAGTGTTCCCAAATTTGTTTTGCATGTTTATCCTTCCATTTGTTAGGAAGGTAAATGTTCTTTGACTTCACCCCGTGCCTTTCAGCATTATTTTATGGAAATTCCCATTTCCTGCACTGAAAGAAGCCCTGATGATAATGAGAGGCTTGAAGCCGTTTCAAACAAAGGAAAAGCAGATTGAGTCAATTCTTCATTTTGTTCTTAATCAAAACTATTTGTGTGCATTTGCATTGACAATGAGCTCAGCACACAATGCTCCATATGGGCTTGGCTGCTGGCAGTCAGTCAATGGCAGCAGCCACTGAAAAAGCTCCCTGCTTTTCAAAGATTTAGAGATGACCTTGCTAAAGTGTCATTTGTCACTGCCTTCCTCATCCAGAATCACCAGGAAAATCCCTGGAAACAGGCTATGGAATTGCAGAGGCCAGTTCTCACAGGCCAAAGCAGCACAGCAGCACTTGCCTGCAGGGAAAAGGTGGGAAATGAGAAACTGGAAGCTTTTAATGGAGCCCCAAAATATTCCTTTTCGTGACTCTTTATCTGGATATTGGTCTTCTACCTCAGATGTTAGTAATTTTTCAGTATCATACCAAGTCTACCATAAATATGAATGCAAACAAGCCATGGTCCATTAATCCAGACACCTATTTGAAATTCCAAAGTGTCTAAAACACTTGGAAACAACCCACAAACTTTTACTGTTCCCCAGCTCAGACCTGATCTCACAGAACCCCCTTCATGCTAATTCCAGTCAGTCACACCCAGGAGGTTTCCATTTAGGACCAGGTCCTCGTTTCTGAGCACACTAACAGCCCCCAGCAGGGCTGTGGTGCACAGACTTTGCAGGTCAGTTCTGCAGAGCATGAACAATTAGAAGAGAGAGGGATGGAGAATCACATCCCTGGTGGTGCTGTCCTGAGTGGCTGGACAAGTTCTGCTCAGGAAGGATTTATCTTGACTCATTTTGTTCTGTGGCTGTGAGAGGCTTGCAAAACCTTTCACCTTCTTTCCCTGGAGTCATGTATATTTTATGAGAAATTTAAGAATTACCTCTTATTAAAATGGGGATAGTGTAATTACCAATAAAAAGCAGATGTTATGGCATGACTAATGCCTGAAAATGTGTATGTAGCAAGTACAACACACGAGCACATCCAGACTTTTCACTGAAATAATAAAAATTGTCTTTGCTGAAACAGACTGGCCAAGTCACAGAGGTCTGAAGTCACAGGGAAACCACGGCAGAACACACTGAAAGGCTCCCCAGAAGAGCAGCCTTGCTCCCACTGATCTCAGCAGCAAAATGTAACAGCAGGAGGTCGAGACAGAGAATTCCCACCCCTGTTCCCCTTGCCCATGGCAGGAGGGGTTTGGAAAGCTGTCCTGTCAAAGCACCCAAACTCACTGTGCTGAGAACATCCTTCCCCTCCAGGCTGTAATGAGCCATAATTAGTGAGCTCCCCGACACCTCCAGCACCTCTCAGGGGTCCACAGCCCACCTGCAGCAGCCAAGATCATTCCCTTGGATCCCTCCCAAGTATTTTGGCAAGGCCCATCAGGAGCAGCCTGTGTAGGCTGACTTTTGAAACAGGAATGTGCAAATAGCATGGAAATGGAATTGTTCAACAAATCTGTTCTGGCAGTCCCAGGGTTCAGAGATTTCTGAAAACTTCCAGAAATTTCTGAAAACTTCCAGAACTTTCTCAAAACTTCCAGAACTTTCTCAAAACTTCCAGAACTTTCTGAAAACTTCCAGAAATTTCTGAAAACTTCCAGAACTTTCTCAAAACTTCCAGAACTTTCTCAAAACTTCCAGAACTTTCTCAAAACTTCCAGAACTTTCTCAAAACTTTCAGAACTTTCTCAAAACTTCCTCTCCCTTCCTTTCCTGAAAATTGCATTTATTGGTCTCTACAGATGCCTGGAGGGAGGTTGTGGCAAGGTGAGTGCTGCCTCTTCTGGGCAACTAGAGATGGGACAAGGGGAAATGGCCTCAAGTTGCACCAAGGTAGGTTCACCTTGGATATTATGGAAAATTTGTTCACTAAAAGAGTGGTTAAACATTGGAAGAGGCTGCCCAGGGAAATGGAGGAGTCATAATCCCTGTAAGTGTTTAAAAAATGAGTAAATGTGGTACTTACAGTATGGTTCTGTGGTTATTCAGACAAAGGTTGGACTTTATTTTCTTGAAGGTCTTTTCTAATCTGAATGATTCAATAATTCTACAGCTTTTTGCCGTAAAAGAACCTTTTAAGATGCACCCATTTTTCAGAAGAGCCCTTGCAGCTGAGGGCACGTGTGGATGTCAGGCTGTGGGTACAAATCTGGGGGCACAGGAAGATCTGTGCCTTGGCAGGGGAGGCTGCAAGGGCCCTGGGAGAGCACCTTGCTGTCACAGGTGAACATACACGAATATTGTGGTGGGAGCCCAGCACCCAGGGCTGCAGGAGAGCCTGGAGCACCACAGCAGCCATGGGCTGGTGCTCAGCCCTGACCACTCCTCTCCAAACCCCATCTGAGTCTTTGAGATGTTCTCCATCCCAAAGCCCAAATCCCAGTGTTCCAGGTACACTGGAGGCAGCAGAGACCTCCCCACTTTTCCCCTAAATCCCTCCCATATTCAGTTATTGTTTCCTCTCTCCACAAACTCTGTATTTCAATTTAAAAGGAAAAGGGCACATCCAAGCCCTCAGACTATTTTTGGCCCTGCCAGGGTGTTAACTCACTGGAGGAACCCCCAGCTCTGTGCTGGGGCGTGCTGCAGGCTGCAGGGGTTTGCTCCTCTTGGTTTGTGCCAGCATTAGCTCTGTCACTCTGTGAAATGAGACTGAGACTGCATAAGCAGCCTTGACAGCAATTAGTTCTGGCAGAACCTTTGTGGTAATGAATTTCAATGGTGGTGGGCTTTTGGGTGCCTGAACACTTCATTAGCTGCCAGTATATCTGACTGTTGCAGCTGAGAAATCACATTATAATAAACCACTTTTTACTGCAGGCAGCAACCAGGATAATATATGGGATGAATAATAATAGTCCATTCAAAATTGTTCCCGTGCTTTAGAGCTTTGGAATTTCAGTAAATAGATCAAATACTGTGCAGAAATGAATCGTATTCAGAACTTCTCCATTACCCAGATATTTATGAGCATTTTTGATGTATTGTCAGAGAAGTTGCTCCACTCTATTACACTTGCCAGCTAAACTCTGAAATACATACATGTTGATTCAGTAATAAGAAAAATCATCTCTAATGTAGCTAAAGGTATTTTAAGTTTAAATGGAGGAAAATACATGATAACTATTTCAGTGTGAAATATCATCAAGTCTGTCTCTTTCTTTGTATTTACAGCATAAATTCTTTTTCTAAAGTATGGAAATACATGACTTAGAAAAACCTTAAAAGGCACAATTGAGGCATTCTCATACTTTCTTCTATGTTTATAAACCAGAAATGCATTATTATAAGGGCAGACACTTGGAGAGCAGCTTTGTGCACAGGCCAATAGTGACAGGACAAGAGTGAAAGGTTTTGAAGTCAAAAAGGAGACATTTAAGTTAGAAGGTAGGAAGAAATTCTTCCCTGTGAGGGTGGTGGGGCCCTGGCACAGAGAAGCTGTGGCTGCCCCATCCCTGGAAGTGTCCAAGGACAGGTTGGATGGGGTTTGGAGAAGCCTGGGACAGTGGAAGGGGTCCCTGCCTATGGCAGGGGGTGGACTGAGATGAGATTTAAGGTTCCTTCCAACTGAAACCTCTCTGTGATTATGTGACAATAAAGTGGATTGTTACTTATCACTGTCTTTGCAAAAATTAGCATGAAAATGGAAAAAAAAAAGTATTAATCTGAAGTTATTTCTATTACAATTTATCCTTTTGAATGTGTCACTTTGGCTGCTGGTCACGTTTTTGGAAGTCCATCAAACATTCTCTCTCCTACACCAGAGAAGAAGGAGGTGAAGGAAGGTCTGGTTTATCAGGGCTTGTCTCAGCAGCTCATTACCTCTCTGGCAGAGATAAAAGCAACTGATGCTTCTTTTAGAAAGCAGCCAGGCCATCTGCAAGCATCCCAGTAAAGCCAGGATGCCCCCAGGATGTCCTGGGAGGAGGAAAGGGACAGCTCTGCCAGCAGGGAGCTGGGCTGGGAGGGTGGGGTGTTCTCCCTCTGTGATGCTCCCCTGGAACCCCATCACCATGGCAGCCAGAGATGCAGGGTGAGGATTCTCTCCCTGCTGGCTTTCCCCTCCCTGGATTCTTCCTGAGTAACTGTGAAAGCCTCTTGTCTCACCTGGTGAGCAGGTGCTTGGCAGTCACCTCACCAATGGTGAGGCTCATTCCAGTCAGATATTTGTAAGGCATCCTTAAAATGCAGAAAACCTTGGAGACAGGGCTCTAGGTAAGAAAAAAGCAGGAAAACGTCAGTGTGGATGGGGAAGTAACTGCACCCAGAGTAGCAAATAGCCAAGAAGCAGACAAATTTTCTGGTACAAAAATATTTGTGTATGTTTACCTGTAACAGCAAGATGATTTTTTTCCCCAATAGAATAATACTGTATATAGCAATGATCTAGTAAATTAGCTTTTCAAATAAAGACAGAGGAGAATAATTGATTTGAAACTACAAACTCTTTTAATGACCTGAATTACATGTGCCCATTTTGGTTGTACAGAAAACTCAAAAAGAATGTATCTGGAGGAGAGGAGAATTCTACAATTTTTTTTCCCAGGCTCTACCTGAATTTCTATGTTCTTCCATTTCCAGAATGCTCATAATCACTGCTGATCTACAAAGATTTTCAGGAGACCATAAATCATCCTAAATAGCCCAGGGCTGTGGGAGTTCTTTTCCTTGGCTTGAAATCTTCTGAGGCAGCTCATGAAATCTGATGTAAGTTTAACCTCAAACGAGGTAAAAACACTAAAAACACTCACTCTGCCATGGTTTCATACAGTGCTGAGCAGTAGCCTGTGAAAAATCAGGCAGTGAGACTGGGGGGTGTTTTCTGAGCTCTGTTATTGCTGCTCTCAATCAACAAGGAGGAAACAGCAAATCCCATTTGTCCTGTGTGATCTCCTCAAGGCTGCTTGAGAGTAGAGGAACTAACCTGGTATTTCAATTTAATTGAAAACCCTACATGAAGAAATATTTCAAGACTCAAGAAGAAAAAGCTGAAAGACTGAGAAATCCTTACAATCCTGAGTGTTTAAGTGGCCTGAGTGTCTCAGCAGTGGCCCAGGTGCCACAGGCTGGGTGCACAGCAGGGCACATCAGCCCTGGGCACTGACTGTGCTTGTGGCCCCTGCCCATTGATGGCCTCACTTTGTCATGTTCCACAAAATGCACATTTATTCCAGGATGTGGAGACAGAACAACAGCACAGCGCTGCCATCCTGCCCAGGAGGCTTGGAAAACATCCTGCTGAGCAGAGACAGCCCTGAGGACTTGAACCTCAGCCTCCTGCTTTGCAGCCAGCCTGGCCCAGACTCCCAGCTGCTGGACCTGGAGTACCTGCCCTACTACAGAACATCCCACATCTGTGTCTGCCCAGCGTCTCACATCTGCACAGAAAGAGGGAAAAGCTCCAATGAAGGCAAGGCTAACACTAAGCAGGACGAGAAAGTGAGTTATTCAGCCATTCCACAGAAGATTTTCCACACTGTGGGACATCTGAAGAGTTTCTTGGCCAACCACTCACACACAGATTACACATAGGGTTAGAATGGGTTAAATACCTGCAAATTAAGTTCAGGTGAACTCACCTTGAATGTACCTAAAAGGGGTAGGAAGGGAAGAAGTGAGGCAGGCACATCTCACATAAAATTTACTCAAAATTAGGCCCTTAGGGGAAAAATGGTGACTTGTGCTCTGAAAACACAATGCAGGATCAGAGCTATCTGCAAGGATGAGATGCCTGAGGCAAGGTCCCTCTCCCTTGGAACAAGCTGTGGAGCCCAGCCTGCTCCTGCAGGGACCTGCTGTGCTCCCAGCATCCCAGCATCATCTCACACCTCAGCTCTTGGTCTTTTGTTCATGTTTTTTTCAGAGCATCCTGCCAAGTTTGGAGCTGAGAAAGAGGACAATTTCTCCAAGGACAGTTTCTCCAAGCAAGGCAGAGCCCCCAGCCCAGGAGCTGCTGGGAGGGAGCAGCTCTGCCTTCCCCAGGGGGCTCCCACACCTGAGCCAGCCCCCTCCCTGCACTGGGTACTTCCCTTTCTACAGGACACAGGGAAGGATTTGCACTGGCCCACTCCAAAGGAAAGGGTCCTCCAGCAGGACAGAAGGTCTGGAGGCCAAAGAGGGAGGACAGACAGGAGGATCAGGAGTTTCCAACGTCCGCAGCAGCTGCTTGGTGTCCTGAGAGGAAAGAAGGGGGGTTAGGAATGCAGATGTGAGGGAGAAACTCTTGAAACCTATGACAACATGAAAATCTGTATGAATTTGAATAAAGGAAAAATATTCCTTCTCTCAAAAAAAACCCCCAAATTCCTTAAAAAACAAACAAAAAAACAAGTGATATCCCAGACTGTTAATAGAAGCAGAAAGAAGCAGAGCAGGAGCTTGGGAAATCCAATAAAATTTCTCTAGATGTGAGGAAGAGAACTGTGCTTCTCTGTAGCTAATCCCAAAGGCAAGATGCTCACTCAAGGGATGTACAGCTATGGGAAATGGCCAATGGAAAAAAAAAAAAAAAAATTATTTAAATCTAAATTGCTTGGAGGAATTAAAAAGAGACATAATTTCCAGTTGGGATTGGGAAATACATTTCCTTTCCCCCTCACTACAATCCTTCCATTGTATTACTGGCATCTGTTAGACCTGTGCACAACAGCCATACACAGGAGAAAAAAAATATTATTTAAATTCTCTGTCAATATGATTTTTTTAACACATTTCCATTATGTCTGTCTTCATTTCACTTGCACGGTCAGTAATGAAAATACTCCTGATTACTTTAATATGTGCAACTAGCAGCTTCTATAAACATCAGTTTTGATGCTGGAAAACTGGAAACAGCATCCAAACAGAAACATTCTGGCATTAGTGAATCCTGACTGATTTACACCAGATGAGGATCTAACCAAAAAAGGTCAGCTCAGAATTTTCCCTGCAGTTGTGAAATCTTGCAACATCCCCTCCTTACTGCCAGCTCTGTCACCTCCTCCAGACACCACACGAGCTGAGCATGGCTCCTTCCCACCCCTGCACTGTGCACAGACAATTCCTGCTCAAAACAGAGGAGCTGACTCCAACCAGTGAGGAAATCTTCAGGAGTTTCTATAATGATTGCACACTGCTGTGACAGGGTATTGACAGGCTGTGTCTAAATGTACCAAAGTTGCCTATTTTAAGGAGCAAAGAAGAAAAACACATCACATTTCACTATTTCACTATTTCACATCTCCATAGGTAGACTGGTTTTTCCCATGGAATTCTGGTTTTCACCAGGAATGCTGCAGCCATGCAAGGTACATGGTGGTTTTAATAATAATTTCTGCTTACACTGCACTTCAGTGGTTTTTGACCAGTTAGGAAGGGATTTTGGTGAGATGCTGGAAACCAGCAGAGTTCCCAGACAGGAGCTTTGATCCCAGTCTTTCTTCTGGGCATTGCTCAGGATGAAGTGGTGCCTCACCCCCAGGTTTTTTAAAAGTATTAAAAAACCTGAGGTCACCCAGACTGGGGAAAATTCATCCCAATATCCTGACACAGCTGCTCCAGCTGGAATCAGGAGTGCAACCAGAGCACTAGGCATGCCTTGTGCATCCCTGCATTTCCACAGGCACCTCAGCACCCTCCTGCCACCTTCCCACTGAAAACCAAGATAAATCAGGTTCCAGATGAACTGAGCCAGACTGTGTGAAACAGCTCCTGTTTTAAGCACAAAGAAGGCTGATGTCTTGGGTACATTGAAAGAAAGCCATGCAAAATAGAGTGAGATTATCCAAACTCAAGGGATCAGGCAGAGGAGGAAAGGAGTTCTGTCTGAAAAGCAGGTGTGGATGGTTCTGAGAATATAAAATTCAGCATTTCCATAAATTTGGCATATTAAAATACTTTGAATGGTGTAGTATCAAATCCACAAATCTGCCTGATTTTTACTAGATAGAAATTAGCTGCTCTCTATTGGCTGCACTTGATAATTTATGGGAAGAGTGAACATCAGAAATCAAGGATTTGGGAGATGAGAATATTACAAGCTTTATGCTCATGGGTCAGAGAAGCATAATTTTAATCAAAAGCTGGCAAACATCATATCATATATTGCCATCTTAAAATCAGAGCTGAGCAGAACTCCTGATTCTAATGTATTTTCCATATTGCTCAGAAGTAAAAAGGAAAGGATGGAGGGCAGTGCTGGAAGCTCCTGTGTTTCTCTCCAAGGTTTATACTACTTTATTACTTTTCCACATAGTTAACGTCCTGTGTACAAATGATTTTTCTCAAACTGCTCCATGGATCAGATTCCTGCCTTAGTGAGGACATCATGTGCCTTCACCCCAAGAGTGGCCCAAGTCACACAGTTTGCTTCATCCTTGGGTACTGATAATGTATTTCCTTTCATCTCTCTATTTGAAAAATAATTACTGCCCTAAACCTTCAGTTCTTCAACACCAGCAGTCCTCTGGAGTTTGAAAAACAATCTGCAATTGCTTTGATGCATGCTGTGCAGTCTTCATTGATCCCCCTTTAAGCTTTTAATCTCATGAATTCACAAAGTTAATTCATAAAACAAACCAAACAAACCATGGCAAAGTATGCCCTTTAATAACAGAAGTGGTGATGATCACGGATGTCTTTGGGGATTTCTGATAATGCAGGTTCTTCTTTCTCAACAGTTGATGTCAGATTTCATTTGGGAAGGGGGGACAAGACTAGCAACAATATTTGTTAGTCTGTGTACCCCTTGGGAGAAACCTACTTCAAAGTCAATAAAAAGACTCACAGAGACACGGCAGGGCATGGAATTTGTCTCAGAAGTCAGGTACAAGAGTCTTGTTTTAGTAAAACACTGCAGGCCTTAGGATCTAGATAAGGATTCCTAACACCACTGAGAGAAGCTTCCCTCAGCCTCAGCAAGGTCCTTGGGCCTCCAGTCTGCCCATGTGGAACAGAACAGCACATTCCCTACATAAACCTGAACCCCACTAAATGCTGTTTTAGGGAGCAAATTAGCTCCCCAACATTTAAATGTACTGGTGTGCACCCTGCCCCCAGAACTGGCTTCAGCAGGGCTCTCCTTCCTCTCCCAAATCTGGATTGTGTCAAACCAGCAGAGTTAATAACTTTATTTTGGACTCTGCTAGAAAAAAAGCTTTTGGCAAGTAGCATCCATCACAGAAGAGCAGAACTCAGCATGAAACAAAGCAGCTTAAATAGGTCTGTGCCCAGCAACGTGATGGGAAGGAATGGAAGTGAGTCATTAATAGGAGACAACTTGGCTTCCCTTCAGAGCTGTATTTATGGTGAGTGACTAGAGAATACCTTGAAAACACACCTCCATACCAGAACATGCACATCACTGGCTAAGCCCAGGGATGGGGGAAACAACCCAGCTCTCCTGCTGGGACAGCCTGGTCCAGGATTCCCTGTTTGGCCAGTGCAGCTCAGGAAGCACACCAGAGGTGAGGAGCTGTGTCCTGCAGAGCTGGGATGGGCTGTAGGCAGTGCCTGGGGCTGGGCTGGATGCTGACCAGCAGCAGGAACACGTGGACATTTAAAGGAATGAAGGAGCAAGCGTTGCAGGTCTGGTTATCCACAGGGAAGCTGATGCAACAGGAGGGGAAGCAGCTGTGCTTCTGTCACACCTGCACCTTGGGATGGATTCCATTGGCTTGTCCTGACACACAGACATGTTTCTGTATCTACCCAGAGCTATGTCCTGAATCTCACAAGAATTAATGTGCTTGGACCCAAGCGAGGTGCCTGCCCAGAATCAAACCTGTTCCTCAGAATAGGAAAAGGTGGCCTGGGGTGAAGGCACAGGCTGGCCCAGCCTGCAGCCCTTTCTCTTTAATGATGCAGGTGGGAAGGGCTGGTGGAAAAGCAAACAGCCTGCTGACCTCCATAATCCCCCATAAATCTATCTGTCCCTACCCCAGTGCTACCAGTTCCCATTAACTCCTCCCAGGCTCCTGGGGGCTCTTTTGCCTTTCCCAGGAACACAAGCTGATGGGATTTGCAGGTGTGGGCAAGGCAGAAATGCCAGCACCCGATCCAAATTATGTAGTCCTTGACTTTTGCAGCAATCATTAGAGTTTCACATGTGGAAAAATGCATGTGCTATGTATTTTAGTGTGCAGCCTTTTGTCAAGGCTGGTGTCCTTGGGCTAATTTCTGCTACTGGTAAATATACATGGAGAAATGCATCCCCAAGGACAGCTGAACACCAGCATCACCTGAGCTGTGGACTCCTCCAAACTCATATTTGAAGTATATCACAGTGCAGGGAATGGCTGTGCCCTGCTTCTCTGAGCACCCACCTCTGTGCATGAGGAAGAACTTTGCACTGGGACAGACAGGATCTGCAGCCTCCCTCCCTGGAGATGTCAAAAGCCACCAGGACACAACCCTGAGCGATGCACTCCAGGGGATCCTGCATGCTCAGGGAGGTTGGACTGGATGAGTTCCAGTGATCCCTGCCAGTGTTAACCATTCCCTGACTCCTGTGCATCAGTACCTGCATGGGGCACAGCCACCAGCCTGGCCATGGCCTGTGGTCTGGGGGACACTGGGCCACCTTCTCATGCTTTTAGCTGAGAAAAAATAATGCCCAAGCCTAGAGGTGGCACAGAGCTGCTCCTGTGGCAACTACACCAAAGAGCCACTCCATGCTGGCTTGTACTGGGCAAAATTCTCAAAGGCAAGCAGATAAACTGGAAGTTCTTGCAGAGCAGGACCTGAAGGAAACTGGCAATATGAGCAATGCAAAGGGAGCACGGTGGGGAGTGAGGAGTTAAGTTTTCCTGGCTGACCAGAGCTGTGAAAATAGACACCAACCTGCCTGGGAGGAGGCAGTGAACTCTTTCCCACTCCAATGGCTGAGACATCAAAACCCCAGCACAATATGAAGCTAACAATAGGGTCTGACAGCTGCACGGTGCTTGAGCCACGCCTCAGAGGGGGAAGCTTGTGAAATCCCCAAATCCCACCGGAGCAGGGGAGCTGCAGCCCTTCCTGCTGCTCTGCCTGTGTTTTCCCTTAGAGCAGAGATTGTGCCCCTGCTCTCACCACATCCTTTCAGGGACCCAGCTCACACCCACAGCCACCAAGCTTTGGATTTGCTCCCTAAATCCATTTCCTCTGGCAGCAGAGTGCTGCTCCCTTCCTTTGGGGAGCTCATTCTCTTTGAGGCATCCTCACAAATGGGTGCTCTGGCTGAACCTGAGGGGCTCTCACTCCAAGCAGCTGCCCCCTTAGCACCTGATGATGGTTAATAATAATGATTAATGAATCTTAATCTTCCTGTCACAACTCTCTTTCATTAATATTTATATCTGGCAGATGTATCCCCAAGGGATAACTTGAGCTGCTAAGTATTAGTCTGCTATGTACAGCTGGTATTTTCTCCAGAAACTCTGAGGAAATTCTTTGAAAGAGCATATTATGTGCAATTTTATTTTCAATTGTTAATGCTGTCATGTGTCAGCATAGAGAAGAATGTTTATTTTAGGCCTCCTCATCTGATGAAGTCAAAAAATTCCCTTAGATACCAACATTTTATGAAAAAAGGATCTGATGTAAAGGAATTATTACATTTAAACAACTGGCATTAGCAAAGAGGTCAAGCTCAGCTATGGATACACCACTAAGCCTCCTAATTACAAAAGGGTGTCATTTAAGGCATCTTTAGCTGTCAGGGATTTAAATGTGTGCCATTTTCCAGCTAGATGTATGTGTTCAGCTGCTAAAAAAACTCCTGTGAAGCATTTTGGGAAGCATAAACATTCAATTAAATGATCAAGTTGAGTCCTCATAATTGGACTGAAGTCTGTTTATAACCAATTTATGGCACAACATAATTAGCCAAATGATTAATTGGTAATTACTCTATGAAAACAAATTAATCATTGTGTTTCCCAAATCAAGATCCTCTCTACACCATTGCAAGCCATTTGGCTCTGGTCTGTGAGTGCCTTGATTTATTTCTAGCTATCCATTTATGTCCTGTCTATGAAATTTGGAGGAATCTCCTCCCGGCTCTCAGCAATGCACTGACAGCTGTAGCAACAGGCAGCATCAAAAACATTTTCCCTTTTTTTAGCATTTTATTACCCTCCCAAGACATGCCTGAACTGTAGCTGGCTGAATATTGTTTCTTTGATGGCCCTCTCACTTGAAAGTAGGCAGGAAAATCTTGCACTGATGTTCACATAAAGAGTAAGAAAATGAGCAGATGAGGATGTGAAACACAGCCAGCCTCTGTGTCTGAAACACTCCCCAGCCTGCAGGGGCCTCAGCCTTTTCCAAAATGAATTGTTAAACCTTGTTGGCACAGGGAAAGCACCAACAGGTTCTGTAAAAAACCAAAAGCTGCTTGTTCAGCTGTGAGTTTTCTCCAGGAACTGATGCTTTGCACCAGGCTTTGGGAAGCCTGGCTCCCATGTCCAGGGCAGGGAGGGACAGCTGAGCCCACCTGTCAGAGGGGTCTGGGGACAGCAGTGGGCATGCAGGGAGCTGCAGAGCCACAACAGCCTCAAAACAGAGTCAGAGAGTGATTTAGGTCAGAATAGCCCTGTGAGATCATGAGTCCAACCATGAACCCAGCACTGCCACATCCACCTCTTCTCAATCCCTGCAGGGATGGTGACTCCATCACTTCCCTGGGAAGCCTATTCCAATGCTTGACAACCCTTCTGGGGAAGAAATTTTCCTTGACAGCTAGCCTAAACCTCTGCAGTGAAACATGTGGCTGTTTCCTCTTGTCCTAGAAGATTACAAAAATGGAAAAATAGATCTTCAAGTGGCTGATAAACACTTTTATATTTGCTTGTTCTCAGAAAGAGAAAGAGAAGGAAATCTGAAATGCTTTAAGAGAAAGTACACTGGCAGAAAGGGGAGAGGAGCTCTCAGGGAATGTGCTGGTCACCTGGAGAAGAAAAGAGACCATGCATCAGCCAGGAGCACAGAAATCCTAAAACTCACCAAGATTGAAGGCTGTTGAGAATTTCCTGAGGAAAGGTTTCAAAGGACACACTTAAACAAGCAGGGCAGGCAGATGGGGTGTAAAACCACCCATGGGAGGTGGTTGGATCTCACAGTGAGATGGGGATGTGTCCTGCTGGTCCCACACCCAGCTGGCAGCCCCTGCCAAGCACTGTGCTGACTTCAGATACAGCCAAGATTAACCACAGAGGCCCTGCAGTCTGGTGGGCCATCTGCCAAACAGCCCCTGAGCAACCAAAATCAGATCTACCTGAAGCCCCACCAACACAAATCTGATTCCCAGCCTCTGTTTGTTCCAGCTTTGCAGAAACCATGGAGTGAAGCTGACTTCTGTAGCAGCCACTGGGGCTGGTGGTGACTCTGGCTGGTGACTCCTAACAGCACTCCACAGAGTAACTTTTATTTAAAAGGAAGCTGACATTGTTAGGTGACACAAAAGACATCAGCTTCTTCATGTCCCAGGTCTGATTCAAGGCAGTTTCAGTATTTAGCAGGGTGAGTAGCTTCAGTGACCTGCTAGAAATGGGCTGAGCCTGGTTTCCAGCTTGGGTGCCCCAGGGACCCTGTGCTGATTCCAGATCCCTTCCTGCATGAGAGCTCAGCCTTCAAACATTTTTTTACCCTTTGCATTCAGCTTTATGTACCCAAAGCTGTTCTAATGGGGTGCAGATGTTTCTCAGAATGAGCTGTCCCACAGAATGGGCAGGGAACAGCAGAAACCAAGGGAAACTGAGGCACTGGTGAACCACCAGCTATGAAAGAGTTGGGGAGAAAAACACCAAAAACCTTGTTTTGGTTTTTCACCAGTCATTGCTGCTGTGTCATGAGGGAAGGATGGGAGAGAGACAAGGACAAATGGAACTCTGACAATTAACAAAACGTGAAAACTCACAGAAGGAAAGGAGAAAACAGAAGCTGAGTCTGTGCTGGGGTGAGCCAGCGAGAGCAGCAGCTTGGGTGGCTCAATCCTGGCCCCAGCGCTGCTAATTGCATTAATTGCAGTAATTGTGGGACTTTGGGATGGCAGCAAGCAGGCTCAGCACTGCCTGCTGCAGTTATTTCCCTCTGGGCTCCCTGGGATCTGCTGATGAAGAGCAGGACACCTGAGCAGGGACAGGGATGAAGGCACAGCACATCCAGGCTGGAGAGTTGGGTTGCACCAAGTGAAGAAAACTCCAGGCAGCAGCAAGCAGCAGTGGGGTAATGAAACAAGCTGGAAGTTTCTGCTTGCCTTCATGTGCAGCAGGTCTGGACTAGTTTTATTTATGATTTTTCCACTGATCAGCAGCAGCAATGGATGGAACAGAATGATCTTGGAATAATTTGAGAACAAGTCTTCTGACGCTTCTTCTAAATCCCTCACTGAGAACATTTTTCTCCCTTCTGTCTTTTTTTTTTCTTTTTTTTTTCTTTTTTTCTGTCTTTTTCCAAGCAAAAGGCTGTGGTTTGAGAGGCTAGGCTGAGGGGACACCACATGCCCTGCTGGGGGATGCTGAGGCTGCAAACAGGAGCTTTCTGCCTCCTCCCTGCCAGTGCCAGCCTGGCCCTGGGAGAGCCCTCACTCTCCAGGGCCTGCTCATCACCACATGCTCACACAGCACCAGTACAAAAATTCAATCAGCTTGGCACTGACTTCTCTGACAGTCCTCCTCCTGATAGGGATAGGCAGAAAGCTGGAAAAACGATGCTGAAAATATTATTTTTTTTAAAAATCACAAATAAAAACAAACACAGAAAAGCTGAGCAGGTAGAAAATATTTCATCTGTAAAAATGTCACAGCCACAGCTCGAAAGGTCAGCATCACCTTTGGCCCATTCAGACCACTCTGTTCGCTGCATCTGTTCCTGGCACCAGTGTGCACCCTCTGAATGGAAAATAATTGCATGGGGGATGAGCCAAATGCTGAGAATCATGGTCCTCAAGGTGGTCTGGAGGAGTGGGGAAGCTGCAGCTGCCTTTGCTAGAGAGGCAGGGTTAGAGGAAACCTGGGAGCAAAACCATGGCAGGAATTTAAAGGGAAGAAAACAGCTTTCAAAACCATTGGGTGGTTGATGATGAGGAAGGCAAGTGCATTTAGTGCTGAAATGAAATGGATTTAAAAGCCATCATGAAAGAATTATCTCAGCTGATGAGTAAAAGCTGCTCAGGATGTCCCATGGTTGGAGAGGGCTCGTGGTCCCCACCATCAGCTGCCACCTGCATCCTCATCCCTGCCCATCCTGGTGTCCCCTGCAGGCACCACAGTGAAACCTGCCTCGTGCTCCTCTGAAACAGAGAAATCAAAAGAAGGGCAGAAAACAGCATTTGGTAGCAGGAGCACAGCCTGGTTTTATCATTATTTAGGGCAAGAAGCTGCCTTTGAAAACAGAAGATGAAATTTTGACTCACACCAAAGGTGTGAATTACTGACAGTGGTGCTGCAGGAGGGCTCCAAGGGCAGGACTGACAGCCCAGCTGTGCCTGGACCATCCCTCAGGAACAAATGGAACATTTTCAGGTTGGTGAAACAAAAAATAGCTCATGCCAAATGCTGGGAAGAGACACAGATCCTTAAGACTGTGATAAAAGACTATTTTTATACTTCATCAGGGAGGCCAAGTCGTGGTTTCCTCATCACCAGATTAAAAAGAAATAGGGATATGGATCCTTTCCCCACTGGCATGTGCAGGAGAACAGCACCCTCTGCAGCCACCCTGGCTGAGAGCTGGGAAAAGCCAGCCTTGGAGAAGCATTTTAATGCATCCTCCTCTGCTAATGGAGACCGTGAATTCTCCTGAAATTAAAATAAACTTGCAGTTGTGATCCCAGCTTAATGTAAAGCCCATCAGATGGGTTTATTTCAGCAAAATCAGCTGCAGCAATGGATGCTTTAAAGATCTGGGCAAACTCTGATATGTTTAATTTCCTGTCATAGTGCCTGCTTGGAAGCAAAATGAGAAAATTCCTCCAATTAACCACAAGCAAATAAAACGTTATTTTGCAGGATATGGGGACTATGTTTTCCAAAAACAAAAGAATAAAATTTCTCCATGTGCTGCTATTTAGCAGTCAAACAATTTTATATGATTTTATAAAGCTGGAAATTTCTTTAGCTGCTGAAAACACTCTCTCCCAGCTAAATCAATGATTTCTCTTCCCTGGTGCCTCAGGAAGGCTGTGAGTGTTTCTTACAGAGAAATATGGAGGAAGGGGTAAAGCAGAGATCTGAAGGGAGGGCAGTCAGAGAAACTGCTCCAAAAACACCATCAGAAGGCCCTTCTAGGATGGGTGGTTTGTCCCATTTCCTTTTGGTGGCACTGTCGGCCCAAATATTATCCAACATCAGGTCCAGGTCCTTGGGGGTCTGGTGTTCTCAAAGGACCAAAATCTGGCTCTTGGTGCTGTGGGAAGTTAATTGGAGCAATTTGTTTCTGTTGCTTTCAAAGGTTTTGGAGGAAAAGTGTTGATATATGCAACAAGGTAATTGCTCAGCATTGCATCTGTGACAAACACCCAGGCTGCACCTGAAGTTTCTGTCCATAAGTTCCTTTTGGAGGTGGTCACAATGATGGTGTCCCTGGAGTGACAGCAAGGATGCACAGGAATGAGCCACTGGCAAAACTCTTCTGTGCTTCACTGGGATGAGAGGAGCTTCCAGAGGAACCTTCCTGGAGCCCTGTTTGCAGTGCCAGATAATTGCCATGGAGAGATTTGCAAAGGGTGAACAGGATTTCTCCAGCAGAACAAAGGCTGCTCCCCATTTTCCCATCTTCACTCTGCTGATTTTTCCTACCCAAGCACTTCTCAGCTTGATGCTCTCCTGATTTTTCCTTTCACTGCAGTGATGCTGCAAGACCTTCCAGAAGGGATGGGCACAAATTCTTCCTATAGACTCCACAGTGAATTAATGGAGCTTAAATAGGACTTTGTGAGCAGGAAACCAATGAGACTGAATACAAACAAAGGATGCTTCTCCATTAGCACAAATGAGAAACTGTCTCACTGTGCCCATTCAATCAAAGAATTGCCCACAAAGCAATGGTGTTTTCCTCTCTCATGTAAATTTTCCTGCAGCTTTCCTGCAGCATGGTTGGTATTTGCAACTTTCAGATCTCTGGTTAACTGTGTTGTTTGCAATTCCTCTTCCTGGTGTTACTGATTGCAGAGATGTTTCCAAGCAAATAGGGTGTTCACCCTGTAAAGTCAGCCTTCTCCTCTTCCCCCCATCACAAATTTCTACCCCAGCCCAGCTGGGCCTGGCAACCTACACAAAATCCCTTTCCTGCAGTGGAATAGTAAAAAAGATGGAAGAATGTTTGGAGGGGTAAACACAGAGGAAACTTTTTCACTAAAGACAATCATAAACACACACACACCTCTCACATCATTTAAATTTAATTTCACAATAGAATGTTTTAATTACTCACAATTACTGAGAACTTCAAGGAAATTTACAAAAGCCAAGGTCCAATTCACCATTTATTTTTCTAGAGAGTTAGAAATCCAGCTTCCACAAGCTGCAAAGAAAGGTTTATTCTTATTTAAAATTGCCAGTGGGGGTTGTATGAGACACTGTGCATTCACCTGCTGGTGTTCCAGATGTGGTATTTAGCAAATGCATGTCAGCAGAAGGAGTTTCATCACATGCAGCTGGAGCTCAAACCAAACACACCTCACCTGAAGAGTCCCTGCCTTGTGTCTGACTTGACACAAGACCTGGAGAACAGAGTGGGGGTGATTTTACCCAAATGTGGATGTCTGCAGGGGGACTGTGCACACCTGACCTTAGGTTCCCAATGGATGATGATGGACCAGCTCATCTCAGGAGCCCACGGGGGCTGCCATGGCCAGCCCAGGCAGAGAACTGAGAAGGGAAACATAAAGTTCAAAGAACTCCTGAACCAAGTGTTGAGAAGATTCCTCTTGGCCACCAGCCCTGTTCCTGAGATCTCCTCATTCTTTACTGTGAGGTTACAACAGGTTTCCCAGAGAAGGTGTGGCTGCCCCACCCTTGGAAGTGTTCAAGGCTGGTTTGGATGGAGCCCTGAGCAATCTGATGTAGTGGAAGGTGTCCTGCCCATGGCAGGAGGAATGAGAGATCTTTAGGGTCCCTTCCAACCCAAACCATTCTGTGCTTCTGTGACAAGACCACGAAGGATGGAGGGCTGGGCTGAGCTCCATGAGCTGTTGATGGAACAGAAATTCAGAAACTCTCCATGGCTTTGGGCAAAGTGCTCCACTCAGGCTCATCAGCAGTACAACCACGTGCTGCCTGCCCAGCTGCTTCTGCCAGGGAAACCTCCTGCTCTTTCCAGGTCTTACCAACATCTGCTCGTGGAAAATGAACTCACGCAATGGGAGCAGGGAGCACGAGTCACAGCTGGCTGTCTCCTCCTGCCAGGACAGAGAAGAACACCTTTGCTGCCACACTGCAGTTGGCTTTTACAGCATTGCTCTGCTCTCAGCTTCAAGCATGTCCTGCTGAGCTGGCTCACCTCAGCTTAAACCTCCTGAGCTTGTGGGACAGTCAGCCTGGCTGTGTGGGACTGTGGCTGCAGCTCACCCAGCTCCAGACACTGCTGCTTCTCCTGTCCTCCAGAAATTGTGGCAGAGGAAGAGCTCAGTGTAGCAGACAGGGCTGCTCATGGCTCTCCAGAAATGGTGTTGGATGGTGTTGGAGAGCTGCTCATGGAATGTCTGCCCTGAGTGCTGGCTGGTGCTCAGCCAGGCTGGGATCTGGGGGATATGTTAGATGTGTTAGATATGTTAGATATAGATATGTTAGATATGTTAGGTATGATAGATATGTTAGATATGTTATGTTAGATGCCTGGTGCTGGAGGCTGAGAGCAGCCAGGCCCAGGCCTGTGCAGAACCATGGAACTGCATCAGCTGGGTCTTGCCTGGAGGTCTGGAGAGAGATCTTCCCATGGGATATCAGCTACTTCAGGCATTCATCAGAAGAGTTCCCTAAATAAAAATAAACAGATAGAGAGATATGATATGATATTATGTGATATGATACATGATATGATATGATATGATATGAATGATATAGATACAGATGACGAAAAGAGCAGAGGATTCCCTTCACTGCCTCATTCTCCCTGGAATGCTTCTCCTCCAGTAAACTCTACTCAGGTCCTGGCAAGGAAGGGCAGAGAAGAGCTGCTCACAGTGGAGCCCTCCATGCCTGTTTCTGGTGTGTTTGTAGCCTCTAACTCATCTGCTATGCACATTCCTGCAGAGCAAGCACTCATGTTTTGCTGCCTACAGAAACAGGCTTGTTTGGTAGCTCCTGGAGGGGAAAACTATTTCTGCTATGTGCCCCCTGACATGTCTTCCCACAGCCTGGGTATGTCTGGTTGCTCCAGCCATGAAGTTGTCCTCCAATCACCACTTACACATTGCTTCAGACTGTTTGTACATTGCTTTTTAATTTACTGGGCTCTGCTCACATGATTCAGTCCCTCAAAGAGACACCAAGCATTAGAATCTGGTACCAGTGACTCTGGATGCAGCAGTGAGGTTTAATGTCATTTTACTTGTACCTCGTCCAGCAGTTTAAGCCATTATTTGTTGCTAACCATTTGATATTTTAAAGGAATTTAAAGGGAATCTTTACAGGGAATTAGGAAGTGAATTTACAGTGACGTGCGTCCTAGCCCAGAAATCGTTTACAGATGGATACAAAATTAAAAACTCCTTTCTATCTCTAATATACTCTGTCCCTGCTGAGTTAATTCTTTAATTCTCAGAGCAGTTAAGTGTGAATCTACCACAAGTTCCTGAGTCTGTCACAGTTCCTTCACTGCAAGGCTCTCCCAGAGATAATACAACAGTTCCAGGTAAGGCAGTGGGAAATTCCTTCCCTTTTATTGACAGCATTATAAACCTGCTGTGGAAACTATGGAAACTGGTCAAGAAGAGAGTGGTACTGTAAAAAACAAACAAACAAACAAAACAAAACACCAGCAGGGTTTATGGTTGAGAAGGAGGCAGAATCCAGAGTGCTCAGGATGACACAATCTCCCTGTTCCCCCTCTTGGCAGGAGGAAGAGAATTCCTCACCCCTAATCAGAACCACACTGATCTCCTTGTGACCAGCACTTGTGAGTGGCTACAAGCCCAGGCTGGGACCCAGAGCAGCAGAAAGGATGGATCCCTTCCCAGCTTTCCACACATCACTGCTGCCTGTTACCAGTGGAAGGAGATGTCCTGCAGCTGGGAGGTGGAGGTGTGTGCACAGATCCCAACAAACAGCACTGGATTTGACAGCAGCAGCTGGAGATCAGAGCCCCGAGCCCCTCAGCCCATGGGCAGGATGCTGGAAAGTTCTTCTGAGAGCAAAGGTGCCCACTGCCCAAAAGCAGCTTTGCTTTAGTGGTCCCAGCTCAGTCCAGCTGGATAAAAATCACAGAATCATAGAATCCTAGAACAGTTTGGGTTGGATGGGACATTAAAACTCATCCATTTCCAACCTTCCTGCCATGGTCACCTTGCACAAGGCCAGCAGCAGAAGGAGCTGCAGCACAGCTCACCTGGGCACAGCCAGAGAGGTGCCTCAGCCTGGCTGGGAGTGACCCACCTCCTCCAGCCCAAAGCTGGCACTGAGGATAAACTTTGGGATTATCAGCCCTCTGCTTCAGGGACAAACACCCCCCAGCAACCCCAGAGCAGCAGGGGGCTGAGTGAACACTGACAGACCAGGCTTGCACACAGCTCCCTGCCCATGCTGGGATCACTGTGGGCACTGTGGGCACCAACAGAGCACTGTGCCCATGCTGGGATCATCCTGGCTTTGTGGGCACTGTGGGCACTGCCAGGGCACTGTGCCCATGCTGGGATCATCCTGGCGTTGTGGGCACTGCCAGAGCACTGTGGGCACTGCCAGAGCACTGTGGCTTTATGGGCACTGTGGGCACTGTGGCTTTGTGGACACTGCCAGAGCACTGTGGCCACGATGGGATCATCCTGGCTTTGTGGGCACTGCCAGGACTCTGTGGGCACTGTGGCTTTGTGGGCACTGCCAGAGCCTCGAATGTCCTGCAGCCCTGGGTGTGTCACAGGGACACCTGCAAGGGCATCTCCTCTCAGGCCAGCCCAGCCTCCCTCCCCTAGGCCAGGAGATGTTCATTTTAAACTCTCCACAATGTGTGGTTTCTGCTCCAGGTTCAGTCTTGCACAAAGACCACGTCCAATATTCTCCCCCAGTTAGCAGATGTTCTGAATTTGGCATGGAAATCTGTCACTCCCAGTTAAAGGGAATTCATGTGATTAATGATTAATGCTGCTATCTGAATAATTACCTCATTCAGCCAGCTTTTCTTTCGGTTTTGCAAGAAAACATGCATGAAAAATGAGGACAAACCCTTTTTTCTGTTACTGTATACATGGAATAATATTTCTGTGGAAAAGAAGAAAGCAAGTTTGAGAAAAGAAATGACTGACAAGTTTCCACAGTGTTGTGCACACGTGTTCTCTCCAACATTTATCCAGGACCACAGTCCCCCTCAAAATCCATTAGAGACCTGGTGCCTGAGGAAAACCTTCCTCGTGAAGAATGAGCATTGTTATATGCATTGAAAAATCTAAAGTTTCAGGTGTAGATTATCTGAGCTGATAACCATGCACACAATATTACATTTCTATAAGCAATTTCTAGACAAAAGACCCCTTCAGCCAACTAGGTGATAAGGTTTCCTGTGCATGCACATAAGGGAACATTGTTTTAAGGCCTTTTCGTGGAATATATTAATTTAGCAATGGAAATAACAATTTTTTAAGGAAAACTTTAAATATTTATATTTTCAGCCAGTATTTTGGCATTTGGGATTTCTTGCTCGTGAGCTACCAACATTTCCTGTAGTTAACCAGAACATGTAGACAAAATACATTTCAAGATAATCCAATCTTGCATTTAAGGAAGGCAATGTAGCAAACCTGACACCAATCTTGTCAGAAATCCCCCAAAACTGACCCGAGGAACTGCCACCTGCAGAAATCTGGCCTAGACAGAATAAAGTTTGCTTTGGGCTGTAGTATAAACCTCAGCCAGACATGTGTGTACAGTGGCCAAGGGCCAAGAGATCTTTTTCAGAGCAGTCATGCCCCTGCAGTCCAAGAGGATATTTCTGATGGAGTTGGTGAGCACAAGGACAGCTGGCTGAGGATCATGAGGAGGTCCTGCACTGAGTGGCCAGGTGCTGTTCAAGTGTAAGATTTACTTCCAAATTAGATTTACTGCTTGAAAGTGCCACAGAGGAGGCACGGCAGCCAGGCTGGGCTCAAGATCAGGCATTCATGATTCAACAGAGGGAGCCCAGCCTTCAGCCCCAGTCAGAAAGGCATGTCAGCAATTCCCAGAAAAGGGGCTGAGATCAAAACAGAAAACAGCTTTATTCTGCTGAGTGGTTCTTTCCTATCTCTTGTGGTTCTGGCTGCAGAGTTGAAAGACTTTAAACAGAAATGATTGAGGAGAGTGAAAAGGAAGGAGTGCCTTGCATGAAAGGAGAATAAACCAGATCTGGAATCTTGACCCTGGAAAAGACATATAACAGATGTATAAGAAAATAGTGAATACTACGTAGAAGGAACGGCTCATGAGGGCAATTGTTCATTGCTTCCCAAAACACAGAAATTTGGGTTATCTCCTGGAAAGATCACACAGAAATGGGGGGTATCCCCTCAGAAGATGACGCGGTCATTTCAATGAAGGGAACGGAGATCTTTTTCAAGTGATTGAGTGTAATAATCTCTATCTCCACACTTACGCCGCCAACCCGGCAGTGTACGTGACCCCCACATCCCCCCCCGCTCCCCCGCTCCCCCGCTGCCCGCCCAAGGAGCGATGCTGCTGCCCCGCTCCGTGCGCCCCATCCCCGGGGCGATGCTCAGCGCTGCCTGCCCC
>WEIU01000643.1:468871-498604 GCA_013389925.1 Aegithalos caudatus | reverse complement strand
GGGGACACAAGCAGGATGGGACAGGAGGGGACACAAGCAGGATGGGACAGGAGGGGACACAAGCAGGATGGGACAGGAGGGGACACAAGCAGGATGGCACTGGGTGGCTGCTCCCTGTGCACAAGCTGCAGGCAGAAGGAGCTGCTTCAGCTCTAGACAGCAGCTGAATTCCACTGCAGGCTGCCAGCCTGGAGGGAACCCCACCAGAGCACGTGCACAGCCAGATGAAGACATGGAGCAGCTTCAGAGCTGAACAGCTTGGATTTCAGCATTTCACTTTTCTCACAATTACAGTCATGGTGTTTAACTGTGAAATGCTGGCATTTTTCTGTTGCTTTGATAAAACAATATTATGTCGATTATAAAGCCTCTGTGTGTGTTAGCAGCCTAATGCCTTTTACAAAAACAGCTTGGTCTGCATGGGAAGGGCCAGACTCTGAAGATGTTAAGGCTTTCAAAGATGTGACTTGGCATAAGTTGAAGTTAAAGTCCATGAAAATTGGGCACATTGCCTAAACTTCCTTTGAAGTCTCACTGGCCATATACTATTGGGAGGTATTCCACACCTCTAAGAAAAATCTGTCTTGAAGTGTCTAAAAGTTTTCTGAAAATAGACCTAAATATTCCTAAACTTTGCCCCCATGCTGTCTGTTGACCCCAGCAGAAGAAACTGGACGGCAATGAATTCTAATCAATGGCAATGGGCTTTGGAGAGGAGTTCTGTGGCAATGTATCTGTTGTAACACTTGTATCTTTTTCTCTTTTTTGTTGTAGCAGACGTTAAACTAAATCCCACAGCTCCTGGATCTCCTGTGTACCGAGGCCCAATTCACTGCTTGAGGACAATCCTGGAGAAAGAGGGGATAGCAGGAATGTACCGAGGCAATGTGGCAATGCTGCTGAGGGACGTCCCCGGCTACTGCGCCTACTTCGTCCCCTACGTCATGTTCTGTGACTGGATAACTCCTGATGGAAGCATTTCTCCTAATCCCTTCTCTATCTGGGTGGCAGGGGGTGTAGCAGGTAAGCACCTTTACTTCCTCACAGCCTTGGCAAAACAAGAACAGGAAGCTTCTCAGGGCAGATTAGAGGGTGACTCAAAGGCCACCGCATCCTCCTGAGGACGGCAGAGGACGTGGGACCTTCCTTCCCCAGGGCAGGGTTCCCTGGCACCACAGCTGCGCTTTATGACTTGACAACCTTCATGGAAGTTGTGTTATCAGACCTTCAGTGGGCTCATTGTCAGTGAAGAAGAGAACAGACAGTGCCTTCCTCTCCCTGGATGCCTCAGGGCAGCCTGCCAATGACATTGCCAGGGATATGTGGAAGCCAAGACGCCTCCAGACGAGGACTTCAACCTGTTGGCTGCCCACCAGGAGGGTGTGCACCTACCCACACCTAGCAGAAGCCCAGTTGACTGTTACTGATCCTCTTTTTTCCATGTGTACACTTGCCAGTAAAACTGGCATGTGTGTCCCCCACCCTGTGAAAGGTCACCCCTACTCCCACTCCCCACTTCTTGGCCATTTCTAAATTGCAGATCCATTAAAGGCAGGCCCATCCTTAGCTCAGGTAATGATAGCAAAATGCCTTCCCTGTTTCTCCTCAAATAAAGAGGCCCCTGGTGCCTCTGGATAGCTTTTCTAGTGTGCCCCAACACTAATGCAGGTCCAGACAAACTCTTGTCTGTCCAGCTGGGCTATGGACTGCAGTCACGTACTGATCTTTCCAGAGGCTAAGCATCCCACTCAGCTGCAGGCTGATCAATGGAAATAGGCATTTCTTTAGAGGAATGACAGGTTATCTCACTGAGTGGAGCCTAATCCTGGCAGCCTGAGATGCACCTACCCTTTATTTGTATCCTCAGCTCCAGCTCTGCTTTACAATGGAATTATTACAAGACTCCGTTTTTCCTGAAACCGTCACAAGTGGCAGCTCAGGCTCTTCCCATGTCCATGTTCCACCAGAAGCACAGCAGAAGATGTGCATCTGATCTGCATCTGATCAGGAGCACAACCACCACAGTCTGAACACTTCCACAAACAGGGAACCCTTGTCCCAGAAATACGGTTTCTGTGCCTGAGCAGGGTGAATGCCCTGACATGAAAATCACATGAATATGATTTGATAGATGTGAATTTCTGAGTTCACTGACCTCTGGAAAAGGAAATATAATGAAGGAATTATTCAAATACTTCTGCATTTTTCCAGGAGCTGTTTCCTGGGCAGTATGCACTCCAATGGATGTTGTGAAAAGTCGACTTCAGGCAGATGGAGTTTATTTAAACCAGTACAAAGGGATCCTTGACTGCATGTTGCAGAGCTACCAGAAGGAGGGCTTAAGAGTAAGTGACATTTGAAGTTAAATCTGGTTATCAGGTATTTAATTGTCAATTGGAAAATACAGTGTCTGTTAAAAAACTATCTGCAGTACTGAGAGACAGCTAAAGCCAGTTAGTGCTAAATTATTATAATGGCAGTAGGTAATGATAGTGTAGATTCCTTCTAAATCAAAATAGAGTAATAATGCATGTTTCATATTAAAGAAATGAATGACTAGGGGCCACACACTGCTGGTGTAATTAACTTCAAACAACATTTCATGTTAGTGCACTTAATCATGGATATAATTTGACTTATCATAAATCAGAGGTAGAAAGTCTTACCTCTGTGATTCTTCTGCAAAATGCAGAGGTCAAATGACTTTGGTGTCAATGAACTGATTCCAGTGGGACTATCCTGGCACTCTGGGTGTGTCTGCTCACCTTGGGCAATGCTTTGGTGGAAATTATGCTGCTTTTGCATTCCTGGCCCTCATTTTGCACCAAGGCAGAGTTGAATGTCAGCATTCTTAAATCAGAATTGCTTTAGTTTCGAACACGAAGAAGGGCTGTGTGCCAAACAACTTATCTCCTTTTTCTGACTTTGTCTGTTAGTGTAATAAAAGATATTTGTTCTGCCTGCAAACTTTGCCTCAGTTAAATGTGAATAGCAGAGAATAAGGGTTTGCAGCCTCATGGTGTTGGCAAGGCATGGCTGTGGGAGTAACATCTTCTGATATTGAAATGTGTATTTATCATCAGAACAGCATGTAATCTCTTAGCTCCAAAGTGTTAATTTGCAGTCAGTACATTCCTATGCTCTAACCTGGCTCCATTCCCAACAGGTCTTTTTTAGGGGCCTCTTTGTCAACACGGTGCGAGGATTCCCATCGAGTGCAGCCATGTTTCTTGGCTATGAACTTTCTCTCAAAGCAATGAAAGGATGCCAAACTGAGACCAATCCCTAACTTCCAGGTCAGCATATAAAGACTCCAGTTTTATTACAATCACAGAATTTATCTTTGAGTCAAATGGAGTTGCAATTTTATAGATCCTCTGGAAGTCATGTAACTTACAAGGGTGCCTACTTGTGTATAGCCAAACACAATTTGGGTCTGTGGGATTAGGAGCAGACTGCAAATGTGACAATGGATTTCAGTTTCAATCCACATCTCATGGAGTTTCAGTGTAACTGTTCTGATTGTCGTGATTATTTTAATTAATGTCAATCAGAAATAAGGATTTGAAAGGAGATTATTCTCTAATATATTATAAGTTGTGAAATATCATTTTTATTATGGTCCCTGCACAGTATTCTTTCCTCACTTGTTCCACCCCCAAAGATACGGCTCTTTCAAAGTGCCTTCACTATCAAGTCACTGTTTCACTCTTTCCCTCATTAATTTAGAGTTGCATAAAGGAGCAGCATTAAGAATATCTGATTAAAGAAACTTTTTTAGCAGCTAGATACTCAAGATTTCTCTTGGCCGTCTTTGCTGTTTTCTGCAGTACTTCACAAATCTCCTTTTCTATTTCAAAAGTGTTGCCAGGAAGACCAAAAAGTCTCGTACTTTCCTGAGCCAGATGAGCAGGGTGGTGTTGGTGAGGGCTCAGCTGCTCTCACTGAAGATTCCCATCCTGCAGCAGCTGTGGACACGTGGCCAGTGGAGGGCTCCGAAAATCGAACCAGCACAATCAAATCCAAAGACTATTTATTACCAAATCTTTCACTGTTGGCTAAGAATACCTTAATCATTCTGGTGGTGGTGGTGGTGGGCTTCTTCACCAATGACTTTTTTCCTATTGAACCAGGAAGACAGCTCACTTCCCATTCCCAAGGGATGCACCCAAACCCAGCCCACCCCAAATCACCAAGGGAGTGTCTTTTGTACAACACAGCATCAAACCACTCGTGTTCTTTGGTGAACAAGGAAAGGAGGAAATGTGGTGGGTACACAGGTGCTTTTTCTGTAGGAAGGTTGGGATTCCCACCAAATCCTACCTTGCTTTCAGGTACAAAGAAGTGGGTGACTCCTCCCATGCAAACACTTGTGTTCTACAACACAGTTTGGCACAATTTAACTCATTAGCATGAAAAATGTAAAGGCCTCAACAACTTCAGTCTGTTATCCAAGGCAGAAATTAAATTGGGAAACAGGAGGATGTTAAATTCAGAGATCAAGCTGCTTTTTTTATACAGAAAACAAAAGTCTGCATTTCATAGAGAAGGCTGCCTGTTAATTTACACAACTTGCTTGGTGCAGCCCTCCAGGGACTGGCTTGAGGTATCTCATCAGACCTCCTGAGCTCCCTGACATGATTCACCAGCTGCCAAAACCTGCAGGCACCAGCCATGAGCAGAGCATCACCAAAGGAAGTCTCTTTAGGACACAGGACACTTCAGACCTCCAGTTCTTTGCTGGAATCCAACTGAGGCCACTGGGGCAGGCCCAGTCTCTCTTTGGTCTACCTCAGCCTCTCAATTATTCCAAGATATTTTACATCATGATTATTTCTCCTTATGCTGTTAAATATCCTTATGATTTACTTTCTAAGCATGGAGCTTTTGATGCCAAAGCCCAAGAAGGAGCAGCTTTGCTGTGACAAGAGGACTCTGGTGGCACTGGCAGGAGAGGCCAAGGGGGCTCACATGCAGAGGGACACGACATGGGGGAATAATCTAGGACAGCACTTCACCTGGAAATGTTCTAGAGGAACAGCTCTTCTTCTGGAGAAGAGCTCTGGGGGAAAAGCCCAGTGATTGCAGTTTCAGCAGATGCCTTCAAGAAGAGGTTTCTGAAGGCAATGTGGAGCAGCTCTCCAGCTTTCCTCCACAAAATGAGAAGGAAAAGGAAACTCCTATGTCCTCTTCCCTGGAGGAATGGGGGAATTGGTCACAGCACTTGAAGATGTCAGCAGAAAGTGCCTAAAACTTTGGGTCTTGAGCAGTACTTGGAATTGGGGTCACCTTCTCTGGGCTCCTCATCACTGGGGCCCAGATTAAAACCAGAAGTGTGGGTGGTCCCAGAACTGGCCTCAAAATGGGGGAGACACAGCTGGTGTTGCTTCATCTCAGGATTTCACTGTGAGAAGCCTCACAGTGCCTTTGACCTTCTTTAGGATACATGGAACTGTTTTTCATGAACAATATGGAAAAAATTGATGAGCCTTCACAGAAGTTTTGTTGCTGGCTGCATTTAAGGATTCATCCTTTCCATGTTGCCTATTTTAATGCATGTATGTAAAACATGTTTTTTAGATTGATAATACCGTGTGTCTCTAGGGATAATACTTGGGCAGACTATTTTTTAATGCAAACAAATGGTGTGTTCATCTGCCTGCATAATGTAAAATGGACCACGAATGAATTAAACTGATGAGCTCACAACAAACTGTGTATCTGCATGATCCTGCTCTCATGGTGCCCAGTTCTGATCCATTCAATGCTCTCTGGGTGTACAGCCCTGACACCCATGCTGGAGTTTCACGGTGATTTTTCATGATATTATTCATCCAATGAAACCAATTTTGAGACTGGAGCCCAGGATTTGCCTGGACAAAACTCTCATGTAGCACACACCTGCCAGAAGGAGCTGTCAGGGAGAGCCAGGGGCAACCTGCTGTGGAAAGGGAACAGAGGGCAGAAAGTGAATCTAAATAATATAAATACATATGATACTAATGATATAAATAATATAAATAAATATAATAATAACAGAAATAAATATATATAACAGGAATATAAAATCCTGAAGATGAGGTGGGAAGTGAATATAAAGCTTTGGCCACTTGATGGCATCCTCCTCCCTGGCAGGGAGTGCTGCTCCCTGGAGCTGCCAAGCAGCCCCTCGGTGTTGTCCATCCCACCCTGAGCCCAAATCTGCTGCCCAACCTGCACACATTCCCTTCCCCACGGGCAGCCCCACACTGGACAGCCTCCAGATGATCCTGGGGTGACCCTGCCCTGGTCTGGCAGCACTGGAGGCAAGCCCTGGACACACTGGTTCATCAGTGCAGCACCCCATTAGCGTTCACAGACAAACCACAAAAAAAGGAAAAGCAACTCTGGGCTAGAGCATGAAGGTTTCAAGGGTGACAGCAGCACAGGCCACTGGGAAGGAGATTTGGCTGCCTAAGGACACCTTAGGGTTGGGACAAGCAGCTTTTGGGGCACAGCACTGTCAGTGATACCCCTGGCTGTGACCCATCACACTCCTGGGAAGTGCTCCAGGCCAGGTTGGACAGGGTCCTGGTTTAATGGAAGGTGTCCCTGCCCATGGTTAAGTGGGTTGGAGGGAGATGGGCTTTAAGATCCTTTCCAACCCAAACCCTTCTGTGGCTCTATGATCCCTGCACGTGGAGAATGACACAGTTCAGTCTTGCTTTTGCATTAGAGAGGGTGTGGCTGCATCACCAGTGAGAGGTCGAGTGGTGCTGGGGTTGTGTGACACCACAGGGGCCAGCCCCACTCCCAAAGATGAGGGATGGCAATTAAAATTTATACACAGAGAGACCAGACAAGCCTGTGTCTTATGAAAAATCTTCTGTATGATATATCAAATGCATTATATTTTGGAAATAATATCAGTATCATTATCCATGGATAGAAATTAGGATCTACGAAGAATTTTTCAGGGGCCTGGTGATGGGAGTTTAAAACAGCCTTTCCTGGGAGGCAGACAGACAGACAGACACACAGCTGATTCAGTGGGGCACTGATTACATATGTTGGTGATTTTGTCTCTGAATTACAAAAAAAAAAAAAAAACAAACCAAAAAAACCCCTTTGTCAACAGAATTCAGAATGTGGACCCAGCTCCTTTGTCAGTGCTCTGTCTGTACTGACCTGCCATCAGTTCCACACACATGCTGCAGTGGTAGAGGCCATCTGCTTGGCAGCTTGTTCAAGGTGTTTACAGAGCCCTTCATTTCTAAAAGAAATGGAGTAAATCATGAAATTGTCAGAAAATGAGAAGGCAGACCAGAAGAACCAGGAATACCTACTTCTATGTGTTTGTTGCCTGGGTTAGGGAAAGCATATTCAGACCTGTCATCCCTCAAATAAGTTTGTAATTGCCCAACTTTTATGTCTCTGGTGGCATTCCAATTCTTACATCAGCCTGTATTACTTAATGAGATGCTGGCTGTTTTTCACACTTTGTACACTATTTAGTGCTATGAAAGGAAAAAGTGGTAACAGCAGCTTATTTCCTTAATTGAAAAAAACCCAATCAAACAGGAGCCAATTTCCCAGTGAAAATCAGTTTTTCTAGAAAACAGCCCTGACCTGGATGAAGGTCTTTGGGGCTGAGAGAAGCTTTGTTATGTCTATGGTGCACAGAGTGGGAAGAGGCTGGAGCTGCCCAGCAGTTTTAGCATCTACTGAAAGGTGCCTAAATTATTTTTAAATTTCCAACCTAAATTATTTTATGATGGCTCTAAGCCAGGGTGAGATTTTCTCATGCCTTGGAGTCCCTGCCTGGTGTTTCCCCACCACAGGGGAAGGCAAGATCACAGTCCATATCTCAGTTTCTCTTTTTCTGAGACAGAGGAGTAGCTGACATTTTTGCAGGCATTAAGATATATCTCCTTGGTTTATCTGAAGTTATTTGTTTTGTCATAGAAGTTGTTAGAGATTCTTCTCCTAGGTGTGGCATTCCTGTCAGCCAAGAAGGCCGATGCCTGTCTTGTACTTGGGAAGAAAAAAATAAAAGTGTAGAGCCAGAAAAATTATGAGATCTAAAGAGACAAGTGGGAAGAAGTTATAGTACTAAATTGAATGTGAACTGCACAAGGAAATCTTTCTCTCTCCAAAGCCATCTTCTTCCTATATATCCTCCTTCAGTGATGCACAGACTGATCACTGCCAGCTTAGTGAAGCAGTGTGTAGAGTAGGAATGAAGCCATGAGGAGAGGGGAAATCTAAGTAGTCACACTGGTTTTCAAGGCAGTTTTCCTAAAGTGTAGATCGTGTGAGTTTCAGAATCAGATATACCAACCTGTAGGAGCTACTTGTGCAGCAGAAGTGTATTTTTAAGAGGTTTTAGAGGTCCCATGTGCAGTTTCACTCTAAGATATAAAGTGCTGGATACATTAAGAGATCCTTGCTTAGGAAAGGTGAAATTCTAAGCTACTGGGCTGTACAACACCAAGTCTCCAAAGAGAATACAAAGATCCTCTTGGAGTGATGGAGAAAGCAACAGATAACCTTGAGTCACAAGGAGAAAGATCTGGAGAAACCAGAACCTTGCAAGTGGGAAAAAACACCTTGAGACTGCCCTGCCACCACCACCTGCTGCATCAAAGTGGCACCTGCACGGCCTCACCTCTGTGCCAGCACCAGGACTGAGCTCATCCTCATGGACTGCTCCATTCTCCCATGTTTCAAAACATTTTAGCACCCATGTGGCCTACTTCACACACAGTACAGAAACACATGGTCTAGAAATCCTGCCAATTCTCATGGATAAGGGCCAGATTATGCAATCAGGTGGGAACCAATATTCATCCCTGCTTCGCTGTTAAATCACTATTGCTGTGTTTCCATCAGGCAGCCTGCAAGTAGATTTTCAATACTTCCAGCACGAGAAGGGAGCTGCCATGTGGGGCTGGCTGGTGAGGAGCTGTAATGCAGCCATGGAGTGAATGCCTTGTGCTGTCTGTCTGTCTGTCTGTCCTGCATGCTCAGCCTCCCCCTGCACGCTGTGCTGAGTGGGGAATCCAGCACTCAGGCTCATCGCACAGCGGGACAAGCAAGGAAGGGTGAGTGGACTTCTGATGTCAGAGCACTCAAATGTTTCTCTTTCCTGGTATGAAAGCAGTCAGGCCACAGAAGAAGACACTGGAAGAAGACACTAGGAAAAAAATCTTAGAATAAAAGAGAACTGGTGACCTCTGTGGTCAATTCCTGCTGCCTCCTGCCTGCTTTTAGAGATGGTTGGTTGTGGGAAGCATTTGCAATATGCACGACACACAGCATGGCTGGCCTGCTGCTGTCAGGGCTTTTTTTTCAGATGTCTTGGCTCTTGCTTAATATTGCACCATGGAATGCTTGGCTCAGCCCAGGCCAGCTCTGGTGGCTGTACTATTGGGTGAAACAAGGAGGACTTGCAGCTCTGAAGGTCTCTCTCATGTGCTCTCCCCTCTCACAGCCCCTGAGTACCACTAGTGTTTGGTAATAAGCTTAAATGGTTTCAAATGAATGAAAACTCTTCTGAAAGTAGAGAGAGCTCCATTAGCTACAGAAGCTAATGTGAGTCCTGAGGCCATCCTGTGGTCCATCTGCTAGGGCAGAGCACAGCGTGTGGCTCTCAGGGGTGCACCAGCCTCTGGGATTGGATTGAATCTGAAATGTTCCCTGGTCTGAAATGTTCATCAGGATTTGATGCCTTTCTGTTATAAGCAGTCTTGCTATTACTATGCTATGGTTTACCCTTTCACAAAGGGATTAGAATGCCCCTATTTTCCTTGATTTCTACATTAGCATATGTCATCTTTATCTAAGAGAAAGGGAAAAAAATACTCCAAGCCATCTTATCTCTGGAAAACGGAACTGCGAATAGCCTCTCTTCATTTGTGGTCTTTGAATCTCTTCTATCTTCATCAGTGCACTCAGCAAACGTAAAACAAACTGGTTTCTTATCTGGGTGTTTTTCCTCTGCAGGGAATTGTTTTTTTTCTACATTAGAAAACCCAAAATGTGTAGAGATTCTTAGAAACTACACTGGGATGCAAATTCTCTCATGAGAACTCATAAACTCTGGAGGTTTATGCAAACCAGGTTAAAATATCAATCTGGAAATCGGATGTTTTGTGCAGCAGTTTTGGTCATTCAACCTAGCATCAAAGAAAAGCATTATGAGAAAATATATAACCCAAAGTATTTACACATAAACCAAAAAAATGTGCAGGACATTAGAGCCTCCAAAGGAGCCAGAACAACTGCCTGTAAGAAACCATAGAAATACACTGGAGAGTTTTTATATATTCACCTTTTCCAAATAATCTGTTCAGGGCTGGAATCTGAATATCCCATCATTGGAAAGCTGTGAAGTACCTGTGGTGATGGAGCTCTCTCCTCCCTCCCTGCTCTGCTCCTCCAGTGCACCCTGCCCTGTCCTGCCCACTGCATCCCTCAGTGCAGGGAAGGGGCAGGACATGGGGCAGGACATGGGGCAGGACATGGGGCAGGACATGGGGCAGGACATGGGGCAGGACATGGGGCAGGACATGGGGTTACTCATGGGGTTATTCCATCTGCCCCAGGCTGACCACAGAGCGTTTCCCTGCTCAGGTGTCCCCATGGCAGCACAGGGGATGCTTCCATGGGCTACTGTTCCCAGTACCTTTAAGGTTGGTGGTATTTCATTTCCTTGAGCAATGGATGAAAAACTTTCATTCCCTCTCTTCATTCTGGTCTGTGTTGCTGAAAAAGAGATTAAAGGAGAAGAGTGGATGATCAGGCTACCTAGACATGAGGACAGAAAATTAACAAGCAAATGACATCCTATTTGTGAAAATATGTTGCTGCAGCTTGTCATCATAATTAATATTTTTGGAGTATCAAAGCTAAATGTTTGAAGGATCTATTAAAAAGTTAGTTTTTTTGCTGGATGGCATCAGATATTAATTTCCACAGCCTTGGAGAAGCTTCTAAATGCCAGAAAAGAACCTAAACTCTCTAAAGAGAAGTTGCAACTGGTGCCACTCACTCCTGCACCTCATCCACCTCAGCTCTAAACAATACATGGAAAGATCTTTCACTGCCAGTTTGACTTCTGGTGATTTCTCTTTCACTGTAAATGGAATGCAGCTTCTCTGAGGACTCATTTAGCCTGGAGCAACAACAGTTGTGAGACAGATCTCACTAAGCAATCAAACAGAAATGGAAAGATGTAGAGATAGTGTTGGCACTGCTGGCAGAGAGTGACCCTGGGCAAGGAGGAATCACGGGGTGGGAGCAGCTTGGAAGCAGCTCTGGAAGCTCTGCCATTCTGTTTTGCACTTAGACACAGAAATACAGACCTCACCTTTTGGGCTACAGGCCTGGGGAGAGGTTGTCTGATCTGCTCACTGCCCAATGTCCATAATTATATCTGGTGTATGGAAAGGGCCTCATTATGTACCTTGCATACAATTTATACCAACACTGCCTTAGTTTGCAGAGCATGGCAGCTGCACTGAGATGTCATTCCTTAGGTGACAAGGCCCTAGAGACCCTGCTAAGTACATCAGGTTTTGTAAAATCCTTGCAAAGACAGCATAGCAGCTGCTGGGAAAAATGGGATTTCTAATTAACATATTTGCCTTAAAAACAGACATAGGAGAAAGTTGTCACAAAGAGCTCCTTGCCCCTCTCTTCCATGACTTGTTACCATTTTCTTTGCACAACCTTGGCTAAATCAAAGATGCTTTTGAACTCTTTCCTTTAAAGAATGTAAAATAATTTTTTCAACCATCTGAGAAACCAAGTGTCTCACAAATGTTACACACAATTTATTTCCCTCAGGGATTCATGCTTTAAATTAATTGGGGCTTTCCTGGCTGAACAAACAGAGAGCAGCATGCCCACTGCTTTGCTTGGGCAAAGAGCAGTTTCCTCAAAGGTGATGCACCTGTAACAGAAGTCTCTTTATTTCTTTTTAGGGACTCACAGGCTCTCAATCACAAATCAATGATTTTATTCCTTCTCTGAGTGTCCTGAAAGATGCCACAGCCTGGCTCAGGGATGCCAGCCCTCCCCAGGGTCTGTAAGTGCACCTGATGACCACTTCACTGCTGTCAGCTTCAGCTTGCCCAGCTTGGGTCTGTGGCTGTTGCTGGCTGTTTCCTGGGGGCTGTGGGCAAGCTGGACCTGCCTAATGAGCTCTGTACACCCTCCACACTGAACCACCGAGGAACAAATGTCACTGAAAAGGCAGGAAGCATCCAGCCCAGGCCAGAGGAGATGCTGCTGTGCAGGCAGAGAGGCAGGGGCAGCAGGCAGGTCCTCCTCTGCTCCCCTTGCTGGCAGTGCAGCCACACTCAGCCAGGTGAGCCCTGAGAGAAATGCCAGAGAAAAAACAGCTAATGGCAGCTCAGTGTTTTCTCTTTCCAGGACAGTTTCCAGAGGGATCACACTTATCCTTCAGCCAGACTGACCTGAAAAAGTCTCAAGCCTTTGGAGGAGACCTTTAAGGCACAATGGGACTTATGGCAAACAGAAGGGATGCTCAGAAGTCAGCCCTGGGGATTTAAAAGAAATTGAAGGGCTACCACTTGCTCTGCCAAGGTGTGCAACTTGCAAAAAGGAAACTCCTGTTGCCAGGGAGGGCTCTCACCAACACTCAGCTGTATTTGGAGAGGCCACCTGAGAGAATTTCTGAGTTAACACCATTGGGGTTTGCTAGGACTACTCTTGCATGCAGTCCTTCCAGCTGCAAGGCGATGGGTGGGATGCGAGGCTCTTTGCACTCTGAGCCCCGCACCCAGGGGTGCAGAGCTGAGAGCACACCCAGGACTGTGGCATTGCTCTCTGGATGCAGCAGCTGTAATTCACTGTGACAACTGCTCCACCACTTCATCCACCTGTCTGTCTGTCTGCTCCACAGGCCCCTGCAGTGTCACCAGCTTTCTCTGAGCAAGGTCCTGCTCGGAATCTGGGGGAAGCCACCCCGCAGCACACCGGTTTGCTTTCTCAGGAACTTTGGCAATGCTGAAACATCAGCATCTCTTTTCTTTCATGTAACTAGAATTTACATAAGTACAGGAGGCAAACCCCATATCTGAAAAAAAAAAAAGAAAAAAAGCTTTCATACATTTTTTAACCATTGTTTCCTGCAGGGGTGTGATATCACAATGTTCAAATTAATCACTTCTGAGGAGCATTTGTGAATTTCCAAGCACTAAAGTCACTGAAGAAGGTGACTCAATTCCACGTTTGAGTTTTTAAAATGCTGTCCAAGCTATGGGAAAAAATAGTGGGCACCTGGTATCACTTTTATAATTGGGTTTTTCCATATTAGAATGGGAATTTTGTGAAGACTCGATTAAAAGGAGTGTCCTCCTGTTCTCCTGTCACCCATCAGACTGAGCTGACATGAATGCCAGCATGCTGTCATACATACTCCTCTCTTGGCTGCTGCTCTCTGTGCAAGCACAGTACTGTGGTGTCCGGGAAATTATCCGCTATACACGGCGCCTGCTTGTAAGTGGCTCTTTAGCACCTGGATTCTGAAAAAGTGCATGCTTGTGCACCAGGTGATAGTAAAAAATACTGACTTCTCACCTGCTCTCCTTCCAGGGTGATAGTTCTGTGAGTTGCCCTTGTAGGCAGACAGCTGTCAGTGTGAGTACATGGCTTTTGAGAATGTGAAACTAAAAGGATCTGTCCTTGTGCATTGAATGCTGGATGGTAACACTCTGTCTTTTTGTTTTCAGTCATGTTCGTGTCTCCCCATTCCAGAGGTAAGTACATTTCTTTTTAACCTCTTGTAGATGTTAAAGAAGTTTTGTATTAACTCAGTTGAAGTTTGTTCACTTTGCTCCTTATGTAACTTTTGCTTTCAGTTATAAGGGAGATATTAATACACCAATAGCAGCAAAACTGAACTGGAAGAATAGTGGTGGGGAGGGAAGCAGAAGCCTTCCCACTACAGAGCAATCAGAACCAACCCAGATTCAGGCCAAAGTCCTCTGTAGGCTTGGCTTGCATATCAAGAGATAGAGGCTCCTGATTTGAAAGTCTCTGCAAGGCTTTGTTTCATGGCTGGGTGCCTAAATACTGAGTGACCCTGGGCTAGAGATGTCAGGCCTCAGACTTAGCCCAAGCTGCATCCAGCACTATTTCATTGTTTTAAGCCTCCTCAGATGCAATGAAGCCCCAGCATTAGATGAAACTATGCCTCAAAGAGGTAACTTCTACAGCTTGAGGTTTTCTGAGAGATGGGACAGTTACTTCTTATGGCATACATGAGAATTCAATGTTTCACAGTCCCCCCAAAGGTCTTTTACCAGTTTTCAATATACTGCAAAGTACGTTGCATTTGACTCTGGCATGCTGCTGCATTTAGGAATACAAATTTTATCTTTCTGTGGATAAACACGAATTGCACTCTAGGGTTTTCTAATGCCTTCTCTGTTGAACAGCGTGGCCATGAACTGGCATGCTTTGTGGATGGAACCAAACACCTGATGGAAAACAATGAATCTTCCAATCCAGTAATTACAAGGCTTTACCTGACCTTCCAGGCTCTACTGGATAGAAACCTCTGTATAGTAAGTCTTGCTTTTCTACAGATCTTATCTTTTTAAAAAGAAAGGATTTTAAAAATAATTTAAACATTTGTAGATAAGTGTTCCATTAATTTCAGATGTGTTTTAAATACTGATATTGTGCAGGAGTCACATAAACACGAGTGAGGCAGTGAAAAGCTTTTTAAGTTGGCAGAGGAAGAAAGGGGATGGCTGTGCCCTTTCTCTTCTCCAAAGCCTTTGAACACAGATCTCTGGGAGAGGAGCTTTATTTAAACTGCTCTTCTATTCTCCTTTCTCACAATGTGTTTTGCCATGAAAGAATAACGACCTAACACTGGAGTGCAGGAGTTGCATGTGTGGAGCCAGGTGGGCAGAGCATGGTTCTCCTCTGCAGCTTTAACTCCACCTGAGCAGCAGTGTCTGAGCCTTGGCTGTGACATACAGCAGGGACCTGCAGAACCCTGCAACTTGTGATGATGCTCAGCAAGGCTCTTGGGTCCTCCCTCAGGTGCCTTTTCTGAGGCAGTGAAACATCCTTTATTTACAAGCTAAGCAAAGCTCTTGTGTGATTCAATGAGACACAGAAGGTGCTGACAAGGCAGGGTCTCCAGCTCCTTTAGGCTGCCTCCAAACTTGCAAGGAGGAATAGTTAGGGTGGCCTTGGGACACCAACCCCTTGTCCCAATCTTGCCCAGCTCCTCAGAAAATCTGCACTGTTTTCTGGGCTGAAACAGCCTCATTTGAATGACTTTAGCTATAACTGAATATATGAACTGAATATATAGAATTATATGACAATCCACCTGCCACCTTGTTAGTCACCATGAAAAGCCACTCTTACACTCACTGCTCAAGGAACAATTCTCTAGGAAATGGTTTTTTAAATCCTTCTGTAGCTCCAAATAATGTAAATTTTCACTGGTTCATCTAAATTCTTTATTTTACTATAAAACCTTTGCTAACCCAATCTTTGTTCTTTATTTCACAGAGTCTGGCACATAGTGATCAATGCCAGTACGAGACCAAGGGAAATGTGAAGGAATTTCTGCAAAAAATCCTGACAACCTATCAAGAAATTGATAAATTCAATGCTTAATTTTTCTTTTAAGATTTTTAAACATCCAAAGTCTTTGAAAAGAACAGGGAACAGAAGAGTTATTTATTGTATTTATTGTCCACCTGGAATAGAAAAGGTAGAAATAACCATTAATAAACCAATAAAATTATAATTTACTGAGCACAAAATATAGCTGAGTCTTCATTTTATGTTTTGTATGTAAAAGGTTTGAACATCCTCTTATCATATTAATAGGGGTCAAAATGCTTCTGCAAAGCTCCAGTCCAACAATTTCACCAACATGGGATGCTCCAGCAGAATTCACACTCTGCCCACTGGATAGCACAAGAAATATTTCTGGACTTGGGATGCAAACAAAAAATCTGATTTCTTTCTGCGTCATTTATTTTTGACAACACCTACACTCCATGAACAAGTCACTTCACTTCTTCCTTGCAAGGCTGCAGGCTTTCTTGCCTATAAACACTTTGTTTTTCTTCTAAATATTCAGTAGTAGACAACTCATTAACATCTTACAAAACCAAGACCAAACCCAGCATTAATTACAAGTTCTTAATGGGGTTGTGCATTTGGAATGTGTTGTGGACAACTGTTTCTTTCTCAGTATTTAATGCTGGCTTTTTTTCTATAGTGCCATGAACTCAGAAATGCTTCTCTGTCACTTCTCAGCTCAACAGAAGAGTCAAGAATTGAGCTTTGTTGGAAAAATAAATTAACCAATGTGTAAGAAAGGTGGCTTATCTCAGCCACCTATTCCAGCCTTACCAACATCTTACGTCGATCTCTTAGGGAAAATCTCAAATCCCAGATTTCATCTCTGTTGTGGCTCAGAGAGGAACAAAAGCATTGCAACAGAGCCTTTGATATCTTAAAAATCTTGAAGGACTCATATCTTCACCACCTCCAACAGAGTGGGGTGGATTTTTCAGAACCTCCAGAAAGGGACACAAAGAAAGTTCCTTTCTTTATTTTACTGATGGGATGGATATGTTTCTGGGATCAAAGGCATGATGGAAATGCTCATCTCCAGTTGTTCTTAAGTTTCCCATTTGTATGAGCTTGGGGAAAAGACAGAACTAGGTGATAGAAAATGCATCTGATCCAACTATGTAAAAGGAGTTAAACTTATGTAATATATCAGAGGCATTTTCTCTTTTTTTTTTGCCACCTGTTTAAAATCTGATAAAGAAATAACAAATATAAATATAGAAATGACTCCTCTCTGTTAACACCTACAAGGATGAAACCAAGAAACAAAACAACAATTTCATCTTTCTCCTATTTTCGTATCTTCCTACATTTTCTATACCATTCAGCTCAGATAGCTCTCCCCTAAATAACCATTTAGATTTTGCATTCTAGTGCAAAGAAAAATCATCCATATCTCTGAAGAATCAGCACAATGTTTATGGATGCTCCTGGCCCTAAGCAGAAGAATAAGTTTCATTAACATCCATATGGAATCTATGATGCTAGATCTCAAAATTCTAAGTATCATCTCCACCAGACTGATATTCAGTCTTGTTAATATTTCCCAAGTGCAAATCCAAGCTACTCCAGTCATGCTGTGATGTTGTGCTTTGTGTGTGCAGCTCACCAGAACTGTGCCTAGACATTATGTGGCAAGAGGAAAATCTGAAAGAAGTTGATTCATTTTTATAGATGGGCAAAAGACTTCCCAAGTCATAGGACTACAGACAGCAAGGAAAAATAAAATTCTGTCTAGTACTTTTTATTCCCAAAATGATTTAATTAAATTTATGAAATACAGGAATGGTGAAATAGTGACACAAGCAAAAGATACATCAGAAATTCAAGCTTTGTCCAGCGTGAGCTGCAAGAGTGGAATAGAGTCAGTCAGTCAACTTCCAGTTGAGACAATAATAGGAAACTCTTGCACAGAATTAAAAAAAAAAAACAACAAAAAAACAAACCCAAATTATAAACTTATAAACAGAAGATATATCTGCAAAATATCTATTATCTGATGCCTCAGTTTGCACCTGTGTGAGAGAAATGATCTCTGACCTCCTGGAGCTCCTGTGAGTCCAGGGATGGAGCAGTCCTTCATCCTCAAGCATTTTCACCTTCTGCCTCCCCACAGGCATATTCAGCCCTTCTCCCTGGGACTCTCATGCCCTGCAGGATGCTGCAAGCCCCAGGCAGGGCTGGATGTCTCCTGGCAGGACAGAACATCCCTTCAGCCCACCCTGGGCTGGCTCCCGGGGGATTTGGGACCCAGCTGATGCCCTCGGGCCTCTTCTCTCTCTCTGTTTGGCTCTCAGTAGGACTGTCAGATGAAAACAAAAGACAACTAATCCACGGAGATGCTAATTACCGTAACAAGCACCTAATTCTGTTATCTCAGTTATCTTTTGTTGCAGCTCTGGCGGGATGTGTCATATCATGCTCTGATAGAGAGGATGTGGCCTAGGGCAAGGGGGACAGGGGAGGTGAAGAAGGTCAGACATTACGGGTGCAACATAACTTGCCTGCACAAGTCAATTATTTTGTGGAATAGATTAACAATTAGTCATTAATAATCATCATTACTTTGGGAAAGAGCCCTTCTCCCAGCAATTCCAACCTGCCCAGGAGCCCATGGCAGGGGGAGTGCTTGTTTTCTGCTATGCACAGCTCCACACTTGCCTTGTCTACACCTCACAGCAGACACAAGGAACTCGGAGACCAGGTGGACAATTTGCTTTATAATGTCAGAGACACTTGGTAACTGAGGATACAGGGTAGGAGTGGCTACTTTCTGCAAACTGGAAAGTAACAGCAGTATCTGCACAAAGCACCTCTCTCCAGGAATGCCTGATCAAGGAGAGTTCAGTGTTGGACATATGCAGACCAGTTCCATATCAGGTACCACCACAGCCGTAACATTTTCCTCATTAGCATTAATTAATGTAAAAATGTGACCCAAAGGCACCTGAGAAGCTACTCTGCTCTTCAGCAAAGAGGAATCCTCCCAATCCTGCTACAGCAGCCAGCACACAACTCATTCTTTAAAGGATTTTGTTGCTGTCAACAGTCAGCCAGCAGCCCATTCACTAAATCTGCAGTTCCACAGTAGGTTTTTCTTACTTCAGGAATCCACATAGCAGCATGGATCTTGCAAAACTTGTAACCCAGCCAGGACAGCTTTCTGTGCTGGAGTCTCTGCTATGACATCTAGCAGGGCAGAAGTACAGCAGCAGGGCTAGAGCTCTTGTGCTCCAGTCTGTTATCCCTGATTTTACCTAACTCCATCACCTGCTGCAGGACAAGCCCAAGCCCTAAGCAGTGCCAATGGTCTAATAAGAATGTCTCAAATGATAAATAAATGAAAACTGGTTTTCAAGATATTTCTGGAGGCACTAGAACTGCCCCAGTGTGTCTGGCATGTTGTTGTTCTTCTCTTAATCTCTTGCATCCCTGTAAGAACAAGTCTGGTATATGCCATGCTATGGGAAGGAGAGGCACAGGCTGCTGTTCAAATGCTTCCCAGCCATAAATCACACTTGGTATATAAAAACAGCTTTGCATACTTGTAAAAGAAAGCTGATCTTATCTGGGTTATCCTCACAACACCCTTCTGAGGCATGTGGACAAGCCTCACTCTTCTAGTTTTACAGAAAAGTAAGGGAAAGCAAGGAAAGTAAGGTTTGTTAAAATGGAGAACTCATTTCTCTGCATTTTACAGTTTTCTGAAGACTGGTAGTGTTTGCTTGTAAAGCTCAACACACACTAGGGTTTAACATTTCCAAGGCTCAATAATATCACAAAAGCTGTATCATATTAACAATATCAGGTGGTGCCACTGGGAAGATTTAAAGCCAAAGGAATTACAGTTCCCAGTCCCACATAAGCCCCTACCTGACCATAGGTGGGAGCAGCTCCCTTCCCATCTTATCTATTGGTCTCCCACCTTTGATTCAGTCAACTGAAAAATCTCCAAAAGGGAGAACAAAAAGATTCTTCAGGACCTCTGGGTGCATCTGTCATGGAAGCAACCACTGTAATTGCAGTAAATTGTAATTCTGTAAATTGCAGCATTTTCATGGATACACTCCATAGCACAAGTTGCACATGTTCAAAGGATAAATCTTTGGTCATCTTCCATGAACTTCTGTAAATAATCCTGAATTTTTACACCACTATTTTGAGATACAAGATAAATGATGCCTTCTTCCTGTTGGGATACAGAGTGGGTTATAGCTCAGGTAACAAAGGAGTGAAAGAGCTGAAAAGAGAAGGCAAAAAGCTAAAAGCTTCACTAACACAGTGTCATGAATGCATTTTTTTTTTTGTGACTCGCATAGAAAAAGTAAAAGATGCTTATTATGAATGAGCAATGTATCTAAATTGCTTCTGATATCTTAAATCTAGTAGTGAAGTAACACATGATACAATCCTAAGCTTATATCAGGTTATAATCTAAAAAAAATATCATTAAGTACAAAACTACCTTAAAGATAATTTTCTGTGTGTAATATCAGCGATATTTATTTTACTCATGTTAGCAACAGCATCATCAAGAGACTTACAAGAAAACAGATGCCCTTGGTTGTTTTCATATTGCTAATTTTTAATTTGATAAATTTCAGACTAAATAAGTATTTCCCAATAAGTCAACAAAAAGCCCAGGAGTGAGGGGAGTTCCCCCTGACTCCCCATAAACTGGAATTGTAAAAGAACAAAAGAAAAGGGAAATCATGACTTAAGAGATGAAGATAGTGATCAGCCTAGTTCTGACTTTGCAAGCAGCCTGTGGGAGAGAAGAGACATATTCTGTCTGACATCGACTTCAGGCAGGATATAAATCAGTCACTGAGATATGAGATTGTTCCACAGTGGCACAAAGCTTCTCACTCTCATTTTGCCATACTTCCACATGCCTGACACCATACAATTAAGTAAAATGGAATAGAAAGGAAATGAGGAAGACTGAAGATCCCTACTGACCACGAGGGACTTTCAGCAATAAAGTGCACTTAGAAATAGAGGTTGGGCCATTCAAAGAGATGGAAAAGTGCAAAGATGCATTTAATTGTTGTCACCTACTCAGAAGCAAGTGCCCTATAGACCACTTGCTACTACTGACCCCAGGAGGTGATGGGGTGACTACAAAATGCCTGGGAGTTTGGAACAAGGTGGCTGTACCTAAACAGTTCTGTGTGCAGGAATCGTGGCTGTGTGGGATAGAAAACTGTCCCACCAAAAAATAATGATTCTTATTCCATCTGACTCTTCACACAGGAGGGAGAGGGCCAAGAAGAATGAGACTGCACCCTCACGGGGTGCCCTCATTTAAGTAAATGTATTTTTGAAATCAGATTAGGCAAATCATTAAATTATACTTGGAGAAGTTGTTGGTTTTTCTGTTCAAAAAGGCTAACTCCAAGTACATTCATTAAAGGTATCTTTTCAATCAACACCCAGGTAATTCTTGTGGCAGCAAGTTTTATCCATTCAGATTTATTGGTAATGAAAGGAAACCTGGCAGAATTACCATTGCTTAGAAGTCTTGTGTGACACAGTAAACATAATTGATGGATCTATGATGAGTGCTTTAATCCTAAATGTCTGTGTCTCAAAACAAAACTATTTTCAAGCAACACCTATCCGTTCTTGCTGGAAAACTACATTCTTACTGGAGAGCTTTCGGAAATGTTCATTTTCAGCAACTGAAAATTAAGGAAAAACTCCTATTTTTCAATGAGGTGTTCTGAGAAAACATTAGGAGAGTTACTAATGAAGAGTACATGTTTTTTCTTCCCGTTCAATTTTTCCTCGAAATTTCTTAGCCTCAAGCAAACCTGCACGTGTTTCTACAGCTGGCCCTCCTCTGACTCCACTCTGAAATGGAGCTCAGTTATCTCTGTGCTTTGGTTATACTCCACATTTTGGTCATTACAAATTTGCAGTCATCCCTACCAAAATTCCCTGATCAAGCTGGAAAACCAGTTCTTGCAGATTAATCCAGAAGGATTAGATTAGCTAGAGCCCAGGCTCCAGAGTAACACCTACTCTTTTCCAAGGAGGACCATCCAGGATTGTAATTTGGCTGTACATATTACAAAGAGACACACCAGTAAAGGGCATCCAGAAGTATATCAAGACACAAACCAACTCCAGAATCACCAGATTCCAATGTCTAACCACACTTTCTGGGAAGAAATCCTTTCTAATGTCCAACGTAAGCCTCCCCTGAAGCAACTTAAGACCATGTCCTCTCATCAGCTGTTTGCCTGGGAAAAGAGGCTGACCCCACCTGGGTGCACCCTCCTTTCAGCCTTTGTAGGGAGTGATAAGGTCACTCCTGAGCCTCCTCCTCTCCAGGCTAAAGGATGTGCTAAGTTCTAACAGCATGAGACATGTTCTTGGCTCTTACACCTGGCTTCAGGTCTAACCTTATTACTTACAGTTTTCCTGGATTAATCCCAGTCATTCGAGATTTTGAAAATTAGATTGTGCAAACTTGTTATCCCACAAAGTCAAACTAACAGGATAATGATATGCAGGTGTGGTGCAGTTAAATAAATAATTAGACTGTATAATAAATCAGATATAGGGATTACAGATAATGATTGGTTATGTATCATCTTCTCTTAGAAGTTTCAGGGCCAGGAGCGGTATCATGTATCAAAACTGACAGATATCAACTGTGATTCATAGTTCAGTAAGCAAGTTCAGGTTAGGAAAGATGACTTCTATCTTTGGAGGCTCCCATTGAATAAACAAGAATCAGTTTAACAGAATCAACTCTGGCTTCTTGAATCCAAACACCTCCTCCCAGATCCCCAAATATGCAGCAGTTCTTCTAGGAATCACCCTTTGGTACAGGACACCTCTTTTCTCAAGGGGCCCCAAATCCATTGCAACACATCAGTGACGTGCAGCCCAACACCCCCTGCGGCTCAGCAGCGTCTCCAGCCGTGGTGGGGATGTTCTCCACAAGGATGTTCTTGTGGATGCTCTCCACAAGTGTCCCCTGAGTACTGGAGTGTCCCCTGATGCTGTGTCCCCTGCTCCAGTGGGACTGCAGCACCTCCCTGCCATGCCACAAGCCAAATGGCCACTGCAGTTTGACAGCAATGTTTAACAAATATGTGTGAGTGACCAGACACACCCCAGGCAGTCCATGTTCACAGAGGAAGCTGACTCCTTTTCCTAGGAAACCAACCACCCTGAGCACCTACAGCTCAAATATCAGCAAGCCCAGATCCTCAACTGCAAGCTGTGCATGGGCTGTCTTCTCCAGGAGCTGGGCAGAAACAGCAGCAAGGTTCAAAGCAAAGTTCCCACACTGTGCTCAGTTTATTAGGGAGATTGAACATCTGCTTTTTTAAAGGAACCTGCAAATACAATAGCAGGATTACTGGGCAAGTGCTTGGTTTGGAGCATCAGTGTAGGAAGGTGTGGACACCAAGTTCACAAAGTTATCAGGTTAGAAAGCTCTGGATTTATAACTTAATTTATTTTAGAAATATGAACCTTGGGCAGGATAACAAGCCATGATATTGCCGCTGGCATCTTGCAGAAATTGGACATTAATTAGTATTTGAGTCTTCACATTTTGCAAATGCATTTACTAATCAAATTACATTCATGTACATGAAATACCATAAATTCTGGATAGATCCCAAGTACTGTCAAGTTTTGGCTAGAAATGACTCTCTGAAGAGGTGAAGAGCAGATAGTTCAAATAAAGGGCTGCTCAGATGTTTTGGTGAGAATAATCCCTGTTGGTCAGGCTCTGAAGGAGGGAGCATGTTCAGCTCCATCCTGATACCACTAGCACTGGTTTTGAGATTTACAGAACTGCAGAGTGGGATAGAGACAAGCCACAACCCTTGAGCATATATCTATGAATGTTAATATATACCCATGAGCATAAAAAAGCTCTTTGTGGGCCATTCTAAGGTTCTTTTCTACTGAGATGCCTGCCAGGGTTATTGTTCCTTATTTCTATGAGTGGCTTCCCTTCTTTGGTAACTAAAAGACATGAATATATAAATAAATATAGATTTATATACACACATTTACACCCCTGGCACACATGCATATCCTAGTATCCCTGATTTATTAGTCTGCAGAGTCCTCCAAGTTCTAATACAAAAACAAATGCCAGAGACTGATAGGCGAGTTCCCTCTTGTGACCAAGTGATGTTATAGCAATACTGAAAGTACACACAAAATATGTGTTTAACAAAGCAGACATTTAGAGAGAAACAATGCAATGCAAACATCAGAGAATCTGTCAGTTTTGCTTTTTTTTTGCTCACCAGCTATTGGTCTGACATTGAAAAAAACATCATCTGTGCACAGTACAGAAAAGAATGAACAGGAATATCTCTGTGAAGAAGACTGTCAGAAAAATTAATGAGAAATCAAGATGAGGTTGCTAAAGCTAAAATATTATTTTATCTATGCATGAATTCTAGGCCCCACAGATAAAATCCAAATAAGGTGGAGAAAAATGGTTGATAACCCTTCTATAACCTTTATTGTTGTTCGAATTTCCCTTCCTGGCAGAGGAACTACAACAAACCCACTTCCTCCTCCTGCCAGCTGGGTGAACAGATTTTCTCAAATCTGTGAAAAAACCCCAGCACTTGGCAATGTCAGAAAAAGAAGATAAGGACATAAAGAGAGCATGAATGATTGCAATATAGGATTGAAGGGTAACTTGCACAGTTACTGAATCCCTTCCTCTGATCTCAAGCATGGTCTTGTATGTCTACACCATCCTTACCCCAAATTTTCTTTCCTGCTCTGAGATCTTCCAGAGATGGTTCTGGAGGCTTCACAAGTAGGTATAACTCATATAAAACTACAAAGCTTTTTCTGATATTAAAGCTCAAAATGTTTGAAACTACCTCAGGTGCAGACTTATCAGGTATTTATTTTATCAGCTATTTCTCTGGTCAAATCAAATCTTCAGCTGCCTGCAGTAGACAGCCTTACTTCTCTGAGGCCTGTGTTTTCTCAGTGTGAAGGGCATCTATTTGTCAAAGATGGTCATCAGAACCAAAAGCATTACAGATTGCATCTTAAAGACAATTTGTCGTGTGCTCATCTCAAACACATTTATCAGAACCTCAGTGGATGTGGCCATTTCAGAGGATTTCATTACTCAGGTCAGACACACTGTGACCTCTATACCAACACCAATAAACAGAAGCTGAATTAGCTGGCAGGTTATTTTTAACTCTGCTTAGGTAATATTGAGTCAGAGGATCAAATAACCTGTGCTTTACAGCTCAGTGGTCAGTTCCCATCGAAAGTGTCAGGGCACTAATACATTAATAACCTAACAGGCACTAACAGCCCAGCCTCACCCCCAGCCTTGCCCCAGGGGCTCAGGTGCCCATTTAAGCCCAGCCCTGGTGTGCCAATCCCTCCCTGAGCAAAGCAGGAGCTCAGGAGCCACTGCCACCCTGAGCCTGGCCAGGAATCCTGACCTGACTTCACCATGGGCCCAGCTCACCCCAGGGATCTGCTCCAAGGTGTGGCTGAACCTGCCTGGCACCTGCTGAGATGGGATGGGTGCTGACCCCTGGCTACCACACCCCTGGCTCCCAGCCAGCCCTCATCATACTGGAATCTTCCTCAAAAATTATTGATTGGAAAATAGGGGGGGTTGCTATATATATATATTTAAATTAGGGAATAAAACACATTGGCCCAATGGGGTTTGAACAGCATGCCTACAGTACACCATAGGAATACAGCTGTTTCTCCAAACAGTTTATTTTCAGACAAATTATAAACTATTAATACACCTTTGTGGTGGCCCTTTCCACACAAAGACAAACAGCTGCTCTATCAATAATTTTCTTGTCTTGTTTTGCAGTTTGATGGGCACTGTTAACTGTGCCTATTAACAAATTTGCATAAAAAATATGTCTAGCCTACATATATATATATGTACCAACTGTAATGTAACATCCTATAGAATCACAGAATAAAACAATGGGATTGGATTGCAACACACTTGGAGTTACTCCCTTCAGTGATTCACACTTATTTCTGGAGAGACAATATTAGACTGCTGTTGCATTTCTAAAAGTGCATCTCATAAAGACTTGCTCATATAAACCCATCTTTTACCTCATCATTATAAAGGAAGGCTTTTGCAAAGAGGAATACGACAAGCCATTGTTTTCCTAATTGTCTTTCAGTTCCAGTGTGTACACTAGAAACTTTTACAAAATAACTGGTGTGATTTCTCTTCCCAGGGCAGGCTGTGCCTGTGTAGCAGCTGGTGTCTGGCAGAAGAGCTCAGGAGCCTCCAGCAAACACGACACACTAACCCACTTTCTGGGCATGAGTCTGCTCCATTCACTGCTCCAGTCTGCAGTGCTAGCTTTAAATTGTTAAAGCTGCAGGGTTTGATCGCAAAGTTTAAGTGTTTGGGTTTTAAAATTAAGTATTATAATAAAACTTTCAAAAGGAATGGTTACAATATAGGACTTATTTGGCTTAGCAGCCTGATGCAAATGCAAGTGCTTTCAGAGAGAAGCTAAGACTGACCCTGAGTACCCTTCAGCATGGAAATGATGGGGGCTGTGTGGAATTCCAGCCAAAGCTCAGCACCACGGCCTCCTCTGTGATCTCCCAGGAGATGAAGACAGCACTCAACCAAGAGTTGCATCCTTTGGTTATGTGGATTTGTCGGAATCATGATCACAATGAAAATGAAGCAGAGCTTACATTAAAATATATAAGTCCTGTGATGAAGTTCAGCTATGCCAAAGTAAAGGTGTCAAAAAAGCTGATGGTGAATTCTTTTTGAGAACTCTCTGGATGAACTGGCTTTGTACAGCACAATGTACTGTATGGCTCCCTACCTGATCTTACAATAAACATCCTTATTTCCTATTTTTTTCTGTACTTCCTCCTCTCACTTTTGCAGAATGTCTGTTAAAAACTCATTAAGAAATGGCCAATAATTTCTAGACTTTTCACACAGTCCTTGTAAAGCTTTCAAGTTCATGGCATACTGATTCTGAATTGACACATGTTCATTCTTTGGTCTCAGGGAAATTTTGATTTCCTGAATGCTTTCTTATATTAATTAACTCATGGCTTTATTCAAACTGTTTTTCTTGATTACTACTTCAAAGCCCAATGATAAACACTTTGAATATCATTCTTGATCAAAGTACAGAAGGAGTATGTATTATGAAACCTGTGTGAATTACTGTGCTGAACATTCCTGTAATCACCATAAACATGACAAGTGAGTAGAGTGTACCTTTCTGTAAATCTGGTTTGAGACAAGCCCAGGAGGAAGGCTGAGCTCGACTTTGGAGTGGCTGCATGACGTGGGCACTAACAGCTCAGATAAGTAGTGCCTGTATCCAAAACCCCTGCCTGAAGCAGGGCCAGCCTGCTCCAGGGAAAGGGGTCCCATGGCCAGGGGATGGAGCAACCTGAGCTTTAAGGTCCTTTCCATCCCAAACCATTCTGTGCTTCTGTGAAGCAGTTTCCCGTCATCTTTGCATCTTGTGTATGAGAGGAAGGATTTGGAGACACCAGCTCAGTGTCAGGCCCCTGCAGTGTGAGTGGAAGACAAAATCTCCTGGGTGGGCCCATGTTTGTGCTTATTTCCTTACAGTACAATCAAATCCACAGCTGATTTCTTAAAATTCATACATACCTCTAAGCATTTGAGCAGTAATGACTACAGGTATAAAACGCATAGAATTCTCCTATTTTAAATTAGGTATAAAATGTGTTTCTGCTAGACCAGATCAAAACAGGAAACTCTTCTAAACAGAAAGCCTCAGAGATTAGCCTATATGAATCTTCCTAAGGTACACTTGAACCTGTTCCTGCACAGCAGCCCAAAGGTTGTTGGCAATGCACCAGAGAAACCCATGACTGGTGGATTTAGATAGTAGCTGCAAATCTGCACTAATCTCTGTTTACAATCTATCCTCTACTACTGTCTACAGAGGGTAACTACTAAGCTGAAGATGGTTTTCATAGCAGTATTTACTGAAAAAAATCAGTTTTAAACCACCTACTAGGGACAAAATACTTGAAAATTCTACCTGGAATTTAATCTCCTACTTCTTGTAAACAGAATAAGGCAGTCGAGAATCATACAGGTAAGAGTAATTTTGGTAGACTTTCTAAATGATATTGATTTTAGGAATGTGGTGCATTTTGTCTGTTTGAGGAAATTGAAGATTACTTGAAGAACTGAGGAATTTGAAGATGTCACAGTGACTGTATGACAAATATTCCTTTCAGTTTGTTTCACTAGCCCTTCAACATGCTAATTTTCTAGGCTTTTAGATGTGTGGGAATAAACTGTATTTTGATGTCACACAAAGCTGTTTTGCCAGCTTTGGTTTTATGTAGGGCAGATATAATCTACCATGGAAATGCTGCACATGTCTAGCATTACCTCTTCATAAAAACTGATATAAAGGCTTATTATTGGTAAATAATTGCTATATGCAAGAGCCAGGAAATCTGTGGCTGCAAACGTTTTGCAGTTGGTAATAAAAGCTCCATTGTTCAGATACAGCTAGATACAACTACAATAATAAAGCAGCACTGAATTAGTGAGGAACTGTTATGCGCTGTGTCTGCATAGATTAAATCTGCAAGGTTTTTAAAAATGATGCTTTAGATAACAAATTAAAAGGCATACTTTGAGCATCTGCAGTTTGGACGTGATGCAGTGCTCAGCCCTCTTTCGGTGGGGTGTTTTGGAGAGGCCCCAGGGAGGATACACACAGCAAGCAGGGAAAGCCTTGCTGTTCAGAATGAGAACCTTTTTGGCCAAAAGATTGCTAGAAATCAGTAATAGCTGCTTGTACTCCATGCTTCTTTGAGTCAGTAATTCTATGCCTAGCTCCCATGGGAAGGGCAGGGGATGGCTCTGCCCGGAGGGAACAGCTCGTGGGGCAGTTTCCAAGGCCAGGGCTGCTCAGGGATGATGAGGGCTCGCAGGCACTTCATGTCAGGAAATGATGGAAAATACCCGTGGCAGGAAATGAGGGTGAGCCAGCGTGTGCCCAGGTGGCCAAGAAGGACAATGGGATCAGAAAAGTGCGACCAGAGAAGGGATTGTCCGTGGTTCTTGGCCGTGGTGAGGACACCCCTCCAGGGCTGTGTCCAGCTCTGATGCCCTCACTTCACAGACACCAGGGAATGGCAACGGAGCTGGAGCAGGGTCTGGAGCACAAGTGTGGCGAGGAGCAGCTGAGGGGGATTCAGCCTGGGGAGAAGGGGACTCGAGAGGGACCTTCTTGCCCTCTGAATGTCCCTGACAGGAGGGTGCAGCCAGGTGGGAGTCAGGGACCAGGCAGCCAGCAGCAGGACAAGGGGACAAGGTCTGAAGCTGGAGCAGGGGAGGTTTAGGTCAGGCATAAGGAAGAATTTCTTCCCAGAAAGTGTCATCAGACATGGGAATGGGCTGCCCAGGGAGGCAGTGGGGTCACCATCCCTGAAAAGGAAAAGCTGGAGTGACACCCAGTGTTGTACATAAAATCATGCTAGAAAAATTATCGTCCGTAAAGGAGACAGAGGAGCCCTGCAACTTTATTGCAGTAAATGGTGAGAGCCCACTGGCTCTTTCCTCTCTCAGGGTTTTGGAGGGCACAGCCTCCCTTTTAACCATGTTGCCCTCTTCCTTTCCCCATCAGCTGAGGCACTAGGAAGGTACATACATGTCCCCCTTGAACGTGGCATTTTACCCCAAAATTCAGAAACTCAGGCTTGTGAGGACCCACACGTCTGTTTCAGGAGTTAAACTGTCTGGGCTCTGTAATAAACTTGAGGCTTGAAGTGGGTAGAGACATTAAGACCTATTTTGAAGACCCTCGAATGGAATTGCTTGGAAAGACAGGAGCACACATCCCCGCTGTCAGTGCCACGGTGTTTGACAATTGGTGTTTGGCCACAGGCTGCACTCGACGATCGCAGAGTCTTTTCCAAGCTAAGCGATCGCGTGATTCTGACACGGAGGCTTAGCGAAGGAGGAACAACCCCAAGCTCTGTGTGGTCTCAGCGAGGTCCGGGAGCAGCCCCGGGCCCTCAGCCCCTCAGCCCCCCCCCATTTTAGCCCGGGCGCGGGGCTCCGGGCGCGAA
>WEIU01000643.1:420086-468685 GCA_013389925.1 Aegithalos caudatus | reverse complement strand
ACAAACAAACAGGCAGGCAGGCAGACGCGCTCGGCGCCTGGAGATTCCCACTCTCCCCAGCTCCGAAGCCCGGCTCCGTGTGCGGTTCCCTGCCTGCGTTTGTGCCGTCCCCGGAGCGCGGTGCCTGCGAGCTGATTTTCCCATCTAAGGAGCTTAAATGCCCTGTTAAAGTGGGTAGCAAGGTTGGAAGAAAAACCTGTGGAAGTAATTATTTTCCATTCCTGCCGTAGGCGTGTAGGCGAACCCCCAAGAGAGCTTTTATAAAGAGCTGTGCGGCTTCAGATGTGTCACTGAGTAAAAGGAGCGGGCTTGGCGCTGGGCACAGGGCTGGCCTTACTGCTGGAAATAATTCAGTAAAAGTCCAACATCTAAATCTCGCCACCGAAAAGTGGCAGTGCCTTTGTGTTTATTCGGTTAAAATGAATGCAAGCGTTAAGATGTTCAGCTGAGCGTGGTTATTTTTAGAACTCGGGGTTTGTCATAAACGCACTAAAAATATGGTAAATCCCTTGAGTCAGAGGCTCAGTTTTGAGAAAAATGAGGACCGATTAAAAAATAAAATCCTCTTCAGAAGCAAAAAATGCCTGGCATTAAAAGTCTAAAATGCCCTAGATGAAGAAAAATCTTAATCTCTGAGCTGATCATCCTGAAGGAGTAGATCTTCTGAGATTTAGGCTTAAATTATGTGGTTTTACCTATGGTTATTTGGAAGGATTTTTGTTTCTCAGGAACTCAGTGTTTTGCTGCATTTGTGTTTGGTTGGTACTGTTTCTACTAGAAATCTAATTGTATGGGGTTTTATTAATTCCTATTGCATCCCAGTGTTGAGAACTGAAAGGGAAATCTGGAAATCAGAGGATGCAGTCAGTTCTTCGTGGCTTGAATCTGTGATGTGTTTGGTGACAGTAATAAAACCTTTTTTTTTTGACCTGACATTGTAGCCTGGGAAATAGTGAACAGCTCCTGGAGGCTTGTTTAAAAGAGCCAATGCTGACCACTTTGCAAATCCCCCACCAAGCCCCCATGCCATGGTGGAGGCTTTAACATTTTAATTTCAGCAGAAACGTACAGCTCTGTTGGCAGGAGAAGTTGCACAAAGAGTTAATCGTGTTTTTTCCTGAATCCTGTTGGCTTTAGTGGATTTGAGGCAGTTTGAGTAAGATAAGGTGCAGCTGCCAAAATCCTGGCTCACAGAGCTGTGTGGGGGGCGTGCACCAATTCCTGATACTTTGCTTTATACACATGAGGATGTGAATAGATTTTGTGAAGCTCAGCAGTTATCAAAGTTTCGTTTTGATGGCTGCATTGCTGCGGTTTATCTTTGATAATCATTTAGGTAACTACATTAGATAACAATTTACTGTTATTTGCATAACAAGTTTGTATTTGATTACATCTCTGATATCCACAACATTTTATTATATACATTTCTGCTTACATAAGCTAACATGATTTACATTGATTTGAATGGTTCTTGTGGCCTTAGACACTCAGATTTACCTTAGATGTACACCTGATTATATTTTTATTGCTAACAGTCTTTTTCAGTACCTTTTTTTAAAATGTATTATCTAAAATTTTGCTAGTTCTTACATGCAGTGTAAAAGCATGAACTTCCTTCTCTCCTGAGAGGTGTGCCCAAGAGCAGCTCTGTTCCTCAGGGGGCTCTTGGTTATTTGGCTGTCACAGGTAACCAGCCCAATCCCTCTGAAATTCAGAAGCCTGCTGAGCATTGTAGGCAGTCTTTATTGGCTACCTACTTTATTGACCTATATTTGATATAGTTACTACTATAAAAGGATATAACTGTCCTTTCCTTAATTTTCAGATGTCAGTTTACTGTTGCTAATTACTTTTGCCCGTGGCCACGTGGGGAATATTGGGAAGAACACTGAAATCCTGAGTTCAGAACAGGTGGAAGGGCACTCATCCCCCACCCCATGATGAGCTATATAAAGGCAATATAAAATTCACCACAACAAAGATTTCACGTTTTGGTTGTATTTTATAAAATAGATTTTTTTGTGCTATTCCTGGAGGTAAAGCTTTGAAGGATTCCATCCCATGGAAGACTCTGACACACAAACTTATCCACCAACAGAGAGTCCCAGAGCTGCTCAGCACTCAGGCACCCCCTTTGCACTTGCAGCACATGGAGCACATTTCATGTGTGATGAGAGCATGTTTTACACACATCCCTTCAGAGAGCTGTTGCTGCACCTCTGGGGAGCTGGAATACTATATCTAATAATACACCTTAATTAAAATAAATAGTGCTCCTGATTATGTCTTGTCACACAGTTTGTACCCTATAATTCATCAGCACGATGCAGCTATGAATAAAACATTAAAAACATATTGATATGTAATTTTACCCATGCAGATGGACTGCTCATGGGCTTCACAGATTGCTCTTAGTCCTTTAGTCTTTAAAGATGCTCTTAGCATCTTTATGAAGATGCTGCAGGTCACATCATGGTTTCCTTAAACTGCGTTTTCATAACTTTGAGGGGTTCTGGTTCAAGAAGCAGTTCATGTCACCTTCAAGGAAGACAGTGTGGAGGGAGGCAGGGGACATTAAATGTGAAGGTGTTGCTGCAGTGCCTTGTGCTCCCTTGCAGGTGGCCCAGGCTGTCACACGGGCTCTGGAGCTCATAAACAGGGAGGAGGCTGTGGGTGGCTGCTCCTGCCCTGGGTGCAGCCAACCTGGGCAGGTGTTTGTGCAGCTGGGCTGGTGTGTTCATCACAGAGCCCCCCGTGGTGTCACAGAGCCCCCCATGGTGTCACAGAGCCCCCCATGGTGTCACAGAGCCCCAGTGGTGTCACAGAGCCCCAGTGGTGTCACAGAGCCCCAGTGGTGTCACAGAGCCCCCATGGTGTCACAGAGCCCCAGTGGTGTCACAGAGCCCCAGTGGTGTCACAGAGCCCCCCATGGTGTCACAGAGCCCCAGTGGTGTCACAGAGCCCCAGTGGTGTCACAGAGCCCCAGTGGTGTCACAGAGCCCCAGTGGTGTCACACAGCCTGGCCACACAAGGGAGAAGACAGGAAAAACACTGGGGTGGGCAAAACACTGGGGTGGGAAAAACTTTGGGGTGGGCAAAACTTTGGGGTGGGCTTTTTTCTCTGCTTTTCATGACTCTTAGCAGCCAGAGTGGTGTTTACCAGAATTTGCTAGTAGTGGTAATGATAATGCAAATACTGAATAACTTGCTGTTTACGTTGTGCTGTTGACCAGAAAATGCAAATGCAGTTGCAACATTTGTTTCCCATCATTTTTATACTTAAATCTGGCCTGGTGTTTCTCTCAGTGACAACATTTGCATTGCAGGATAAGCTACCTTGTGTTAAGATGGTCCCCTCAAGCTCCTTTATAAAAGCAAGAAAATTTATAAATTGATGTTAATGTATTTCCCCATAGCTTTTGCATTGGATATAATATGAAGTGTTTGTTTCTTTGTTTGTTTTCTGAAACTAACACAGGATTTGGTGCCATTTTATCTGGACAGGAGGGGAAAGCAGACAGATGCATGTGAGTGCCCCATGGCTGCAGCTGCCTCAGTTCATTCATTTATTGCCTGTTGTAACTTGGAAGCATTCTTTAGGTAAGAAAGGTGCTTCAAATTATGTGGTTTATAAACTTAATGCACTTCTCTGTTTAATCTTTAAATTGCATCTCAGTGTTTTGTTTTTTTTTTCTCTCAGTTATGTTATTTAAGCATGCTGTTTATATGTGGCATTATAAACCTTTTATTTGTTAGACACTGACAGTGGTTATGAAAATGAACTCTGTGCTGTACAGACTCAGCTCACTCCATGTGAGGGAGAACATGTGACACTTGCAGACTGTGCAATACAAGGCCACCATAAATGACAGATTTCTTCAGGTGCCACCCACAAGCAGAGTTACTAATAAATACCAGCTTTCTCTTTATAGACAGGCATGACTACTCAGCTCTAGATTTTCTGGAGTGTGAGCTGAGCAGCAGCATTGCTTGCACAGATTGCAGTACTTGAGTTTGATTTTGTGTGGAAGATGGGGGCTGTTTCTCATGTATTCATAAATAATGTATACTACACCTTTGTTAGCCTTGGCAGCTGGTATTAACTGGGCAGTTTTTCAAAAGATGATGATATGACCTGGAGAATCTGAAGTCTTGTCCCATTTTTAAAGAAAAATAGAGAAGTTCAGCATTGGAAGGTTTCTAAAGATGTTATTGCTGGTTGAAGACAATACCTGGTAAACATCTCCTGTTTCTAAAATCTGTCATAATTTAGTGAGGTGGGTGTTGCTGTTCTTGGAGCTTTCCATTAAAGCATCTTCAGATAATGTAAAATTGGTAACTGGATGTGGGGGATTTAGGTCTATTTTCTAGTGCACCAAGACACTCTGTCATACCTAGAGACAGGATAATTTTTTCATTAGTGTGTGGGAGGATAGCTGTACATTATTGCTATCTTTCCTCCAAATACAGTTTAATTAGCCAAAACTGTTTACTGCCAAAATGATCACGGTGCAGTAAGCATATGTTTGGACTAAAAGTGAGTAAAGTTCAAAGCCAAGAGTCTTTAAATGTCAAAGTACTAGAGGTCCTGTCTTTAAGTACAGCTTTTGATTCACGTGGTTTTGGTATAGAGTAGGCTGAAAAAAATAAACATTTCTTATCAAGGTTTATAGTTTTCTTTGGGTAATACTCAAGAATTTGAAGGTGTTTCTGTGTTGCAAAAGAGTGCTCACATGACTAAAACTGTAGATAATGCAAAAGCTATTTTTTTGCCAACAGTTACACAGTCTCCTTAGTTAAAAGGTATTTTTCAGGTAACATTTGGTAAAACGAATTTGCTTGATATATTCAGTTGCTCTGCTTCCACATCTGCCCTGCAGAGCAGTGGGTATTATTTGTCTCAGTCTTTGTTCCAGAATTGATTTTAGTCCTGTCTCTGGGGTTCCCAGACATTGCAGAACAGTTTCTCTTTGGTTGGTGGCTTCACAGGTTGGTTCATCTTCTGGGACCCATCCCTGCCTTCTGGTTAAGGAATCCATGCACACATACAGGATGACTCCACAGTGGGATGGATGTTCAGATACCAGAAAGGTGCTGGTAACTTGACAGGAACCTCCACATTCTTTGGAGGTAGGGCTGTGTGTGTGTGTGTGTGTGTAAAGCTCTCATTTGAATGCTGCCTGGGCTATATCACATGGAACTGTAATTTAGTCAACTTCAGAAGTGCTTTAAAATGTATACTGTTCATAAAGCATTCAGAATGAAATAAGGACTCTTATTTTTGTAGTAAACATTCAGGCTTCATGTTTGTTAAAAATGTTACAATGCATAACCAATGGAACCTTTTTCTGGCTTTGCATCCCACACTGAATGATAGGAATTCATTTTGCTAGATATAAAAAACTGTAGTGTAGAATATTAAATGCAGAAATTCTGGAGACAGCAGTTTCCAAAGGCTGTAGCAACAAGAACAACTTCTGGCCAAATTCCAGCAGGCAGAGCACAGATGCTGTGTACACCAGCAGTACCTTGCTGCCTCTCTTCCTACATCTGGAGTGCTGCTTCTGGTCTGCAGCTTGATCTGCTTTAGGGAAATGCCCTTTTGGTTGTTCTCAGATGTCAGAACTTCTTTGTGGGAGCCAAATCAGCACCCATGAAATTCAAGTAAGTTTCAAATGAGATAGAAATTTCTGGTTTTATCAGAAGCCTATCTTTAACCAAGATGTTGCAGATCTGCATGAGAGCAGCAATAGCAAGGAGAAGCTTCTCAAACAGCAATTTGTTCAATTTCATTTTTATGGTCTGGACTTCTGTTTTAGGAAACAGCCAAGTCTGTAATTCCCCTTAAGTAGGGAGGAGGAAAAACAAGCAACAGGTTTGTTTGACTCAAAAGGTATTTAGCCTTTGCTAAATTTAGCAAGGCTATGAGCAACTGTAAAAGAGAGTGTTGTAATGGTTAATTACTACATCCACAGTTAATGGTTTGGAATGCTCATTTATTGTGTGACTTAAAGTATCTAAAGCCATAAATCATGGCTGTGTGGATGATAACTTGATGGTCTAATAGCAAAATGTTTATTCATGCTGAGCCTGCATCTTCATTACGTTAGTAACACTGTTAGTCTAAGCCATGTGTCTACTCAGGGAAGAAAAACTATTATTTAATATAATTTAAGGAGTGTTGCTGGCTTATCCTTCTCCATATATTGTGATTGCAATCACTAATGGAAATATAAATCGACTGGGTGAATATGTATATGAACTGAATATGTATAACAACTGCTAAAATAAATTCCTTGGTGATTGAGATAGTTTGTTAAGCAGTAGTGAAGCCGGTCATATCAGCAGCCCTTAATAAATTGGCTAAATTGTTTTTTCCAGCTTCTCAAAGAAGCACATGCTTTCTTTTCATAAAAAAGGAGTTTGTCAGACACTCAGGAGCCAAACAGGTCATGTTTTGTAGGTTGGGGGAAATGCCAGGTAAATTTTTGATAGGATAGCATGTGTTCTGGCTGCTGTTTTTGCAATACAGGGCTTTGTGGGGGCTTTTTTTTCTTCCTTTCTCCCTTCCCCCCATAGTGAAGATACTAAGGAAAATTTTCAGTCCAGAAAAAGCAAGCTGTAGGGGTTGCCATGGAAGTTTGTTCAGTAAAAACAGATAATTTGCTCTGTTCTTTCTTGAAAAATGCATTTCCTTTGAAAATACTCCACAGAGGCTGGGAAGAGAGAGTCTGGATGAACATCTGGTTAGTGGGACATTTGAGAAGGAGCCTCAACCTGTACTAAAATGAAGGGGCAAAGACAGTTGTTGAAAATGGACTGAACAACAGATAATTCACTCTGGAATGGCCTTGGTTAGATTGTTCTGCCTTTTTCTTAGGCTTTTTTCTTAGGCTGCTCCTCTGAGCTCTGGCTGGTGAGGCAGATGTCCCTTGCTGAAGTAGATCTGTGCACTTTGCTGATTTCCAAGGTCACTGTCCTTTTCCTGCTGACAAACAGCATGTGAACCTCACTTTACCCTGCTTTGATAAGTGGCCTCTGAAGTTTGCTATTGTTAGTTGTATAAACACTTTCCTCTGCTTGGCATTATTTGGAAAAAAAAAAACAACTGGGGAAGGTGGGCAAAACTTTTCAGTCTGACTTTTCTGAATGTCTGTTCCAGGTTTTTCTGTGTTTAAAAAAGGAGTTTATGAATTAAGCTTATTTGATAAACCTTCTTTAGAGATCATGAGTAGATTCCATAGTTTGTCAACTGAGTTCAAATTTAAACTATCCATTTTCTATTTCTGAATTAAATTGCTGTTAAATACTTCTTATTCCCTACAAAGTGCTTTATATACCATGAAAGACTACTACATGAAACTACATTTGGTAAATTAACAAGTCCAGAGTCTCCAGATTCAATCCAAGCTGTACAAAGTCAAAGGTACTTGAGAGAAAAAAGGTCCTTGCCAACATCTGTGCGCTGGATGTTGATATATGGATATGCTTCTTTTCAAAATAATACGCTGTATTTAAATTTTATTAACTTGTTACCTCTCACTGTGTTTGCACTGCCCTCTGCCCCTTCCTCTCCTAACCTGCTGTGTTTTTCTAGAGAGCTGTTGTACGTGAGACGTGTCAGGAGCCCGTGCGGTGCGAGTACATCGGATTGTTACGTCCTGGAACTGCCACAATGAAGAGAGCTGGGCAGAAGCTGGTGGCCGGAACTGAAACTCCTGGGACATCACAGACGAGCAAAAAACAGAAAACAAGTTCATATGGCTCAGGGTTTGGGGAATCTGATCTGTGCACCTCCCTGGACTGGGCCAGCCTCCCACACCACGTAATTCTGCGTGTCTTTCAGTTCCTGACTTTAGTGGATCGAGCCAGGGCGTCTTCTGTTTGTCGGAGGTGGAACGAAGTTTTTCACATCCCAGATCTCTGGAGGAGATTTGAATTTGAACTTAGCCAGCCAGCCACTTCTTATTTAAAGTCCACACATCCGGATCTCATCCAGCAGATTATCAAGAGGCACGCTGACCATCTGCAGTACGTCAGCTTCAAGGTAAGCTGTGCCTGAGCACGGGGCAGAGCCACGTCACTGAGCACCAGCTGTGAGCTGCTCTGGGTCACCTGCCTTAGGCCTTCTACCTGCTAACCTGAGCTTTCAAAATGCAGCTACTGCAACGTTCTAGTTCCACGTGTGCAGGCAATTTCATCCGGTTTTCTACGCTCCGACTGCTGCGGAGTAAAGAATTAGCAAATGTCTTGTAAAACAAGGTGGAGATTTGTTCAGATTTACTCTTCAGGTGTATGAACTTTGAATCAGTTCATTATTTAAGATGCAAAGGTGTTGTCCATGTAGATAAAACGGATGGATTTGTGTGAGCAAAGACTTTTTCAGGTCCTTTTGGGGCTCTAAAAACTGGCATTTAAAAACAAAGTACACATATCACTGTGTAATTTAGCACCAGTACTGTTACAGTGTTGCAGTAACGTGAGGTTATTTGAAGACAAGACTTAGATTTGAGGCATGTGTTGATACTAGAATTACCCAGTGATCACACTCAGGAAAATTTTCCAATAGGAACTTCCCTGAACTATTTCTGGTCTTGAAATTTCCTATCAATGTTGCACTTTGTGCCTGTGGTGATCTGGAGCAGTACAGCTGAGTAGATGTGGAACGTGTAGTCTTGGGTATCCATGGTGCTGTTCTCTAAATAATACTGCAGAATGACTTCACTGTTTTAAAATTGCTTTTATAGGTTGATAGTAGTACTGAGTCAGCAGAAGCAGCCTGTGACATCCTTTCTCAGTTGGTGAACTGTTCTATAAAGACACTGGGTTTGATCTCTACAGCAAAACCAAGCTTCATGAATGTCTCTAAGGTAAGGTTCTACAAACTGTAACTAGCATATTTTAATTCACTCTTAAACCACTTTAGCTTTCTTAACCTTCTGTTCTTCAGTAGATGGTAATTTTAATGAAACAGTCTCTAGTTTCAAGTAACAGAGGAGTTACTTTCTGGAAATAAAGGTCATTTCTTTTTTTCTGCAGAAAACTCCAGGTACTTCAGGCTCATCACTGTGTCCAGTTACCCCTGTAGTTATAAATGTATTAGAGTGAAAGGATAAATCAGAGCAGATAAATAATGAGTGTAAGGTTAATTTTGTCACATGCAGCAGCATGTTTTTAAACAAAGATCCCCTCTGTTCATGTTGAAATAATGCTTATGGAAAAGGGGATCCAGGGGAAGTGTTTATTGTTACACTTTCTGCATGTGCAGAACATGAGGTTAAAGCACTGAAGTTTTACCCATCTTTTCATGAGAATTTTTTCCCTCTTTCAATTCCTCCAAATAGGCTCATTTTGCATCAGCACTGACAGTAGTTTTTGTGAACTCCAAGTCATTATCATCAATCAAGATAGATGACACACCCCTTGATGATCCTTCCTTGAAGGTTCTTGTTGCTAACAACAGTGATACTCTAAAACTGCTAAAAATGAGCAGCTGTCCTCATGTTTCACCTGCTGGTGAGTACTGAAAGTATGTGAAAAATGGAGTTGTAAAGCATCATAATTTGCTTAGTCTTGAGTTTGGACAGTTGGAAGGTGAGGGAAAAGGTGGTTGTTAGTGAATGAGTTGAGTTGATGAAGGTGGAGATGCTGCTCCCTTGACTGCATCTTCTGGAATCGTGGGGATTTTTTTGCAACCTCTCCGGTTCCTTTTCTGCCTCTGATGATAGGCCTTGAGGAGGAAAAGCCTCCAGAATTAGTGCAAGCCTTTCACACATGCTCAAAGGATGTCATGTTCATTGCTTTACTGTGTCAGGGTAACACAATGGGTGCTCCTTACTGTGTGCAGATTTGTAAACTTCCCTACCTGGTGTTCTGTGGGAGCACCACAGAATCCCTGATGCATAAATCAGCTACTGCTTGGTGGGATAAATGAGATTATAACAATTGTCAGGAATGGTTTCACAGGGTGCTGTGAGTGTGTACAAATTCCAGAAACCTGTGGTGTAGGAAGGACTGTGAGTGTTTGCAGAGTGCCCTCGTGTGCCCAGGTCTGGGATTGGTGACTCCCTCCTTGGCTGGTGAAGGACTCAGTCCCTTCAAAATACAGCCTGGCTGGAAGTTCAGAGGGCTTCAGGGTCCCTTCTCAGTTTCTCCTGACCCCTGAGTGCTGGGGAAAGGGACTCTGGGTCTGGTCTATTCCTCTGTTCTTTTCTGGAGTCCACAAAAGGTGACATAATCCATGAACTTCATATTGCAGCAGATTAGGAGCAGTTCATGTTATTTAGGTCGTAATTCACAGTAGATTGCAGTTGTTAAAATGGGTGGTGGTGATTTAAATAGTTCAGTTGGAAGTTGAAGGAATGAGTAGTAGGGAGGGGAATGGCTGCAACTTCAGCTGAATCTGACCTGATTTCAATTGCTTCCTCGAAGGTGAGAAAATTCTGTATAGGGAGGGGCAAAGAGGAGGATCTGCAGACCCAAGATGAATGTGATTTGTGTCTTTTACTGTGAGGTGTTAATGGCCAGAACCCTGTAAAAGGTTGTGGATAGCTAGAACTTGGCTATTTCATGGGGTTTGGGTAGAAGCACGAATACTCAAACCGACTTCACAGAGACCAGCTGTGCTTACATTGGCTTTTCATTTTAGAGAGTACATTTTTTTTGTTCCTCAGGCATTCTGTGCGTGGCCGATCAGTGCCACGGACTCAAAGAGCTGGCTTTGAACTACTACATCCTGAGCGACGAGCTGCTGCTGGCGCTGTCCAGCGAGAAACACGTGGACCTGGAGCACCTCCGCATCGACGTCGTGAGCGAAAACCCCGGGCAGGCTCAATTCCACACCATTAAAAAGCAAAGCTGGGACGCTCTGGTCAAACACTCCCCCAAAGTCAACATTGTCATGTATTTCTTTTTGTACGAAGACGAATTTGACGCTTTCTTCCGAGAGGAGACGCCCGTGACGCACCTGTACTTCGGGCGCGCCGTGAGCAAGGCCATGCTGGGCCGCATCGGCCTCAACTGCCCGCGCCTGATCGAGCTGGTGGTGTGCGCCAACGGGCTGCAGCCCCTGGACAATGAGCTGATGCAGATCGCCCAGCGCTGCAAGCACCTCACCGCCATGGGGCTGGGAGAGTGCGAGGTCACCTGCAGGGGCTTCCTGGAGTTCGTCAAGATGTGCGGGGGCAGGCTGACTCAGCTTTCCATAATGGAGGAGGTGCTGATTCCCGACAGCGATTACAGCTTGGATCGCCTCCACGCGGAGGTCTCCGAACACCTGGGCAGGATGTGGTTCCCTGATATGATGCCAACCTGGTGAATTCTCTAAAAGTGGTGCCATCGGGCCGTCGCTTCCTATGCAAATAAAAAATATCCATACTAAATGTGAAAACTTTCTTCCAGGTTTGAGTTTTTCTTCCTTGGGAAAACCTCTGTCGGGCTAACGGCGAAACGCTCTACGGTACGAATTGTATATTGAAATAGAAAATAGATTTAAGTGTACTTAACGGTTCTGAAAGTATGTCTGTGGTTTACAGGTGCTTCAAACTTCTGTGAATTGGGGCTTCTCTGGGCTTCAGTTTAAACATTCCATTTACTTTCAAGTATGTTCGGGTTTGGTTTTTTTATGTTTTTGTTTGCTCTTTCTGAGCTAGTCAGAAGAGGAATAGAGAAACTATTTTCTTTTAGGAAATCCCTCTGTGGAAAGCTGGATAGAATTTTGAGTACAGTATTATTTGTCATGCTGTTTTATATAGCTATTTTTTAATTATTCGTGTTTTAATTGTAAAAGCTTGTATATTAAAACACACTATCCCGGGTTAATCGGATATCATCTAGCTTAAATTCATGGCAGTATTACAAAATGTTAATAAGCTTCTGCTTACAAAAAACTTTCCAGTTTTAAATTGCACTTTAAATAATTTTGTCAGATTACAGAAACTAGGGAATGCATTGTACAGTATGTTGTTTTTGTCTTATGCATAAAAAGGATGGGAGATTTTGTTAAAATTACTGTTTTTTAAGTTTGGTTCTAGATTGCTTGAGTGAGTAATAAAGCACTTTGGAAACTGTCAGGACAATAAGGAATAGCTTTGGATTTGGGCTCAAGTCTTTGTAATCAAAGACTGATGTCTGAATGCTGTTCCATGCTGTCATAGCTGAGAAAGAAGAAGGATGTCATCAGTGTGGCTAGTAAGAAGGAAAGATCAAATGCAATAAAGTTGTCTTTGATCCATTTCTATTTGGAATCAAGGATTTAGAGCACTTAAATTTGTCACTTTGAGGCCAGAATGGACTGTAATAATCTCACCTGTATTTTACAGAACTTTGTGTAAGCCCTGATTTCTAGAGAAAGGCTTGCTGGAGGTAATCCTGAAATATTTAATTCAGGACTGTTTAATACTTGTTGCTATTAATTGTTTTTTGAGAAAGATTGTATTATATTTATTTTCTTAAAATGGGAAAGGCATGGTGAGTTGATGTAAATTAGAATATGTATTTTTGTGTTAACATTTTGCACACTGTAAACTGAAATGCATTGTATATAAATTTTTGCTGTAATGATTTTGGTGCCACACTTGTTCCATCTTCTTGTTGATAATGAGAAGAATTCTACAGGAATTTGCTGCTGGTGGTTGTCACTGTCACAGCTTCACCCTGCTTTGTCAGCTGAGCCCCTGACAGCCAGAGGGAGGGGGGAGAGAATTGGGAGGTGTCAGTGAGGAAACTCCTGGCTGGATATAAGGAGTTTAATATTAATTTAATATTAAGTAAGGCAAGAGCTACACAGGCAGCCCTCCAAAAGACAATCCATTCACCACTTCCATCAGCCATGAACATCCCCTTCTTCCCCCAGCTTTGCATGCTGATGCTGATGGCACACAGTGTGGAATGTCCCTTGGCCAGCTGTGCTGTCCCTGTCACCTGTCCTGTCCCTGTCACCTGTCCTGTCCCTGTCACCTCAGCCTCTGCAGCACAAGGAGAGCAGGGCTGGGCTCTACAGGCACTGCTCAGCTGCAGCAAAAACCATCCCCATCTTACCCCAATCCAGGACAAATCCACAGCTCCATTCCAGCTCCTGTCAGGCAAATGAGCAATCCCAGCCAGAGCCAGTGCATTCACAGCAGGGAATGATTTCTGCCCCACTTCCAGAAAACAGCAGCTAAAGGGTTAAACCACCCTTTTCTTGGACACTTCCCAACTGGAAGGCCAAGGATTCAAGGTAACACAGACCTGAGTCAGGAATGCTTTATTGCCTGGTGCACAGCTAAGAAGCATCTGTCTGGCTCTGGTTAATAGAGGCTGTGAGCTGACCACTTCCATAATCCAGGGGTTTATAATTTAAATTGAAATACTTCCAAACAGTATTTGGTTCAAGATGTGTGGTTTGCTTCAAATGGAAATGTAATAAAGTGGTTTAATCCATGCACTGATACTAGACTCGTCCCTCTGTTGCACTGTGTTCCCTTGGGGTTCTCTCCTGCCAGAAGCCCTGTATGTGACATGGGAGAGTCTGGAGAGTGGCAAATTAGTCAGCATCATTTCATGTTTGTGCCTGAAACCTGATTTCTGACATGCAAGCCATAGAGTGTGGCTAAAGCTTGTGAGTTGTTGGGCAGTCCTGGAGTCCTCAGTGTCCCAGCCAGCAGAAGAGTGTTGGTGTATTTATAAACCCTGGTGCCAGGGTTACAGTTCAGGGACACTCCAGAGGCTGCTGTGAACATTCCCTCTCTGTCCCTGTCACTAAGGCAGTGTTTTGTGCAGCCAGGAGCCAGAATGGCTGAGGTTGGAAAAGACCTGGAGCCAGAATGGCTGAGGCTGGAAAAGACCTGTAAGGTCATCAGATACAGCTGTTGAATGTCAGCTTGCTCCAGCTCAGAACTTCCACTTAAATAGGCCTGCACTGATAAATGTTGGGAATTTTGATGTGCTGATTTTTCAGAGGATTTGTTCTCCCTGATCTGAACAACTGAGGGCAGCTGGTGCTTGGGGGAGAAAGTGACAGGAGTGTGCCTTCTCTGCCACAGGAGGGAGTGAGCACTTTGCATTCTAGCTGATTTTTCAGACTCCTAGAAACCTTACAGCTAGTCACTGCTAATTTCCTGATTCTCTGGTAAATGCAAATTCCAACAAAAACTCAATTTTTCATTTTGTGAGGCTCAAAGTATTGAATAGGTGATAGTGTAAACTGTTCTGCATGGGAAGAAAAAAGTCTTTTGGATGCTGAGATGGATTTATTTGGAATTTACTGCATTTCCACTTCAATCTCTTTGCCCTTTCCCCCTTTCAAGATTGCTTGTGGGATCCGAGTGGTCGCAGTTCTCGATGTGAATATGTGATGTGATCCCAGGAAACACTCTTTGCATGGGCAACATTCTCCCAAGGACTTGTCCCTTGGAAATTGCACCGTGGTATTTTATGGGATGGATACACAGTAGTTTTACACAGAATCCTGGTGAAAAAACAGGAGGGAAAACATCAGATGAGGAGGAAGCCTTTGTTCTTTTGAACTGTATTTCAGCAATATTAATGTTTGTCTTGTCCTTTCCACTGAGATAGCAATAGTGGAAATACCAAAATAACAGAAATCCTATGATCATAAAAATTAGGTAGTGGTTGGAGTCATTAACTTGGTAGAAGAGGGAAGATGGAAGGCAGGGAGAAGGTGGGAATTTGTGATGTAGCAGAGGAAAAAGCTTGAAGACATTCTGCAGAACTCAGTTACTTGCTTTGTAGCAGGAGCAAAAAGTGCTGTATGTAAGCGGATGGAAGAAAACATGGCTAACTGTCAGGTAATGCATCCTGTATGAGCTCAAGACAAATGTTAAATGAAAGATAGCTATTTACCTGATCCCCTGATCTGGACTCCATCATCAATGGCATTTCCATTGTGGAAGAATTTCACAGGCCCGGAAAGCTGGCCGGAGAACGGAGCGTACACGGTGGCCCCGTCGGCACAGATGACATCCACCGCCCTGTGCTTGCCTTTGCCACTGCGTCTGCAAACGAGCACATCACACACACATCTGCTCACCCCGGGGCTGCACAGAGCTCAGGCAGCACGAGGTGAGGTCGGGAAATTGGGACAGAAATAGTGCCAGCAAACAGGATCTGCTGAGGTGTGGGTGAGGTCGTGTCATGGAGGGTGGGTGAGCTGTTAAAGTTGGAGGAAAATGCCTTTCTTCCAGGTCTTTAAATAATACCATACAGTCACAGAAAGTTTGGTTGTGTGAAGGACATCAAGTCCAACCTTCCACGAGAGTTGGGAGCGTTCCCAACACTAGGTCAGGTCAGGCATGGCTTAGTCTGATAAAGAGCTCCAAGCAGAGAGCTGCTCTGAACAATGTGGGCAGCCTAAAAGTTTCCTCAAGTCCAGTTTCCTAAGCCTTCAAAGCTGTCATTTTTATGTGACCTAAAGAAACTTTAACTCTTACTTCAGTGGAAGTACAGCAAAACCCTGTGTGTCCCAATTATTTTATTACCTTGGAGCTCCATAGTATCCACAGCCATACTTATCACAGCCTCTTATCTCGTTGGTAGGGTTCCCAGAACACACTGCAGCCCAGCGCCCCTCCTGCTGTGGCAATGGTGGAACATCTGTGAAATACAGGAGCACATCAAAGTTAACTCCTAGGTTGTTTCAGCACTTGCATGTTTGCAACTCCTGTGTTTGATTTACAGTTAGGTAAGAACAGACTGACATTATATCCCATGCTTGTAGTTGGATTTTTCTCCATAAAATTTGTAATCCTTTAGGAAATACAAATGGAATGTGCACCTAAGCTGGATGGTAATGTTTCTAGATTAGGGTTATTTCATAGAAGAAACATGTTTTAAACACAAAAATTCACAAATCATATCACAGGTCCCAGAGTGCAAACCTACTCCCGTTCTGAGTTGTATTTTCTGTAGTTAAGGGATTTTTACCAGGCGTAAGCAGGTGAGTAGGATCAGAGTGGTCGCAGTTCTCAACGTGGATGTGGGAAATAATGCCAGGATATACTTTTTGCATTGGCAGCATTTTCCCAAGCTTTTGCCCTCTCTGGATCTGGCCGTGGTAGCGGATGGGGTGAATGCAGACCAGCTTCACACAGTAACCTGGGAGAGACGGGAGAGGAAGCCAGGTCAGGAAACATCAGCTGCATCTGCTCCCAGGGTGAGCAAGAAACATTCCCTGCCAGCCTCTTCCTGGAGACTTAGGATGAAGCAGAAATGTAGTCAAGGCACCAACAATGGTAAAATTGAAATTATTATATTTGCCAGGGCCAAAAGGAAAAAAGGGAGTTGGAAAATAGAGACAGGAAAACATCCTCTCAGCAAAAGTGAGGATATACTTCCGCTGCTTTATTTTTACTGTTTCCTATTTTTTGATTTGGGGTTGTTATTTTCCTGCTACCTGTTTTTCAACTCCTTTCTTCCCTCCTCTCCAAGAAAAGCATAGGAAAGGACCACATCCTGCTGGTGCCGTCTTCCAATATTTCAGCGTAGTAGAGAGGATGTAAGATCAATCAAAGCTGTGCTTGAATTGGAGAAGCACAGAAACCTTGCTGAAGTAAATGAAGTGATTACTGTGCACACCTCACAGCACACTGCTGTTAATTACTTGCCTGATCCCCTGATCTGGACTCCGTCATCAATGGCATTTCCATTGTGGAAGAAGCGGATGGGTCCCGAGAGCTGCCCGCTGAAGGGAGCGTACACCGTGGCTCCGTCAGAGCAGATGACATCCACCCCGCCGTGCTTCCCTTTGCCACCGTGCCTGCAGGCAGAAATGCACAATTAGGGACGTCTCTCGGGGTTAATGTCATGTATCAAGTGGTCATTTAATGCAGGATGATAGCTGAAGCTTGTCTAACAACATTTTTTTACCTGCAATGAAATTGGACACAAGCAGCAGGTTTGAGGCATCTTTTGTTGTTATTGCAAATTGTTCACATTACTCTGACCTGCTTTAGAGTGGGATGAAATTTCAAATTTAAGCTTATTGTTTATTTTCCCAGCTTCATGGGGTATTTCAAACTGCTATAGAGAAGTACAATTTTTTTAACCAAAAAACATCTGTGCCATGTAAGATAGAATCTTAGCTGGCATTTTCTCACTTAAAAATTTGGAAGTTGCATGATAAAGATGGACATTTATAGAGCCTGGGGAGAGGAGAGGACAAGAAAATTCAGGAGTCATTCTACATATAAAAGCATGTTTTCAGAAGAATATAACCTGTTGGTGTATGAGGTCCCTACTTAAAGACAGTGATGCTGACAGATTTTTAGTTTGTGTCATTGAATCTACTCAGCTTCCTGTAAACTGCTGCTGAGTGTTAAATTTCTGGAGTATAAGCAACAAGGGTAAATGACACAAATGCTGAAATAGTTCCATTTCCCTTACAGTCTGTAATTCATGGAACAGCCCTGCTCCTTCAGCCCTGCTGTCAGCAGCGGCATCACTGCGCTTCTGCAAGATCGCCAAGGAATACCCCAAAATCCAGCAAGAGCTCCTGCAGACAACAGCATCCCCTCATCCTGAGTGTCAGCTCTGTGTGGCTGTACTCCTTCTCCTGCCTGAACATTTAATTTAGGAGAGCAAAGTGCTCCCAGGTGCCGGGGCAGCCGTTACCTGTCAGCACCGAAATCCCCGCAGCCGTATCTGTCGCAGCCGCGGATGCGGTTGGTGGGGTTCCCGCTGCACATCTGTGCCCAGTGCTGATGCTGCTCTTGGGGTGGGTGTGCATCCAGCTGCTGGATGAAAACTACACATGGAAAAGAGGAAAAAACAGGAAAAATTCAACCGGGGTCTTAGTGCAGTGCAACAGAAAGTGTTCAGGTACGAGGCGGGGTGTTTGAAGTGAAAGACGTGAGCTTGAAGGAGTTTGTCATTTCAGAAACTGGAGGGAAAAGGACAAAAGGACATTATACAACTTGCTGTAAAGGCTTGGTCCCTTTTTTCTTGATGTCTTACTTTATGGTATATACACCAAAAAGAAAGCAAAGCTGTAGATAAAGATGTTTAAAAATAATTTGTGAAATAAACTATTTTTACTTTCTAATGCTGCTGAGTTATGGTTGGACTTGATGATTTTAGATGTCTTTTTAAACCTTAATGATTTTATGATTCTTTCTGAAACCTCTTCAATATATGTCCCTTAAAGCACATCTAATTCCATATTTTATAATAGTCTTAACTGTCCACATTACCATAATTCTTCATAAAACTGGAGGGAAAAAAACTTCAGCATTATTAATGTTCAATGAATTTCAATAATTCATTATTTTCTGCTTAAACCCCATCAGGCCCAGCTGCATTACAGCAATCTCAACTCACCAGTGGACACCAAGCTGAGCAGAGGGACCAGACTGAGAGCTGGCATTTTGGGGCTGTCACCCGTGTTCTTTGATCCAAAGACATTGAACAGCTGCCACCTGAGGTATTTATGTGCTTTGGAAAGCCCAAGTCTTGGCCAATCATTCTCAAGCAAAGTATTACAGCTCCAGGCAGGTGGTGTTGCCATACTGGGCACTGTGGAGGTCTGCAGGCTCTAACAGTTGTTAAAGCTGGTTGGGAAAGATGGATAAAATAATTGGGCTCTTAGCACATAGTAACAGATGGAAATGAACAACCCCACATTTCAGGAAACTCTGCTTGAGCTGTTTCCTAACACCTTTTCTTCCCCATCCTGAAGAAAGGGCACATTTAGGCCATAAAATGGTAGGAACCACAAACATGGGTCAGAGGATTGAGCTGGAGGGAAAGTTCCAGAGTGGATGTCACCAGTTTGTCCTTTGCTGCTCATTCTTCCCTGGGTGTTTGTGTCCCCCAGAGCTTTCTGACTGAGAACACAGGAAGTGTTTGGTGTTCATAAATATTCACTTATGCAAAGAAAAACAGATGCTTTTGCATAGAAACATTTTTTTTTTTCTGGTTCAGCTGAAATTGTCAATCATTCCATTTAAATCCATCAAGTCTGTTCAGTGAAACTCTGTTTTTAACAGTGTAATACTTATTAAAACATCTTCAAGTTCTGAAACAACAGTTGCAAACTCACGCTGCATAGGCAAAACTGACCTGGAGTTCAATAATTCTAGGTTTTAAAGTGATGCCTTTAGTAGCTTCTTGCTTTCAGTTATTGTAGGGTAAAGCAGACTCCTTTGTATCTCTGGTAATCCTTCAGTTTGATTTTTCTTCACTACTTACAGAGAAGTGTTAGATTTTCTTTACAGACACGTCTTGGATAATATAAAATTTAAATGAGTCATCGTGCTTTCACATAAACTATTTGATATTTCAAGTTACAGAAAACTCTGGAAGTCCCACAGATTTTATTCAGAGAAGCAGCAGATGTGTCTCTGCCCCACTCCTAGTTTGCAAAAGCATCTGTACACTGTGTTTTCTGAAAACCTCCATGGAACAAGCAGTTGGAGACAAATTTTTCACTTGTGTTTCCAAGCTTTCCTTTACAGCCAATATTTAATCCCCAAACAATCTTTTCGCCCTCCCTGGGGTTACCACAAGTGGTTTGGCTGGTTTTATCCCTGCTGCTTTCTTCACCATCCTGCCAGGAAGAACTGCTGGGTTCCACACTCACAGCCACCCAACAGATATTCATGTAAAAGTTGTGTCCCTTCAGCCCAGTTTGGATGGGGCTTTTGGCTGTAATTTGCTTAATATAATGGAGTCTTGGCTGAAGAATGACACAATGTGCTGGTAAGGGTTCTCAGTGGAACCTTTCAGTGGAAGCTCAGTGCAAGTGGAAGTATTCAGGGTTTGGGAATGCTGCTTTTCCTGAACTGAGGGATGGAGTGTGTGGCTTTGTCTGGTCCTTGCCAGAAACAACCTTCACTGCTTGTTCTCCCTCATTTGACACAAACTCTGCAAAACCCCTCAGTTCCCCTGAGCAGCAGGAGCCAGCAGGGGAGGTGGCAGGGTGGCATTCTCCATGAAGATTTCAGAGCAGAGAGGTTGTAAAGTGTTTTTTGGGCTTGGCTAACTCTGTGCTGGCTGCTGGAAGCTCTTTTCCTACTGCAATCAAAATCATTTAAAAATAAAGCCTCTTTTTCAGGGAATGCCTGGCCATTCCCAGTTGAGGGGTGCCCAGTGGGATTTCTACAATAATGATCTCTCTCAACCAGATTTTATTTCTGATTTATTTCAGTTTGCAGTGGGAGACTTTTAAATACCTCATTAGATAACCTTGGCCTGGGGCAGACCTGCCTTGAAAAACTACTGATATTTATAAATGAGTCCAGTGAACTCACATGATTTTACCAAGGAAAGAATTGCAGCACTTCAATCTTCTCTAGGAAGTCTTGTGAAGGAAAGGCTTAGTGTAAAGCCAGCCAAGGCAGGCACGAGAAGGGGAGGTGTTGTGGTGCACAGACACTGAAGAAGTTTTTCCTTGAGTCCTGTTTTGCAGTCTGCTGCTTTGTAAAATGGCTCTAAGCTTCCTGCTCTTTTCAATTTTTTTTTTCCCCATCTCTCCTCTGTGCAGGGCTGACTCCAAATTGCTCATAACTGTGTACATTTATTTTTATTTCTTCTCTATAAGAGATCCTAACAGCATTATATCTTGCTCTGGCCTTTCAAAAACACATCAAAATGCCATTACTACTGCAATATCTATATATCTAATGCACTTGTGGTAAAGTACTCTTAATAAAACAGCCTTCAAGTGTAGGATGATGCATTTGGGATGTCTCAGTGCCTTCCCCACCTTTCCTGGGTGAGCTGTCAGGTGCAGACCTCTCACCTTGGGCATGAGGAAGCTCAGAACTGAAGTTGGGGGGGAATTCTTGTGTTGGGAACCCAAGATGTTGATTTAACAGTTGGTAGGTGCAGTTGTGAAAGACAGGAATTGGCCCCTCAGCACCCAGTAACAGAAGGATATGGAACAACCCCTGGCATTGCACAGTCCTGGGAGCTGCAGTTGCAGCATTTCCTTCCCTGTGGTGGCAAGGGGGCACGAAGATGGAGAGGGCCAGGTGGGTTAAACTGGGAAATGCTGATCCCTTTCTTTGCAGGGGCTGGGAGGTCCCCATTTTCCCCCTTTAATGTCTGTAGTGACTTAAGTGGCTGTGTAAGAAAAGCCTTCATGGTCTTCTGATGGACTAAGCAATGGCTCAGCAGGAGAATGGGAGTGTTTGGGTCACAGAATAATGGACTGCTTTGGGTTGGAGAGAACTCAGTAAACATCTTGTTCCAACCCTCCTGCCATGGGACCCCTGCCACTGTCCCAGGCTGCTCCAAATCCCATCCAGCCTGGCCTTGGACACTTCCAGGGATGGGGCAGCCACAGCTTCCCTGGGCACCCTGTGCCAGGGCCCCACCACCCTCACAGGGAACAATTTCTTCCCAATATCCCTTCTAACCCTGCCCTCTTTGTCCTGCCACTCCAGACTCCAAGAGACTGGAGAGGGACCTTGCAGTCACAAAAGTCATCTCAGTTCTCATTAGGGTTTGTGTGGAGAGGTGGGGGTTTGAGTGGGTTCTTCTCTTTTCAAATATAAGTTGATAACTGTGTTAGAACATGGAATTTTAAACAAGTGAATCGTAGGTGGGAGTCTTTCTTTCATGAGGGCAACCAACTTCATGACAAAAATTTAAACACATTTGTCAGCCTGGATAACACTGGAGACTTCTGCTGAAATACAAGCAAAAGGAGAAGAAGGGAAAATTTTGGGTTTGTTGTTTTTTTTTCCCAACAAATTTTCACAACTCAGTCGTACTGCCTTGCCTTCGATGCCTGCTCACCATCTGCCTCTGCAGGTGGGGCTGGACATTTATGTGCACACGTTGATTTTTCATTCACAGCAAAATGAAAGTGGCTCCTGGGGAGGGTGAATAAGACACAGCAGGCTAAGCACCTCTCACAGGTGCAGCAAATACCCTTCTCTAGTGAGAAGAAATAAAGGTGATGCCAGGACATAGACAACCCCCACAGAAGCAGCTTCCCTGCCTCTCCAGGGGTGAGCACTGGGAAATCCATGAGCCTGCAGCTCTTGCACAGCCCTTGACACTCCCAGTAGCATCTTGGCAGCCTTGGCCTGAGCAGCCCTGTCCTGTTAACAAGAGCTGCTTGTCCCAGGAAAGTCTTCAGCTGATTTATTAATGGAAAGAAATGCCTCACTTGGACAAAAAGAAAGCTGAGTGTGCCAAGGCAATCCTGAGGCAGGAGTCTGGGGAAAAGGAATGAGTTACTTCATCAATGTTGTTTTATGGCTTTGGTGATGGGCCCCAGGGAAGATTTGGGTTTCAGCTTTATACAGGTTTTTTTCTCCCCAGCTGCCTTAAAAAAGCAGAACCTAGCCCAAACTCTACGACAGCACCAAAGAAATCCAAGGCAATTTGTAGTGAAGCAGCCCTTTAATAATGTGATTTTCCATGTTTAAGCACAAATGAAATTTCTGGCTTATTAAAGAAATCTTCATTTTTGGCTGAAAGAAAGGAGTGAAATCCAAGAGGAGTGAGCTGCAGGAGGGCTCAGGCTGCTGAGCATTGAGGATCCATCTCCTCTGCCCATCCTCTGTCCCCACTGCATCTGCCCCACCAAAGGAGCACTGATGGACAGGATGTGGTCACAGCTGTAAAGCAGGTGCTGTGCCTTACCCTGAGTCTGGCCTTGCTCAGATAACCCCGGTATTTTGTCCATGGATACTTTCGAGGTGGAAAACTGCTTGAGGCTCAGTGGTTTCCACTGTGCTGGAGTGACCACCTATGCCCAGAGAGTGCCCCACGAGTGGGGGGCTGCAGGTTTGACCCTGATGTGCAGCCTCCTGCTCACAGGTCAGGACAGGATCTCCTAAGGCACAGTTCTGGATAAGGACATGGAATGTAACTCCTCAGTCACCTTTGCATGGGCACCAGGATCTTCACTCCCTTCTTATGGGGCCACTGCAGTCAGTGGGTTTCATGTAAAACCTCTTCACACAGAATCCTGTTAACAGAGAGAGAGAGAAATGCTCCTATGAAATGGTTTCAAAGCCTGGAAAAGTTGTAACATCCAATAGCAAAATACAAATGACAATAAAATGATAAGAGATTTGACAGCAAATGCTTTAAGAAGAAGCAAAGAGTTGACATTTGTGAGTGTGAGGAGCCCAGCAGGCACCATCCCCTTTGGGCTCTGGGACGAGGAAGGGAAAATGATGTTCTGGCACTGGAGGTCTGAGCTAAAAGAGTGCAGAAAATCTCTAATGCCTTCCTTAAGTAAAAGAGCCCAGGTCCTAGGCAGTCATTTATTTTATGGATTGTGTATTCTTTGTGAAGTCAGATAAAGCCAGAAGCATCTCAGGACACGCTCTGTGCTGACCTTCAAGCAAAAGGCTTTTAGGCCTGCTGTTAGTGATCAATATGCCTTAGCTGATTCTTGCTTATCCAGTCAACAAAATTTCTTCAAAAAAACTTTTCCACAACCCTTGAGCAGCTGATGCTGGGCTGGAGTTGGTTTTAGAGCCTGGTGGAGGCCAGGTGAGGTGTTCCAGCTCCAGACAAGCCCCTGCAGACCAGCAAGATGAGAGGAGGCCTCGTGCTGCTCCTGTTACATGAGGGGTTTTAAACCCCCCTTCTTCCCACACCCTGCTCTGCCATTTGGATCCCTGAGTGATTTTTTTTTCTCAAGAAGAAACTTTCTTGGTTTACTGTTCTCCTGCTTGTCAGATGTCATACACAGAGAGGGAGAAATCTATTTGACAGTAAAATTTTGAAACAAGATGTTTAGACAGAATATATAGGCAAAAGAAAAAAATGTAGTAGCTACTCCTGTGCACTGCTTCCCATGCCCAGGGCTCAGCTAAACCAAGCCAGATAACATTGCACCATCCTCAACTCATTTTGTTAATTACCAATTTTGTTTGAGAGATCAAAGAGGAGCAAAGAATGAGTGAAGTAATTTTGTCTGTTTCCTCAGAAAATGAGTGGTTTGTTTCCCAATTCTGTTAATAAATATCCCGAGGGCCAAATCCTCTCAGTTTCTCATTGTACACTCAGTTTAAAGCAGTGGAGGTGAGTGCATGGTGGTGAGAAGCCACCAGCTCCAAGGGCATCCTTCAAACACCACAGCAAGGTCCCCAGCCAGGAGATCTCTGATTCTCTGACACCACAGCTGATTTCTGCTCCTGTCCCCAGAGGGGTCACCAACACACTGGGCTGCAGAAAAATGTGCTCCAGCTCTTGTGCCACACTGGGAAATGAAGGTTAGGAGCCCTTTGCAAATCTGGATTTCCAGGCTGCAGATGGGTTTCTCTGCAGGGCATTGGCTCCTGGCTCCCCTCTGGGAAAATTGTTGGCTTTGCTTTGATTTTGCTGAGATGAGAGGTTTTTACACTGAGTGAATTAAACACAGAAAAGACCAAAATACTTGCTGACATTTTGCTCTATAGCCTGAGATAAAGATCGGGGAGGTAAAGAGTGATTTGTGGAGGTTTTGTGTGAGCTGTGCAAGAGCAGTGGATCCTTTGCTCTCCTCCTCTGCCCCACCATGCTGTGTTTCATGGGGGTTACATCCTTATAGTGTCTCTGGGCAACACCCCAAGGCTTGGATTTCTTCACTTTTTGCTTATTCCTAACTGCATCCAAAGGTGGGATTTTTTAAATTTGCAGAAAAGCTGTTGGCAGCCAGGTGGCAGTGACTGGCAATGACTTAATTTTGCACTGATGGCACGAGTGTGGAAAGAGGAAAGCAGGACAAGGGGAGCAAGGCAGGGGCTGTGTGATGGAGTGAAGGGTCCCTCACTGGGAAGGGGGAATTGTGTGGGATGTGAGGCAGGATGGGTTTTTTCCTCATCTCAAATAGTGCTGGGAGACTCTGACAAAGGGGAAGATGTGTGTGAGGCACAGGTAATTCTCTTTAGCTGTGGCTGCAAAGCCTACATAGTGTGTATATCTGAAGGGAAAAACAATCCCACACACAAAAAAAGCCCAAACACTGCAGCTCTGTAGGTTTTTCAGGTCACCCTGTGGGGCAGGAATGCCCACTGCTCTGCATTTGGGGCTTGCACCAGGGAGGGTGGGTGCCTTGCTTGCCAAGGGCTGAAAAAGGAGCAAAATGCTGAACTGCTCATGTGCAAGGGAGCACCACAGAGCAATCAAATTAAATGTAATTCAAGTGAGATTAAATTTAAAAGACAATGGCATTAAATTCTAGCTCTAAAAGTCATAAAGCTCCCTAAAAGCAATTTCCAAAATTGTAACCATGCTGAGATCTAATAAAGTTTTCACTAAAGAGGAAGTGCTTGACTCAGTCTGCCACTTAGCAATAGGAGAGTTGTTTTCCCCTGTTATGGTTGCAAATAGCTATAATAGTTTCCTTTCTCTTTTACCAAGTACCAAGGCATGACTAAAATGGTTGGCAATGCTCTAAGGGCTGTGAACCCCCAATTTATGCTAAAAATGCTCTTTTGGTAAGACAGGTGTCTGAAAACTCCCAGCCTGTTCTGGCCTTGGACCCAACAGCCCAGATCCTTCTTTTCTTCTATTGAGCAGTCAGTACAGCCTGACAGACCTCCCTGTGCTTGGGCAGAGACCCAAAGAGGGTGAAATCCATGGCTGTGGGTGCATTGCACTGAAGGAGAGAGGGTGATTTGCTCTCCTGAATGTCAGGTTTTGGAAATGCCCAGGTTTTGCAAGGTTCCAGTTTAATTTCATACAGGAAATAAACCCTGGGGCACAGCACTGCAGGTGCCTATTACCAATGCTTATTTTTCCTCAATTTTTTTCCTTGCTGGTGACAAATGCCACACAAACTGTATGAGATGACAAGCTGGAATCCCATGTGCCAGCACTTTCCTTCTGACTTGTGTTGCTTCTATTTCCTAGAGGCTGCAAAGTGCATAAAAGAGGGCCTGAGTTAGTGTAAAAAAAGCTGTCTGTGGGGATAATAACTTATTGTTTCTTTTAATTATGCTTATAAAAATAATAATTTGGATGAATTAGAGGGGCATTTTAGAGGGCACTGTGATGTCCAAAGGGAGCTTTTGCCTCCCCTTCTCTGATAACATCTTGGACCTTCAAAAAAAAATAGGGCATAGCTGAATATCAAAAAGTCTTTTAAAAGTGATTTTTCAAAGGAAATATTGTTGTTAGCACGTAACAGATTCCTGAAATGCAGCATCCAACTTGTGTAATGGGCTCTGAGGGAAAGGATGGTAATGAAACCCAATTTAACTAATGAGTGTAATTTAGAAAGAGACTTTACTGCAGACTTTTCACAGGAAACAGTTTAGAAACATTCTGCCTTGTGGAGAAGGAGGGGTTTGTGGTTCTTCAAGAAGCCTTGCTTCAATCTGCAGAAACACATGGTGGTTTTTCCTTAGTTTCTGTGAGCAGAGGGATTGCTGTGTGCCATGCTGACATTGCAGCCTCTGGCTGCCCATGAGATGCCCAGGCAAGGGACCATTTCTGACTCTGCACCACAGGGATGATTTAATCCACCCTCAGTTTTAAATCCTGCAGGTTTCTGTGCACAGCTGGCTGTTGGTCCTTGCAGAAAGAAATTTCTTTGGGGTCCTGGGTCCCCAGCAGCGTGGCAGGGATGGGCAGCACAGCCCCATGTCCAAGATGTCCCTCCTGTCCCACCAGGTTAATGGTCACTCTCTGTGCTCCTGGTCTCTGCTCTAGTCCTTTTGCTGAGTTCAGGAGTATTTTTGGATGCCTTTTTCCTCCCAAAGTGCTTGTTGAGGCAGAGCTCACCTTGGCACATTCAGGGCTCACCCAGGACAAGCCTGTGGAAACCTGGTCCCATCCAGGTCTTGGCTTTGGGCACTGGAGAACCAGGGCTGGGCAGGGCTGGTGCTCCAGAGCAGGGAGGTGTTGGAGAGATGAACTGGGCTGTGCAGGGACAGGGAAAGTGGCAGGGCTGCCACTGCCTCCCATGGAAGCAGCTCCACTGAGCAGCCTGTCCTCACCTCCCTGGAGCCTCCTGTCTGTGTAGAGCTGTAGAGATTAAATGTCTCTGTTGTAAATGTGTATATATGTATATACATACACATACACACACACACACACACATATATATATTATATTATATATATTTGACACCTGTCCTGCTCCTTCCCTGATTAGGAGGAGCTCAGCCCCAGTGTTGGGGTTTATGGGGAAGATTTGTGTGTGCTGAGGAAGGGCTGTGTAGTGCAGAATAAGTCTCTTTGTCCCCTCTGCTTTTTATCTGACATGAAATGATGACCTGGTGCCTGTTAATAGCAGGTGTTTTGGGGAAAAGTTGCTTTTTTCCCCTTTATTTCAACATCTGTTTATTCCTGCACCTCTTGGTATCCAAGGTTGTGTTCCAGTACCTTTGCTTTCATCTGGAAGAAGGAAGAGATATTTATGTCACCTTGAGTAGTTTAAATCAAAATCCTCAAATGGGTCTTGTGTTGCTCAGGTTCCCAAATCTCCCCAGCCTCTGGGATCAGCCCACAAACAACTTCTCAGTGCTTTGGCATTAACAGGGTGGAGAACTGCAGGGTACTGCATATCTAATTATGAAAACACATAAAGAAGACTATAAAAATAAGTCATAGAGCTATTGTGGTGACTGCTACTCTTTTGTGTCCAGCAGATTTCTTTTACCCTTTAAGAGGAGCTGTTGATGGATTTAGAAAAGCTGCAGACAGAAATGTGGTGCTGCAGCAGGGCTGGTTTTGCTGATAGGAAAAGGCAGATACCACCTCTGCCCTCACCTTTGGGCTGGCAGAGCCCTGTCCTCACTAAAACACAAACTGTGTGGGAATGGCCTCTTGGCAGGAAACCATATAATTATAAACCACTGTCTAGCCTGAAGTACTGCTAAATGTTTAAGCTATCACATTTCCACAGCTCATTCAGGGGTATTTTTAGTGCTGGTGGAGAAAGTTGCTGACTCCAGGTCAAGTAATCCCTCCCAAGGTCTATGGTCCTGATTCAGGGAGGATAAACCATTTGTTTAAATGTTTGTTATAGGGAAGCTGCTCTCCCTGCCTCTGCCAAGCATTCCATGGGAGAGGACTGGGCCTGGATTGCAGGTATGAATAAAAAATACCAACTTGCATTGGCATTCAAAGCAGAAAGGTCTGATCCTGCTAAAATGTAGCTAGCTGTCTAAATGTCATTTCTCTTGCCTATTTCCATTGCTTGTGCCTGATTTTCCCTGGGTGGAGACAAGCAGCAGGGAGCTGCCTCCATTGGAAGAGCTTTGCTGCTTGAGGCCCATGAAACCAGCTGTGCAGCACAGCTGGCTGAAGCACAGCTGGATTTCTTTGTTTCACACCGAAGTCTCTTGGTAAGACATTGTTAAACTGCCACTCACAGAGCAAAGACAAGAGGCAGGAGCTGGAGTTTTGCATGGTCCCTGTGTGTGTGTGCAGTGATTCAGTGCCCCATGGCTGAGGGTCCCCATCCTGCCCCTCTGCTCCCTCCAGGGCAGGGATGTGTGAGAGCTGAGTGAGGGACCCCCAGGGCTGAACACACAGCAGGAGAGAGCAGCAGGGACACCACAGTGGCCAGCACCAGGGGAAGGCTTTTCCATAGGGGAACAAACTCCCAAACAGCTGAGGAGGGTTTCAGGGTGGTGGGAAGGAGCACTCCTGCATGAGGAGGGTTCCTGGATGGTGGGAAGGAGCACTCCTGCATGAGGAGGGTTTCTGGATGGTGGGAAGGAGCTCTCCTGCATGGGGAGGGTTTCAGGGTGATGGAGAAGAGCTCTCCTGCACGGGGAGGGTGTCAGGATGGTGGGAAGGAGCTCTCCTGCGTGGGGAGGGTTCCTGGATGGTGGGAAGGAGCTCTCCTGCATGGGGAGGGTTTCTGGATGGTGGGAAGGAGCTCTCCTGCATGGGGAGGATGGCTGGGTGGTGGGAAGGAGTTCTCCTGCATGGGGAGGGTTTCAGGGTGGTGGGAAGGAGCTCTCCTGCAGCAGCCAAGCAGGGGACTGGCTGCAGGTTGCCTTTGGCAGTGGAGGTGAGCAGGGCTGGCAGATTGCAGGTGGGTGTTGATGCTTTGACAGCACGTGGGAGAAGCCCAGTGCTGGGATAAGCTGAGGAGCCTTGAGATGAAGATGAATTGACACATTTGACATAAAAGGGGGAGACACAAAGAGAAGGGAGTGATGTGGTTATGCTGACAAGCCAGAAAATGAGCCNGGGAAGGAGCTCTCCTGCGTGGGGAGGGTTCCTGGATGGTGGGAAGGAGCTCTCCTGCATGGGGAGGGTTTCTGGATGGTGGGAAGGAGCTCTCCTGCATGGGGAGGGTTCCTGGATGGTGGGAAGGAGTTCTCCTGCATGGGGAGGGTTTCAGGGTGGTGGGAAGGAGCTCTCCTGCAGCAGCCAAGCAGGGGACTGGCTGCAGGTTGCCTTTGGCAGTGGAGGTGAGCAGGGCTGGCAGATTGCAGGTGGGTGTTGATGCTTTGACAGCACGTGGGAGAAGCCCAGTGCTGGGATAAGCTGAGGAGCCTTGAGATGAAGATGAATTGACACATTTGACATAAAAGGGGGAGACACAAAGAGAAGGGAGTGATGTGGTTATGCTGACAAGCCAGAAAATGAGCCCAGGCTCCTCTGAGTGAGGAAATGTTCTACAGCAGAGCCACAAATGCTGGGGCCACAGTGCATTATTGAAGTCGCCCAAATGCTAGTTTAATTAATAATTAATTCCAGAAGATACATCCCATTTAACTTTAACCTGCCCATGAGTACCCAGCAGCATGTCTTTCTTGTGGGCAAAAATCCTTCAGAGTTGAGGACATGAGCAGGGTCCCCCTGGATACATCTGAGGGCTCACAGCTGCTTTGTGGTACCTGAAATGCCACTTCCAGTGGTATCAGCACCCTGCTGCTGAACAGGTACTCCAGCCTTGAGAACTGCATTTCACAATTGAGAGAGGGCTTGCAAATAACTCCTTCTTGTGCCATTAAATTCACTGATCATTCCCTGTAGCTTTATTACCTTTGTGCTGATAACTTTGCTGTATGGGTTCTCTCTGAAAAGAGTCTTTCCTGCTAAGAGTTTCTTTTCATTGGTGGGTGAGGGTTAATGAAAACATCCCTAGGATTTGGTGTTTTGATGCAATGAGGGATAGGGAAGGTTTTTTGGTTTTTTTTCCATTTAAGAAATAACCAATTGTCTGCAGGTAGTCTGCATGCTCCTGCATCTCTCATAAGAAATTCCTGCTTGTTTGCAAGGTCCTTCTTGGACACACAGCTTTGGATTAGTTGATGATATTGTGAAAGGGGGAAGCCCTGTGGCTCTAGAACACCCCATGGACTAATGGCTTGTTAGAGAAGCCAGGAATGCTCTATCTCAGGCCATGGCTGTCCAGCTCTGCAGCTGCATGATGCCTCTGTTTTGTTCTGTTTCCCCTCAGAAATTGGCCAAGAGCAGTGGGATATGATTAGGGACTCACATGGGGCTGAAGATCCTCAAAATCTGCTTGGATTTTGAGTGTGCCCTGGGCTGTTTCAGCTGATTTGTGGGTGCTCTTCAGCAGAAAGGGGTGCCTGGCCCTTCCCCAGCCTTTCTGAGCCAGATGTTCCCAAACCAGTCTTGGGTCTCCCTCATTTGCTCCTGGAAGCTGCTGCAAGTCTGTCCCTGAGCCACTCCGGATACCTAGGCTAAAAAGATGTTTAATTTTAATTCCTGGAAGCAAACCTGTCTGCTGCCCTATTAGCTTATAGGTGTGGCTGACACTCCATTTATAATTCCTGCTATCCAGAGCACAGTTTTCACCACTGTTCATCCCTAACTGGGATGAGAGCTGCTGTGAGCCATGTTGTGCTTTCATCTGTGCTGTACAACTGGAAAGATATAGTCAGGAAAAATTAATTTCTCTTGTACAGATCAACAGATAATGTGTGCAGCTTGCCTGAGGTCAGTCTGGAGGAATCCCCTCACCAGGCTCCAGCAGAGGGTGCAGTGGCTTTTTCTGTCTCCAGAGCCAGCTTAGGAAAGGTTGTCTTCCCTCACTTCTCTTTATCCTTTTTTGTCTGATTGCAAGGCCCTTTTGCTCCCTGAAAACTGAAGTTGTTTAGTGTCTGTAACACAAACAATCTCTATTTGATCTTAGAGCACAATACAGCAGTATTACAATCCATTCAGCAAACACTCTGATATCCAGCTGTGGGAAGCCTTTGTCAAGAGGTAACAGTTGGGAGGGTTACAAGAGTCCTTTTTATATTTAATCTTACTTTTTTAATGAAGCCTTATCTATCAGATTGGGTTGGGACTGTGACAATTTTGTAACACCTTTTGGGGTGTGCTGATGGCTGTAGTGAGGGCAGGATGTTTCTTTCCTTGTGGTACCTGTTCTCAGGATCACAGATGCCTCAGGAGAGCATTTTCCAGTGGATCATCTGAGCCTTTAGACTCTTGCTTCCAAAAGGCAAATACTGTGCAAAATTAGCTGTTTTACAGCAAGTACAAAACCTCTCCCAGTGCTCAGAGGCTGCTCCTTCCAGTGTCTCCATAGACTGAGGTGAGCTTTTTCCCCCAGAGTAACAAGTTTTAAGAAGTGTCCATGCAATGTGCACAGTTGGGTAGAAGGAGCCAGCTAACACAGTGATGAGCCACCCTGGTGGTACCAGCTTCAGAAGTCACTTTAATACCTTAAGATTTAGCCTTGATATGTTTCAAATCCTGCACTGCATCAGTGCCTAACTCTGAACTCCACACAGAGTGTTAGTTACTGAATTCACATTCTGCTCAGACAAAACAATCCCTGGGACTCAAGGACATCCCCCAGCCCCAAAAGTTTAAACACAAGTGAATTAGAGGGGAGTGAGCTGGGGGAATGTGACTTCATTCCCTGAGGCTGGAATTGGAGGATTCACCCCTGATATGCAAACAGCCCAGACTTATTTCTGTCTGAAAAACTCGTGGGCATTGTCCAGCTTGGCTGTAGCCTCTGGGAGACTCCTGAGTGCCCAAGGTGAATCTATTGAAGGCCTTTAATAAATACCCACTTTATTCCCTTAACCTTGTCTGGCCTCTGTTCCAGGCAGCCACTCCAAGGCATCAGCTTGGTTATGATCCTTGTATCAACCAGTTGTGAATAATTCCTCTGCCAACAAGACTCAGCCAGACTGTGCTAGAGAACTGCTGGGGGTTAAGTTTTGGTCAGCAAAGCCTGCTTTCAGGCTTTTTTTATATTAAAAAAAAAGAGAAAGAAGAAGAAGAAAAGAACAAAAACTCCCAAACACTGTTCCTACAAAGAGCCTGAAGGACTTTTGGCCCTGGTCAGGCAGGGACAGACGTGGCCAGAGCCAGGCAGCCCCAGCACAGCTTGCACCGGCAGGCTGTGGCCTCTGTGTGCCAGCACCTGGGGAGAGGGGGCACAGGATAATTTCCCTGGATTACAGACCAGGGCTGGATGCTGCTGGCTGTGCTGATCAGGGCCTTGATATTCTCATAGCAAGGAGCTTCTGGGCCAAGTTCCCCCACTGGTGAGCAGTGTGACACGAGTGCCAAGTCTCCAGAAGGTTCCCAACCTCTTTGCAGCGGTCTGGGGGCTTATTTATTTCACAGTGCCAGTTATGATTGGCAGGAATTGGCATGGGGATAATGAGGACTGCTGCAGAAATGATCAGTGGCTTTGCAAAACCTGCTCTTTGAGCACCCAGCACGTCAACTGCACATCTCCAGTGGGGTGGGGCTTTTGTGGTCTCTTTAAGACTTGGAACATGGCAACTCCATGCAGCCTAATTGGATTCAGCCTCCTAATTTAAGGCTATATTCTCTTCATAATGAGCTACAGATCTTACAAAGATTACTGATGGGGTATCAGTGTGTGTGTTGTGAGCAATGCAGTGAATTTATTCTTCCTGCAAAGGAAGAGAGAGCCAAGACCTGGACACTGCTGCGTGTGCTGGTGCCCCAGGGCAGGGCCCCCTCGCTGCCTGGCTGTGCACTGATCTCATGAGGGCCCAGGAGTGATCTAATTCCTGCAGGAGCCACACTGGGCAATCCAGCTTCCATACCCAGACCTGCTGCTCCCAGGGACATCAGCTCAGCTCTGGGTACAGCCTGGCACCACGTGCTCTCCTGGCTGTTTGATTGATCTCTTTATTCTGAGCTGTCTCTAGACATCACTAAGGGGCTTGCTAATTTGTTTGAAAAGCCTATTATTTCTCTAAATTCTTTCATTTAAATGTGACATTCCTTTGTGTTCAATGTGCCAAAATGATCCTTGTTTTTACACCAGGCTTGGAAAGTTTCCACTGAACCTGTTCAGATGTGGCTGCAAGAGGTATAAACTGAGCAGCTCCTTGTCACTGTTCTCCTGGTAGAAAGAGGAAATTAGTAATTCCCCTTCCCAACGAAGGCTCTGAGAAATTGGGTAAACTTCCCACATCTCTCAAAGAGAAAACCAGCCAGATGCTGGTCAGCATTCCAGTTTCCCCTTTGCTTGTGCTGTGGGTCAAAGCTGACCTGTGTGAAGGGGCAGCATTTTCATCTCTGGAGGTAATTTCTCTTGGAAGGGCTGAGAGTTCCCCATTTGCTGTTGAGGATGTCCGGGAATGCAGCAGCAGAACAGAACAGGTCCTTGCAGGAGAGTGGTGTCAGGGCAGGTTGGGATGAATTGATATGCAGGGCAAGATGAGGTCCTTTCACATATTTCTCAAATGCAATTATGAAATGGTTTGGGTTAGAAGAGACCTTAAACCTCACCTTGTTCCACCTTTTATTACATCAGGTTTCCCCAATGTCCTAGGTTACAATGCAAGGTGTGCCCACAGTGTGTATCCTATCCCCACCCTCAGGAGCTGTTGGAACCAGCTGGGGCAGTGTTTCCCTTGCCCCTCCCTCTGGGCTATCTCCTGTTCATGGGCCATCAAGGCCTTGCCCACGGCTCACAGGTGACTCCCTCTGGGTGTTATCTCTGTTAATTGGCAATCAAGGACCCATTGTATGACTCATAGAATGAGATCAGCCCATTGGGAGATGCTCCACCCAGGGGGAGGAGCCAAGCATTCCCACCTGGATATAATCTGGGAGACCAAAGGGGGCTCCTGCCTGCTGGACTCCTGGAGGAGCAGAGCTTCCAGAGCTTTCTGTGGGATCACTGCTTCAACAAGAGCACTTCATCTGGACTGCCACCACCATCCTAACTAACAGGGTATCAGGTTGGATAATTTTCATTTATTTTATTTGACTTTTATTCCTCCTGTTAAACTGTATTTTCTGACTTGGAGTCTCTCACTGGTTTTACTTTCAAACCAGCACACCCAACCCATCCAACCTGACCTTGAACACTGCCAGGGATGGGGCAGCCACAGCTTCTCTGAGAAACTTGTGCCAGGGCCCCACCACCCTCACAGGGAACAATTTCTTCCTAACATCTGATCAAACCCTCCCCTCTGGCAGTTTAAAGCTATTCCTCCTTGTCTCCCTTCTTGCTTGTCTCCAGTGGTCCCTCGGTTCAGGGTGGAGACATGGTGGGTGGGGGACTCAGCAACTCTGCTTCAGCAAATTTCCAATGGGAAAAAAGGAACAAAAAAGAGTATGCAGTCCCCTGAGACACCTTCCTGTGGCATCTTTTAAACTCTTGAGTAAAGTCAAAGTCTGACATGGGGGGAAGAGAAGGGGAGTTGCTCAGGCTCTTCTGCAATGAACAGATTTGTGAGCTTGCCCTGGGCACACGGCTCCCCACTGCCCTGCTCTGGTGATAAACAGCCCTGGAAAGCTTTCAGCCAGCTCTTGCTGGCAATTAAGAGGTGACCAATTAACAAGAGTGGATCCATGAGTGGATGTTTCCAACAGGGTATTGAGCCCACTGCTCCATTAGGGTATTTCCCTAATGACCAAAGCTGAAGCCGTGGTGTGAGAGCTGAGCTGTATCCTGTGCTCTGCATCCCCTCAGGGAAGGAAACTTTGTTCCCCCAGCTTGACATGCTTCCTAGCAAAAAGTTCAAATCCTCAGCTAGCTGTATATATGTTATTCAGAACTGATGAAGCAATATTTTCCTACTGAAAAGTTATTCCACCTACCCTCCCCCTTCAAGTGAGCCTTCGTTTTCACTCTCCTTGAAAAAAAGTACATCTTGTTTTAGCTTTGTCCTGGTCTCAATTTTTTTTTGCATTTGCAGTTAATTTCCTACTTCAAAGAAAAACAGAAAAGTCTTTGATTTAGTAGATTGGCTAAATTCAATATCTTTTCCAGAAACAGTGGCTCAGTGTTTCCTAAAAATAAGTCCAAACGTTTGAGTGATATAATTTCCTCACTTCTGACACTCGTCAAAATCAGCATATTGCATCCAGTTTGGGCTCCTTCATCTCCCTGTGGCAAGCTTAGCATAAATTTTATCCACTTTAAACAATAGCTGTGTTTGCCACACGGTGTCCTAAAGCTGCAGGGTCTGACTGGTGATAGGAATAACATGCACAGTTGGATACCTACATTAAGTATGTATGATGAGATCACTTCCAGTAAAATCTTGAAATGCAGTAATGTGAAAAACATCTGGTTGTTGTGTGTTTGATTTAAAGTTGGAAGTCTTGGACAAAGAGACTATACATTTATTAATGAGTTCTCTGCGTTATGGAGGTTTCCATGCAATTTACCCATCAGACTTCAAAAGCAGGAAATTATACCACCTCTTGATTGAAATTAGCTTATTGGACATCAAAACTAGGAAAATATATGATCTCTTGGTGGAAAATAATTATTGCATTGGTTTGAGGTTTTTTTTTAACATTTAAATTTAGCGTAGCAATTCCCTCCTATGAACTCTCCACTGATGCAATATGCCTGTGTTTGTTTATGTATGAATGTGCCAAAAAAAAAAAAAAGGGGGGGAAAATATTTGGATGCTGGCAGTTGGCCACGCTGAGCCTTAGCTGGAGATGCTGGTGCTTGTACAAGGGGTAATCCCAGAGCAGGGACCCTGAGCTCAACCCTGTGGCCTTGCCAAATTTTAAAGCCACGGGAGGTGGCCACATGGTGTCTGTACCCCAGAGCAAGGAGGAGCAAGGACAGAGCCCCTGTCCCCATGCCCCAGGCCTGGGTTAGCCCCTGCCATCCCCTCTGTCCCCCAGCAGGGCTCCCTGGGGCTCTCAGCTGCACCCACTGCTCTGTGTGCTGCTGTGTCCCCCCAGCAGAAATGCACAGTGCCTTGGAGTTCAATAGGAAGCTGTGGTAACCATGGAAATGCTGCTGTTTAGCAAATTGTACAGAGGAAAACTCAACTGAGATGGCCAAGGGGATGAATTAGAGCTGCCCCTTGGCAAGCACAGCAGAGAAACTGGTGGGTTTGGTTGTTTTGTTTTGTTTTTTTTTTTAAAAAAAACATGTATGCATGTGACATTTCTAATTTTTCACTCACTGCTGACTTTCTGCTCTGAGAAGTGGAAAATACTTGCAGGGGCACTGCAAATGTTTCTTGTGGTGCTGCCCCACCTTGCTGGATTGGCCTCTCCCTGTGCCCTGGGTGTCCCTCTGCCCCTCCTCCTCACAGGAATGTGCCCTTGGCACCCCCAGATCCACATGTCCTGAGGGAAGCTCCTCAGATGGGTGGGAAATGTGTCTGGAAATGTTGCCAAGAGCCAAAGTGGCAAGCAGAGGGGCTGGTCCTGTGTGACCCATTCCTTTCCCCATCACCTCTCTTTCCATACATAAATCTGTGCATTGGACCTCTCTGCTGGTCTCCTGTTGTGCCCAGTTCCTCACAAATGCCCAGTTAGGGTGGCTTTTTAATGTTCTTTTTCAAACATGGAAGCTGTGATGGCAGATTACACTGGAAAAATCTAAGAAATGTGTATTATAAGGTGCTGATATTTCTGGAATTGCCTTGTTCTATAGTTCTTTCTGATGCTGCTTAAAGGTGCATTTGTTTCTATATTTTGTTTGCTGCTGCTGAGGATTTTGCTGCATTAATGCTCAGTTTCTAACAAGTTGCTGTGTATCTAAAGAGAGAATTATTATTTTAGTCCCTATAACCTTTGGTGTAGGGAAGCACAGATGGATACAAAGCAATTTATCTCTGCAGCAGTCACTCTGCTGCCCGTAGAAACGTGGGCAGTGAGCCAAGCAGAATTTAAACTGTTTATTCAGAAAAACTGTTATTTAGATCTTGCCTCAGGCTGCATATTTGGGATGTGGATACACAAATCCTTTGGCTTGGGCACAGTCAGGATAAATATGACCAGTTTCCACCCAATGTGCAGTTCCTCAGAAGGAAGAAGGATGGAAACTCAACACTTTACGGTCTGTAAACAGTTTTTCTGACCAGTCATTTTTAACTGGTTCTGTTCTGGCTGCTCATCTTTTGGGTCCAGCAGTGTTTGAAACACAACCAGGGTTTGCTGTATCCCCTGTAAGGGGCAGGAAATGCCTGAGGAAAGCTGTCCTTGGATGTACAGACCATTACAAATGACCAATTACTGGAAAATACTCTCCTAATGAAACCATCTGCATACAGCCTGACTCATCTAAGAGCAGACAAGTCACCTCTTGTGTTTAAAAAACCAGGTTAGCCCATGTATAAATGTTCTTTTCCAGTGGCACCATGACTTTATCCATCAGGCATGTTCTGCTGAGCCTGCACTACCAGGGCACAACAGCCCCACTGGTACAGGGCATCTGCTCTGTTTTCACATGATTTATGGCAGCATGTTGGAAATACATGTGCAGATGTGTGTGTATGTACATGAACAAATAATGCCTTATCACTGATCAAAAATCCTGCTTGCTACTCTAATGCCAACAAATGCATCTTTTATTCTTCTCGGATCACTAGCTGCCAAAACTCCCCCATGGCATGCTTGCATAATAAAATAAGATGAAAACAGCAACTCCATTGATCTTCAAAACCAACTGAACTTTCATTTCTCTACATAAAAAGATGAAGAGATTTACATATGACATTCTTATATTCCTACAGTTAAGACTAAGGTACTTAGCAGGAGTATGGTTCAGCTTTGGACTGTATGGAATCATTTATCCTCATGTAATACCAGTGAAGGCCTCTAATTGTTTAAGTGTTTACAAGGTTTATAACATTAGCTCAAATTCCTCATATTAGGCTCCTTATTTGATTTTTCTTTTGAAAAAAAAATGTGATAGGCTTTGGAAAGAAGAGAAACATTTTTTTTTCTAGATAAAGAGAAATGGGAGCTAAGGGTCTGACAGCAGTGGAGGAAAAAGGAAATCATCACTGGGAGAGGCAATGAGCTGAGTCAGCACTTGTGGGCTCACTGTCACACAGACACATCTTCTGGTGGTTTTATCTCAGGAAATTTGGAGGACTGGTTCCAAGCAGTGCTGGCCATGCTGGGCTCCCCTGGCTGACGTAAATCTGGAAAGGGTTGAACCTCCAGCTGCTTTTCAAATGGATGTGATGTGAGCTATCCTCTGCAAAATCAGTGGGTTTGAGTTAAAATGAGGCACTAGTGTCTCTGGGGAGATATCTGTGTTCTTTTACAGCACATGGTTGAGCTGTTTTGCAGCCAAACCTCGTTGCTGGGGATTTCTGCTGAGTTGCTCTGTTTTTCTGCTTCACCCATTTGTGGCACATTGCTGTGGGAGGGATGCTGCTGCTTTTACAGCAGGCAGAACTCCTCAAGCCATGACATCTCTGCAGCACAAGGAGGTGAGCAAGGGCTGACTTGTTGGTTTATCTAGTGAAAGTCTGGGGCTGCACTCAGGAGCAGCTTCACACACTCAGAGGGGTTTGCCAGCCTTCCCTGGAGCTTTGGGTGTCCACATTGGGCACCTTGTACCCCCCCTGAGGGTCCTGTTCAGCTCCAGCACAGGCTGTGGGTCCTGCACAGGTCAGTGTTGAACCCATAAAGAAGGAATAAATCTCCAGGAGTTGAACATTTCATCCTGTCAACCTGGGAGAGATTTGCTCAGATGACTTACATTAATTTTAATGGAAACTGTGTGCAGAAACCACAAGCTTAAATCAAGAAGATTATGTCAAAAGAGCAGACTTCATAAATCCAAATGACAGACTCCAAGTGGGTTTTTCTGTTCACTGCAAAGAACCCATCACTATTTTCAGCTTCTTAGAGCTGACACAATGCCCAGCCTTCATGGGGATCAAGTTTTGGAATGGTTTTTGTAATTGAAAGGATAAAGGAAGAAATCTCCCCAAGTAGGGTCATGTTAATAAGCAGCTGCACTAAAGGAGCAGTTCTCAGAGGCTTCAGCTCAAGCTCTGGCTTGGCATCTCACTGCAGTCTCTGTGCCAAGGTGGGATGAGCTGCTGAATTCCATTTCCTTGTGGTGCTGTGGTTGGGAGCATGGCAGAGGATGTTGCATCAGTCCATCCTGCCTGCCCATCCCAGAGAGGAGACTGGCACTTTCCATGGAAGAAGCAATCCTTCCTGTCCAGCTGTACTTTAAAAATTATATCCATTAACTACAATGAAAAGAGGGGAAAATATAACCTTCAGAAATCTCCACAGTGGATAGTACTGATTTTTTTGAGGAGAGTTTAGCTTGACAAAGTACTCCCTGAGCTTGTGTGGAGATGGAGGTGTAAGACAAATCCAAGACAGCAATCACAAATGGATCAAAATGCAACTGAAGAAAGTGATGAAATTTGATGTATTGCAACAGGTCAAGAAAACCATGATGTCTTTGGGCAAAGAAAAGGACCTGGCAGGCAGGAGCCAGGCTTGGAACCAAAATCCTGCTGCATCCTGTGCCTGAGAGAGCCCCTTGTCACAGAGTCACAGCCTTCTCCAAGAGCAAGACAAGAACACCAGCACAGGGCTCTCCTTGCTTGTGTGGCAGGAACAGTCAGAAGATTTCCTTCTCTTCCATCCTGACCTGCTCCCAGCCAGCCCTCCCACCTTTTCTCCAAAGCCATCCTGACCTTGGAACCTGCTGGAGTTCCTACCTGGCTCCCTGGAGCTGCCATTGCCAAGACACAAATCTAATGCCACCCAATTTTGGGGAGCCTGGGGCTGTCACACCCCACTGGCTGCACACACATCTGCTCTTGTTCCCTGCCTGCAGATCCTGAAATGCCTGGGCAGTTGGTGCCCTGTGCCAGGGCTCCAGCAGCACCTCTGGGGCAGCTCTCAGGCTGGGATGGGGATCTCTCTCCTCATGACCCATCAGAGAGCAGCTCTGCCTCTGGGGAAGGAAGAGAACACCCTCCCTGCAAAACCTGCTCTTGGAGGTAGGGCAGGAAAAGCTTTTCTGCCAGGGAACAGTAGCTGTCACTAATGAACAGGGAGCCACTTGTCAGTAGGCTCCTGTCAGTGACTGACATGTTTGTGCCTCTGGACATCTGGAAGGGATTTAGCAGAAAGGTCTGGCTCCTGTGACACTGCTAATCTCCCTGCCTGATGGATTTGGAGGGAATGAGGTAGAAGGAGAAAACTGAAGGGGCTGAGAAAACCAAGGGCTGATTCTTCCCACATGTGAAATAAATAAAGGACCTGCTTAGGAAAGAAAACAACACCCTTCTGCAGCATCAACCACTTTCTCTTGCTTTTCCCTTCTCCAGTTATTTATTGGAGTTAACTACAATGTGCTGAAAGCAAATCAGCTCAAACCCACAGGGTGTGGGTTTCTGCAGGGCACTGGAGGCTCAGGGACTCTCCCTCCCTGACTCCCCTGCCACCTTCCCCTCTTGGACAGAGTTTGGGGCTCAGTGATGTACAGAGGTGGTGAGCAGAGCTGGAACTACACCCCAGGCCAGTTCCTGCTACAAACTCTCACACAGATTTTGTGAGCACTTCTGAGGCTCAGCCTGTGACCCTGCCTTTGGACCTTGTGCTGCATCACCCCAGCAGAGCCCACTGCTGACCTCAGGAAAAGGTGGGAGCCCTCCCAGTGCTGCAGACCTGGGGGAGAGACATGGGGACCCAGAGGCTTTCACTGTTTAATTTCATCTTCCTGTGACATGAGAAAGAAGAGTTATGGCAAAAAGTGGCAGAGAGGTTTCCCAAAGTCAAATCTGGCAGGTGGCAGGTGGTTGGGATACACTCCCTCTGTGGGGGCTGCAGGTAGAGGGGCTGCTCTGGCTTAGCTGTGCTCAGAAATCACTCAGCCTTACAGCAAATTGCACAGCTGAGGTCTGATCCAAAATAAGGGACATGATCTGCCTTTACAACCTCCTTGAGTACTTGGTGGTCAGGTTCTTCTGAGTGACTCAAATTTCATCTTGACTGAGGTTTGGGAAACCTTCCAGCTACAAATGCCACCCACGATAAGTTGGTTGTGTTCTTTTTCTTGGTTCAGTCCTGCTCAAGATAACCTCAGGCCCAGACATGGTGCTGCTATACATTGTGTACTGATGAGCAACGTATTTAAAGTTGCTTCCATGAGTATGACACATTATTTGGACTATTATCTTAAGCATGGCATTCCAAAAATATACCATTGGATGTCTCATGGTTTTGAGATGGTCTTTTTTTAGTACCATCTGGGCTAAAATAATAAGGGTCTGTCCAGGACCCATGAGCTCAGACCTCAGTAGGATTCACATACAATTCCTAATTTGGACAATTTCAGATTCAATCACTGGAGGAAAATGGCCAGGGAATTCCCTGGTTCTTCAGTTTAAAGTGTAAATCACCAAAGGCCAGTGAAAGCTAATGAGCAAGCCAAAGATACCTTAGCCAGCTAAACAAGTATTCCCAGCAGTAATCTGCTCAGAGAGCTTTTGAATGACCTTTAAAAAAAATCATACTCTTTTCTTCACTTTTGAGAAGGGTTTTTGCTTAAAAGAGCTTTCAGGGAGTTTGACAATTGTATTTTGCCAAGTTCTAGAAAGTTAGAGCAACAGGTGCCCAGAGCTGGTTGTGGAAATTCAATGTTGGCAGCCCTGACGTGCTCTGGAGCAAGACTTTGTGCATGTTCATAGGTGTGTATTTGCACATCATGTCCCTAAACCCCTGTGGTTTTTTCCTGGCCAGCCCCAGTCAGGGATAAGTGTGCTCCATCTTCCACCTACCTGACCTGGCCTCTAGAAAAAAAGGAGAGTCTGGGATTCAACAACCATGACCTCATCCAGGGAGTCTCACATTACTGCAAGGATTAGGAGCATATGACTGGAAAGCCCATCTGATAAATATTTGTTCCTGCTCCTGGATGAAACATCTCCCCTGCAGCAGCTGGGGGAGGCAATGTTGTCTTCCCACTCCTCCTGGCTCTGCTGGGCTCCTGCTGTAAATCAGCCCATCCCTGTGCTATTATAAAAGGAGCAAATGTGTCCATTGCCAGCTTCAGAGTTGGAGAGTGATGAGTGTGGACAGTGCCAAACCATTGTGAAAAGAAGACTCAGAAGAATCAAAAACTAATAATGAAGAAATTAGTCAGTCTTGATTGTGTTAGAACTCCCAGACTAATCCTACTGGCATCCTCCCAGGCCAGAGCATCGCTTACTCACTTTCTCAGTAGCTGGCAGCTCTGCTTTTTAAAAGCACTGGTGGAAACTACTTTGGTTTTAAGAAAATCTTTATTTGTAGTGAGGTTTTGCTTCATTTGAATTCCAGATTTTCAGGCACTTGGGGCTAGTGGGAATGCAATCTCCTATTGCATCACACCAAAGAAAACACTTCTGTGATCCTTCCCGTCAATGCCCAAAGCTGAGTTTGACCCTTTCTGAGGGAGAAGCCCCGCAGAAATCAAGAGCTCAGTTTACCTAAAGAAGAGGAACTGGATTTTAGCCCAAGATGTCTTGCTTTACAATGTGCTGTGTCTCCTATAAAATCCACGTCTCCAGTTTCTCTCTGCTTTGGCTATTCCAAAGTCCTGCTGCATGTTCAGACATCCTCTACAAGACCTATTCCCACACCTGCATCTCTTGTAAAAAAGCCATTAACCTACATGCATGTGAGCTCAGAAATGTGTGTGTGCTTTGCAGGACAAATCAGTGTGTGCCTGCTCCAAATGCTTGACTGAGACCTGTAGAAAACGCTGCTCCTCATATTTTATGGAAAATAAGTGACACGGCCCTGGCTGGCTGTAAAAGTGTTTTATCCAGGAACATATGTCTGTACATGGGACTTGCATAATGAAGGCAATTATTTTCCATTCAGCCCTCCTGACACATATTGCAACGTTCCTTCTCAGCAGTGGTGAGGAAATGGATCCAAACCACTCCAGCTCTGCCTGGCCCTTTATCAAGGAGCCTCTGCAAGCACTGCAGATTGTATTATTAAATCATTCCCTTCTAGAAACAGTCTCCAGCCTTGTCATGTTATCTACTCAGCTGCAGCAAGAAAACCATTGAAACTCAATTAAGGCATAGGTTCCCCCCAAAATTCCTCATGGTGATGATGGACTTGCACTATCTAATTGAGAAGTGTGTGCCTGTATGGTTTGGGGGTTTCTAGGTGCATGTGCATCGTGGACAAGGAAAAATCTGCTTTTTGGGCATGCAGCCCCAAAGCAGCCAGTGGTGAATGGTGTGTCTCTGTCTGAGGAGCAGAAGGAAAAGGTGAAATCCAGACATGAAGGGGCTGGTGAGGTACAGAATCACCTTGGGTGCCATGCCAAAGCTGAAGGAAAGCCTGAGGAGGTTTTGCTGCCAGTGGTGTGGTGCCAGGCAGGAGAGTGGGGTGGTTTTGCTCTTGTACCTCCACAGCCCTGTGGGGATCAATGTGCAGGTGACCAGTGACATCTTTCCAAGCTGTTACAGAAACCAAGGGAGGAGATCTGGCAGTTTTCTCCCTCCCAGTTGTGCAGGGCCTCTCCAAAGTCAGGTCTGTAACAAACAGAGCCATTAAGGTTGGAAAAGACCTTTAAGATCACCATTTCCAAATATTAACCCAGCACTGCCAAGCCCACCACTAAACCATGTCCCTAAGTGCCACAGGGCCACATTGACACATTTATTGAATACTTGTGTAACTCTACAGAACTGGGAGATCAGGGATATGCAAATATTACATCTAACAGATACCAATCACTTTTTAATTTTCATTATTATTTCAAGCCCTATTTCTTCTTTTAGATGCAGCATCTCTTCCTAAGGTGTGACTCAAACAAGGCAAGGCAGCCCTGAAGAACCCCCTGTTGTTCTCCAGTTTCTTGCCTTCCCACAACTTAATGATTCTAAATATTTTTAATATGCTCCTAACTGCAAGAACCAAAAGGGCTTGGATAAACCTTTGGGATTGCTTCAGAAGTATGGATAATAGGTTAGAAAATGAACAGTAGGGAACATGCTGGCACTTTTGTGCCTTAATGGCTCTTTTCCTTTTTTTCTGTAACACATGCAATGCATGGAGAGATTCTTGTGCCTCCTGATCTGTGGGCAATGCCCACCTTGCAGCACAGCAAAATGTGAAAATCTGAAATTATTGTTCTGAGCCACACAGGCACTTTCTGAGGCTGGCCTTGAAGTCAGAGTTCTGTCATGTTTTCAGGGAGCTGAACTTCATCCAGAGTCTGTGGGCCAGCAGGAGAAGCCTTCTGGCTATGCACCTCCAGTTATGAGATGGTCTATTCACATAATGGGGTTTGTGTATCTTTTTGGCAGGCAATGCCTTCTTCTGCCTGTTCTATTTAACCAGAATTAATGAGTATCTTGGGTTTTGTTTGGGTTTTTTCCTTTCCTTTTTTTTTTTTTTTTTCAAGGAAGTTTCAATATATCATAATAAACTAAATTAATTCAGATTTCAAAGCTTAGCATCCCAAAATAACAGTCAGTTGTAATTTGGCTCAGGATTCTCCAACGTTTGCTCTCTTCCTGCATTACAACATGGCCTGGGGCCAACCTCAGGAGATTACTGTGCTGATGCTGGGCATCTATCAGCCCTTTAAATCAGAGGGAGCAGGCCAGAAAAAAAATTTGCTTTTATCTGTTTTAATGTCTGCAGACTCTGCTTGTAAAATGGTTTGCTCTCCAGTGATGCCACAGACTTCTCCATGGCTTGTGCAGCTATGCATGGAAATGAATATTCCCCAGAAAGGTATGTCAGAATAAGATTTCTTAGGGGTTTTCTACCTCATTGCTGGCTTGCTGAAAGTAAGAAGATAAATTGCAGGATAAGGAACAAAATGAGAACATGCAAGAGCTAGATCTCTCCCTTGTGGGAGCGGTTTTCTATCTCTCTTTTTTATTTTCATATATATGGACAATATGAATAAGTGACACTGAAAGTTGAATTGCTACTTCTTGTGACTTCCTGCTCTGTAAATCTACTGTATCATATATCTACAATATTGGGCAATGGGAAGGAGGGGAAAATAGAAAACAGATGAGAAGATACCAGCTTGGCCCAGAGCCCTGAGATTCAGTGGGTTTGTTTTGTGTGTGTGCCTGTCAGCAAAGGAGAGAGCAACAACAGCAGAGAGGTGTTCTTAAAAAGACTTTTCTCAAAGTATCTAATGTGGGAAGATATTTGCAAGCTTGTACGATGAAGTAAGAGAATTGTTTTGTTTATACAAGAGAAGATAAAGCACATATTTCTCTATCACAATGATAAATTAAAAGGAAGCAGAATATTGTGTGTAATTGCCTTTTTGGCCAGCGTTCCCAAGGCCCCTGAGGACAGGACAAGGGGTGCCTGTCCCATCTAACTCAGGGCAGAAATCCTGTTTAAATGCCTGGGGGAGGTACTTTAGCACTGCTCAGTGCAGATTAATTGGGCCAGACCTAAGGAGACCTACAATAGTGCCTTTACCTTTAATCAGAGAAGAGAGAGCCAACAAACAGTAACTGTACCCTGGGCATGTAGTGACAGGAGTGGTTTTACACTGACAGAGGGCAGGGTTGGATGGGATATTTGGGAGAAATTCTCCCATGGAGGGGTAGTGAGGCCCTGGCACAGGTTGCCAGTGGCTGTGGCAGGGCCTGGTTGGATGGGACTTTGGGCAACCTGGTGTCAGAGACTGAAATGTTACCATTTCAGTTACCTGAGCCCTGTCACTCTCTCCCTGATCTCCCCACCCCAACACACTTCTTTTTCCATTTCTTTCTTCTTTAATTTTCTCTTTCTTTCTTTCTCCTTGCCCCTTTTACTATTAAATAAAATATATCACTTTCTTTGGAACCAACATCTAGCCTTGTTTGTTTTTAATCAAGTTTTGGGGTGTATTTTGAACCTTTCTGTGTTTGATCTGTTTTATTCACAGAGACTTAGTTTGCTTTGGTCTTCTTTGTTTAAACCAGTTTGTAACACATGGTCCAGGATCTTCCTGTTCCAACCAACCTGCCATGGGCAGGAACACCTTCCACTAGACCAGGTTGCTCAGAGCCCCCTCCAGCCTGGCCTGTCACGTATGTTGCTGTGTGTTACTTTATATATAGGTATTTTACTACTTTATTAGTATGTTTCTGTACACAATAATAACGCTTCAAACATATAGAGGGCCTTTTGGACACAGTTTGGAGTGGAGCTGGAACATAAATTCCCTGCTGTGTGTGGTAGAGGCAAGTGGGATTAGTTCTCTTCCTTTTCCAGCAGCTCTGGACACATCAAATGGAGCTGTCTGCAAAGGGAAATGAGGAGGATTATGTGATCTTTATCGGGATCTTTTATAAGACTGATGTGTGAAAGCAAGAGCACGGTGTGAAGGACCATCTGCCACATCGTTAACACATTGGACAGGGAAAGCAGACCCAAAAGGCAAATGAGGGAGCATTTGGGGTGAAGAAGTTGTTCCAAAAGAACTAGAAAGACACAGAAGGGAAATATATTCCCCTGATGTTCGTCTGGATAGTGACAAGAGGGAACAAAGTGGGAGGATGGGATGGGATGGGATGTATTTCACACCAGGGTATGGACAGGGCTGTGGTTGCTGTCACCTCCCAGCAGGGTCTGACTCCTCTGAGCTCCCAGCCCAAGGCAGGCACAGGCACTGGCTGTCAGCCCTGCAGTCACAGGGAATATTGCTCTGGGATGTTCTGAATCCACCTCTCTGGACCATTTGCTGTTTGCTCCAGCCCCATTTGTGCTGGAGCTGCTCTGGTCCTGCTGTGTCCCATGCAGGACAGTGCCTCCAGCTGTGGCAGCAATCTCTCCTCCTGGCATCCCAGAAACATACAGGAGTGAATTGAATGAAGCATCACCTTTTGGATCTTCCAAATACATTCTGCTGAGTTCCACAACAAAGATGCTCAGAGCTATTTTCAGTGCTTTTTCTAAGTGCCTGTGGAAACAAGAGCAGAGTCTACTCTGGGGAAAAGAAATTCAACCTGAAATCACCATTAAGTAGAGTGAATGAAATGGAGATTCAGCCTATTGCAGGAATGTAAGGGTTACCAAGCATCACCATGACTTTTTATTTTGGGAATTAGAGATTATACTATTCTGAGGATAGCAGAAATTTAATATGGCAGACAAATACAAAGACATCACTTTCAGTTCTATGTAGCAGATTATTTACCTTAAAACTATTACTAGAAATGTAGAAAGGTGGTTTTTCTCCAAAAGCTCTCCTTCTGGCTTTTCTGTGCAGCTCACAGAAAAAAAAAAGTGAAAAATATTTATGGTGTTAATGATTCAGTAATTTCAACCTTCAGTTCTGTTTATACAGGAAGAGCTTTTTAAATAATAGATGTTTATTATTGCTGAAGATTTCTTCGTTTGGCTTAGGGTATGTCTTTGGGTTCCTCCCTTTCGGTGGAGCAGCTGTTATGTCTGAAATGTGTACAGAAGGGTCTATTTGTGTAAGTGCAATTTTCCACGTGATTGATTTTAGAGTATTTGTATGAGGGTGCAGAGAGTCCACTGCCCGTGGATTTCATTTCAAACTAAACATCCGTCTGGAGGCAGAGGTTAAAGCAAGTGCAAATCAAAGCACTGGCTGTTCACAAATAGGTTTGTCACAGTCTGACAGCCAAGCATATTTAAATATTTCTTTGCAACACTTGAACTGCTCTCAAACAGATTCTAGAAGCTAATTGAAAGCTTAGTCAGTACAGAAAGTCCTGTTGGAGAGGAATAGTGAATAAAGATGCACTGAAGGAGAACGAGGAGGCAGCTGGACCAAGAGGGGAGGGATGGGGAGGAAGTAAAGCAGCAGTGGCAGCTAAAACCAGTGAGATTGCCTGGCTGTGATTTGGGGCACCCAGGATGTGTCAGTGCTGGGCACAGCATGGCAGTGGGGCTGTCCCATCCCTCCTGACAGCCACCCTGACCCCTCACAGCTGGCTGTCCCTCCTCACTCCCTGTTGGCCTAATTTCCATGGAAACACTGCACTGGGACAAATCTTTGCCAAGTTAATTTCCAACATTTTGGGTTCAACAAACTTCTGCTGGAATCAGTGCAGGGTTTGGTGTCTCAAGGACATCAATCCTTGTTCTGGAAGGTTTTGATAGGAACACAGTGGTTCTGGTGAGCTCATCCCAGGACAGGCAGCCCTGTGCTCCTGGAGAAAGGTGCTCCTCTGAGGATCTGGGTTCCTGATCCTTGGGGTGTCTGGGAGAGAAGCTCATCTATAAACCAGCTTTGTGGTTCCCAAAACAGCAGCCTAGCATTTGGGGTCGAGGCAGGAGCCTACACCCAGGGGCTTGGCTCTGCCACCATGTGGGATCTTTGATGTTCTTCACAGAGAAATTGCAATTGGCTGCTGTTTTCAGAGGACTCAGCAGCTGGCAATGCCTTTGCTTGATTTCCCTCTGCTTTTCGTTCTATTTTTTAAGAGTTTTAAGCCTTCCCCTGGCAAAAAAAAAAAAAAAAAAAAAAAAAAAAAAAAAAAAAAAAAAAAAAAAGTAGAGAAGGGGGGGGTAAAACAAAGG
>WEIU01000643.1:391069-417927 GCA_013389925.1 Aegithalos caudatus | reverse complement strand
GGCTCCCTCCGGAACCACCGCTAAACTTCTTCCTCTCTCATCCCCCGGTAACTTTTTTCTTTCTCTTTCATCCCCCGGTAACTTTTTTTTTTTTTCTTTCGATAACTCTTCTGCCTTTCCATCACAAAACTTAGATGTCAGTTCAGACCCTTCAATGCTTCTTTATCCCTGTCAAGGAAAAAAGGGGATAAAAATTCCTAGATGTTGAGCCATTAAAGATTTTGTGTAAAGGATTCTCATTTTCATGAATTTGTAGGGGGAAAAAAAGGAAAATCCCTTCCATGTCTCTGTGGAGTCAGCACCAACTTACTTTTTGACTGGAAACCCCAGTTAGTCTTGGAAGTTTTCTCGACAAAAGCAATCACTTATTTACTCGAACCTTACAAGATAAGGCCTGTGGAAAAATGCATGTAGAGCTCTCTTGCTTGATACCCAGCCTGTTATAGAGTGACTACTTTGAGTCTTCATTAATAGGCAAAAAACTAACCCAGGGTTAATAGTTGTTCCCATTGTTTTTAAAGTTTACTAAGAATGGTGAAAGGATGACAGACCTTTCAGCTGGCTTCCATCTCTCAGGATGGTGACAGTGATTGAGCTGAAGCTTCTGTTTCAGTGTGTTGCTGGAAGCAGGGTCATGAAATGCTTTAAAAAAAAAAAACAAAAATCCACTCCCAAGATTTAAATATTGCAATTTGATACATGCTCTGGCAGGGATTCAGGTCAAAATTTATGACAAGGGATGTGCTGTTTGTATGTCTGATCAGGGACTCAATCCAAGAGGCAAATTCTGAGCTGATATCTATGTGTAATAGGTCAGTAATACCAGAATTGCAGTGATTTACATAGAAATACAGCGAATCTTTTTCACCATCTCTGTGTGATGTGAAACTGAGTAAACAGCTCTGCTGATAGCCCTGAGATTGGAGTTTGCTCAGGCTGAATAAGTCAGAGCAGTCCTGGTGTAAAGCTGTGGTCTCTGCAGAGAGAAGCTTGTCACGTTACCCCCTGCACAATTAACGGAGGCTCTGGGTAAGATGTGACTGTGATCTCTCACAAGGAGCTGGAATGCCAGAACTTCATCTGAGTTGAGATAAACCCAGTGCAGCTGACCACAGCACTCTGCTCACTGCTCCCATTCTGATGCAAAGAGTGATTTACACCAAGCTAACTTTTGAACACACACGGAATTTTGAGCATTGATTAATGATGTGCCAAAGAGATACAGCAACGCAAAAACCAGCCAGAAACATCCTGGATGTTGTGTTGCTTGCAGGAGCCAGCTCCAAAGGGATGTGCAACCAGGACTGCCACCCTTTGCTGTGAGCACCCCCCACACCATCAATGCCCCTATTGAGCCAGTTGGGAGGCAGAGCTTGGCTCTACAGCAAAATTTGTATGTCTTAACTTCTTTTTTAAAAGAACCAGCTCAAGTCAGTGAGAGGAGCTGAAAAGTGCATAAGGAACATTAACAGTTGAAGACGAAAATGTAGGAGTGCTCTTCCCAAACCCAGCCAGCTTTGTGGGCACAGCATGATGCTGGGGAGCTCCATGGCCACAGCCACTGCAGGTATCGGGGGCTGTGCATTCAGTGCTGCTTTTCTCAGCCTCTTCCCGAGGCAGCCCCTGTCCCAGCAGCTCCCAGCTGCTGCTGCCAAGCAAAAGGCTTTGGCTGCAGGGGAACAATAGGCAGTTTTATCCTGGAGTCAGCGTGGCTGGCTGGGAACGGCATGGCAGAGGTGATGAACTCCAACGAGGAGAGGGAAGAGTGTTGACAAATTCATTTTAAGCCAGACTGGGCAAGGAACCAGAACATGCAATGGGGGAGCCGCTACTACAGCGTGCCTGCGGGAATCGCTGATAACACAGCCCCGAGCGGGGATTTTTCCACGCTGAGGAAAAACTGGAAAGAAGTTTTCCCCCATAAGTCAGGGAGGGAGGGGCAGCCCCACGGAGCTGCAGCCCCAGGCAGGGAGGAGGGAGCCAGGAACTTCGGTCCTGTCCGGGAGGCACAAGGGTTTTCTTGGCAGGCTGCTCCTGGGGATGCGGGGGAAGTGATCAAACAAGTCCTTCAGTAGCCAGGCTTGTCAAGAGGAATATTAGAGGGATTGTCCACTGCCGTCAGCCAGATGCTAAAATTGAGGCAAGGTCTGGAATTTCGATGTAATTGGAACCGTATTTCGGCACGGCGGGGCAGGGTGGCCGAGGTGGGCTGACTCAGAGAGCACAGACGTCTCTCTAAGCGATGATTTGGCTTGGAAGTCGCTGAGTCTGGGCCAGTTTGCACCAGCTGAAAGTTCGGTTTTGCCATTTCTAACTTTTTGTCAGTAGGTCCTTGCTCCTTGTTCCCTGCCTTCTATACAGAAACTGAATGCAATCCTTTCATGAAGAAACAAACTCCCATTGCTGGATGTGGCAGTGAGGAGGGGAGCGATGAGCTGAGCCTCCCCGGGTCCCGTCTCTCCCCTCGGGGCGGGATGAAGGTGCCCGGGACACGGATGCTGCCCCCGCAGCAGCAGCACCAACAAAGGCTCATTGAAGGCGAGCCAGGCTCCCGCGGAGGTTGGCACTGCACTCAGCCGGAGTATAGGAGACCCTCAGGTTAATTCATGCTAATGATGACAGGCTGGCCCCTTCTGGGATGCCGCTGAAAAGCAAGCACGGCCACAGGAGGGCTCGGTGGTTGGGCTGCAAGCTCTGCTTTTGTTCCTTTTGGGGGGCAAGCGGGCAGCACCTCGGTCAAACGCAGCAGGATGCAGGCTGTTCTCCTGAGCACATCGATCAGACCTTCCCTAGAGCGTCTCCAGAGCCCATTCTGAGTTTCGTTTGTGCAAATGAAAAACCTGCCTTGAACAGTGCACAGCACTTCTGACAGGCTGAAGTGATGATTTATCTGTTTTGCTTAATTATTTGTTTTCCCTTCAAGTATTGGCAGCCAATACTGTGCATACTTCTGCTGATGCTGCTGCAACTGGGGCATGGTGGTGGTGGGAATGCAGCCCCAGCTGGACTAAGCATCCTCAGCTTGCCTGAGCATTTGCTGCGCCTCTGGTCAAGCCCAGAGGCAGTTGATGACCTTGCAACCCAGATCCATAAATCACATCTTTTGTGCTGACTGTGTTTTGCCTACACACGTGGCCAGGGCTGCTGGCCACAAACCACAGAGAGGGTGAGCCAGGCAGAGCAGGGAAATGCTGTGCTGGCCAAACCAGCAGCAAGGAAACTCCCAGCTCCAGCTTGACCACATCTCTGCTCACGGAGATGCCACTTCTTAGAAAGCTGCAGGGCTGCAGTCAGCTCTCAGCAGGGTTACTCACACATGGAACACCAGCCACTGGGTTTTATGGCTCAGCAGTGGCTCTTGGAACAGCTTATGGGCTGATACAGCCCCTCTTGATGTGTGTTGTCACATCTGGTGTGTTGAAACAGGGGAGGGCAGTGCCACTGCTCCTTCTCCCTTCATTCAGCTCAGCATTCATATCCAGAAATTGCTGAGTCTGTCCTACAGCCAAAATTCTGGGTTTGGTGCAAGTCTGTAGGCTGATAAAAATCTGTCTTATCTTTTTTTTTATGTCCCAAACAATAGAATAATAGTTTCTTTTGCAAGGATTTATGTTATTGCATAACTTTCTTGGGTTTGAGCTGAGTTTTGAATTTTACATTGTTATTCACCACGGAAATTCTGACCGAAGTATTTTCACTTGATTTCTTTATATTTTGATGAGAGGTGAAACGTGGAAGGAAGTCAAGAACTTGCACTCAGTGAAGGAAGAGATGCTCTGGCAGAGTCAAGAGAGATCTCTTCCACTGCTTCCTCCACTTCATGATAATCATTGCAGGCCTAAATCGAGCGAGCTGACTTGAAAGTCTCAAGGTTTCCTCCCTTGCCCTCCCAGCAGGGCTCTCCAGGCACTGTCAGGGGGCTCTGGCCCCGTGTTGGGGTCAGCACTGGGAGGAGGGAGGCTCACAGGACCCTCCTGTGCTCTGTTGTTCCCTGCAGCCCCAACGTGTGCGCCGTGCAGAAGCTGATCGGCACCAACAGGAAATATTTCACCAACTGCAAGCAGTGGTACCAGAGGAAGATCTGTGGGAAGTCCACGTAAGTCCCTGAGTGCCCCACAGGGCCTCCCCAAACACCCCTGGGGGGTGGGTGCTGGGTGGCAGAAGCAGATGGGGGATGTCAGAGCCCACGTGTGTCTGTGTTAAAAATTGTTTTAGCTTTTTTTACCCCCTAAGAAATACTCGTTTTTCTAAAACACTTTGATGGTAAGAATGAAAAGTGTAAAGTAAATATCAACCCTGATGGTTTATTCTAATTGCATTTCTATATATACTTATATAGCTCTCTGTGCTCTAATGAAGTGTGTGCCAGATGTTTTCTGGTACTGTCTGTCTCCGTGATAGGCTCAATGCTGCCTGGATTTAAGAAATAAAAAAGGGGAAAAAAAAGGCAGCCCAGAGCTGATGGATATTGGAGAGAATGTAAAATTCATCTCCATCTGTTTGCTTTGGAAGGGAAAACAAATAAAAAGAAAGAGGTGTCAGCTTTAGCCAACACTCTCTGACTCCACCAGGAAAGTTAATCAGACTTGAAGGCCAATTCCACGTCTAAAATTGCAAACAATAATATTCAAGTAGCTGTTGCATGAAGGATCTGTGTGAGCAGCCTGGGGACATTCTTTTGAAAGATGCAGTCAGCAGATAATTAAGGCTATGCATGCTTGACTATCTGCCAGGCTGTAGAGCAGGAGCAGATAATCTTTTTCCTTGCTGTAGCCCAGACTGGGCTTTTGGACACCCTCACTGTCCCCCAGCACAGACCATCCCAACAGCCAGGGTCAGTGCAGAGATTCCCTGAGTGATCCTGGCTCTGGGACCAGGGCCAGGATTGCTCATCCTGGATCTGCAGGGTCAGAAACAGAGAGGAAAAAAATCATCTCATTTGTTTCCCCCATGGCTCAGTGTATGTTGTAATTAGATCTACAGCAACGTGCTGTTCTCCACTGCAGTTATGGGTTGCCATCCTTGGTTTAGCTGTGACACCTGAGTGCTGGGATTCATGTGTGGTGGTGGTGTGGAGGGGAGGGAAGCAAACCAGGAGTGGTGGCTGTGCACAGCTTTTGGCCTTTCATTGTACTTCACATGAATTTGCCCTGAGGAGGAAGAATGTGCACTTCAGGAGGGTGTATTGCTGGCTGTACCCTGTAGTGTGCATGTACCATTGTTTTCCTTATGTCCAGTTGTCTTTACAGGGAAAAAAAAAGAGAGGCAATATTGTAAAAACAGTCAGGCCCCCTCCCCTTAATTCTACAAGCAAAACATTGGGAAGGCTTAGCTTGGGGGATTAGAGTTCAGGCTGTCATCTTAGCTGAATAATGGCACTTCTTGACATAAAATAGACAAGTTTATGGCATGACAATATGGTCTCATGATTGCCTTTTCTGATAACAGAGTAGCTTAGTATGGCTCCAAAGAAAACACAACTCAGCTGTGGATGTGGGAGAGTTCTGCTGCTGTGGTCACTGAAAGGCAAAGCAGTCCAGCCATGGATTTCTTTAGCTCTGAAGCAAGTGAGAAACTAACCTTATATAAACCAAGTGTGCAGCTGTATTTGGCACAAACTCATCCACTTATCTGGAGGAGGAGGTGGAATAACCAGCATCTGGCAGTATTTCATTATTTCATTTGAGGAGATGTGGTGATCTCTCCTACCTCATTTTCCCTGCTTTTACCCAAGTGTTTCACCCAGTGATGCATCACTGAGAGAAAAGCACACAGACCATTAACCTGCCTGTTAACCTATGAGGTAATCTTTCCATTATCCACAGAATTTCCTCACCATTCTTTGCTTTACATCATCCCCTCAATGGGTGTTATTGTCTTCTCTCCTCCCAGCCATCCCTGAGCCTGGGCCCTGTTTCCCTTTAGCTGCTGGTGCAGAACAAAAGACACGTGCCTTGACTCAGATTTTCCGGGGGACCCTGGGACAGCTCTGATTACAAATGTTTGCTTGTGATGGCTCCCACTGGACACGGTGTGCCTGGCATCTGGAAGCAATCAGGAGCCATTTGGGCTATAAAGGACGTGATGCATTGTGCTGTAGCAGTCCAATTCTTACAGCAGTGTCAGGAGCCTGATGCTGAGCCGTGCTCCGGTGTCAGGAGATCAGGTGGGCACAGCTGATGGTGCTCAGCATGAACCTCCAAACTGGCCCCTCCTGTTGGACTGAGCTGGTCCATGAGAGGTTTTGAGAATCCTCTTAAATCCTAGAAAAAAAACCCAGGATTTGGCATGTTTATCATAACTGGGTGTATCCAGCCTTTACTTGGGATCTGTAGTCAGCAGTGTAAAGCTGTGTGCATGGTTCTCTTCCATGGAGGGGGATCCCCTCCATCAGCCTGGGGGGAAGGTGCATAACCATGGTCATTTTATTCTCCTCATGAAAGGTTTTTCCCACCTGAGAACAGCAATCCTGGGGAGGAGACACTTGACCCATCTCATCTCTTCACATCTGACCTGGCTGTTTTCCTCTCTGTTTGCTCAAAGGGTCAGTGATGCCACAAGCTGTATGTGTGCTGCAGGTGAAAATGCCTGGCTCTAGGATAGATCTGAGTGCTTTGGTTTCTCTCCTTTTCCTGCTCTGAGCACTGTTTCAAACAGGCAGTGGGGAGGGAGGTCAGAGAGAGAGCAGGAACTGCTGAGGAGCAAAGCTGAGCTCCATCCTAGAAAAAAAACCCAGGGAATTCACCCCTCAGCAAGGAACCCAGAAAAGTTGCTGCAAGCCTGTAGCATAACCTCACTGCTTGTGGAATGATCCCATCCTGCTTGGGGAGGCTTGGAGTGACTGGAGCAGCAAGGGAAGCCAGGCTGACAAGCACAGATGTGCTTGGTCTGTAGTTTTGGCTCTGAGTACCTCACTGATGGGTGGCTGCTGCAGGCTGGGAGGGCTCAGCCCCTGGGCAGCAGCAGGTGCTGAGCTGTGCTGCTGTGCTGGGCTGCTGTGCTTTGTTTCTGCTGGCAGAAACAGAGAGGTTACACTCTCTGTGTAGGGGAGACTCTGGGGACTTGGCAGATGTGATGCTTGGGAGGCAGCTTCTGGCCCACAGGGGTGGAGTTACTCCACTGGGGCTGTTGGTGCACAATGGAAATTTTAACTCATGCATCAGAAGGATACTCCTACCTCTTTATCTGTTTGGTTTGTTGGTTTTTTTTTTTTTTTTTAATTTGTTTTTCTCTGCTGAAGTGTTGGCTCACACAGCTACAGAGAAATTAGGCAGAGGATTCATGCAGAGTTTTTATCATTGCTGATGAAGTGAGATAAGATAGTTGGCAAGAAGTCTGACACTGCTTTGATTTCAAGAGTGCTGAGACAAAAGTGTTCTGGTAATTGGGTAACTTTCCACTGTTGGTTATTCCAAAGTCAAAGAAATAGTTTATTCAGAGTATATTTTCATCATTTTGCCTGTGTATCTTGTATTTTTCTTCTTTCCTTTGTGCACTGGACTCATTCTTCCAGAACTGGGGTTGCAATGGAACACATCCCCACATACTGTTTTGTCTTGAGAATGAAAACTCATAAATTTAGGATTTGCTTATTTTTTGATGAATAATTCATTAAGAGATTCCTTTTTCTCCTTTTAAATTAACTTTCCTTTTTTTTCATGTGTGAAGTACTTTCCTCAGTTTAGAAAAAAATTACTGGCACTTATTTTACAAAAACAAAACATATGGGCTTTATTACAGGAAATTATTACAAATGGATCTTTTTTCACTAATATATGCCTAAGCTTATTTTTATTACCTTGAAAAATGCACTTAAAATTTAATTTCAGCTCCTAAGAATGCAGCAGCAGTGGAACAATGACTAATAAAAGCCTAAAGTAAAGGAGCTTGCTTCTGCAGGCAGAGACAGATAGAGATTAAATAAATACTGTTTCAAAACCAGACACTAAAAAACTATAGCTTTGACTTGAAATTACTCAATGAGGAGGTCAGGAAGTTGTGGCTGAGGCACTGCAGAGTGGCTGAGCCATGCTCTTTGTGTGAGGGCACAACCTTACCCACATCTCTGCACCCTCTGTCCCGGTGCATGGGCTGTGGCCAGCGAGCAGACAGCACAACCAGGGGGGGACTGGGCAGTTCCAAAGGTTTTTGTGCAGAGCTCCCAGTGTGGAGCAGTGGCTGGGAGGTGTTCAGGGGAGGTTTTCCTTGCTGGAGAGCAGCTGTGGCTCTGACCAGGTGCCAGGAGCAGCCTCCCTTCCCCGTGGGTGTGCAGGGCACTGAGGTGCAGAGCATCCTTCAGCCAGGCTCTGCTGCTCCTCTCCCAGGGCTGGAGGTGCTGCAGGACCAGCTGGGGACATGCCCTAGGGCCACCCCTGAGCTATCCCTTGAATGGTGCCTTTGGGTGGGCTGGGTGCTCTTCTGTTCCCACCAGCTCCACCAGCCATGGGAGGCCCCATGCCTGAAGCTGAAGTGTTTTACAGCCCTCACCTCTGGCTCCCTGGAGGTGCCAACCCTTGGCTGAGCACCTCAGTGTTCACCTGGCCCTTTGCAGCAGGTGGGCAGTGCTCAGGATGCTGATGTGCCAGACACATTCCAGGTGATGCTGAAGGCCACCTCGGTGGGAGAGTGAGACAGGGAGTGAGCCCAAGAGGAGCTGGCCCTGTTTCTGCTTTGGTGCTTCCTGCCATGAGCTTCCCTTCCTGCTGGAGATGCCCACAAACCCAGTGAGAAGCAGGAGGTGCACCCATGGAATCTCAGAAAGCTTTGTCTGGGAAGGGACTTGAAGCACCCTCCAGTTCCACCCCCCTTGTTCCACTTGCCCAAGTGTCTGCATCCCTGCCCAGTGCCCTCCCTCCTGGCAGGCACCTGGTGGGGATGCAGGGGCAGCTCTGAGGCAGTGTGCCACAGCCTGTGTGCATTCAAGTCCTGCCCCTTTGGAGTAGCTCATTAATCTCCAATTGATCTACAAGCAAAGCTTTAAAGCCTTCATCAGCACTTTGGAATGATTTCTCTTTAATCAGCTCTTCATCTTTGATTACAGCTCTGAAGCAAGGGAACTGTCTAGACTGGATTTAGTTTCTAGGGTGAAAAAAAAGAAAAATTGGAGGTAGGGGAGGGAAGTGGTGGGGAAAGAAAGTGTATGTTTCCAATGAACACGAGACAGGGGGGCTGGGAAAGCAGAGCAGCAGCGTGTTAAGATCTCCAGTAGTCAAAGGAAGGGATTGCTTTAGGCAAACTCTTTCCCACATGGAATATATAATGTCTAGACAATCAGTCTGGGTTTGCTTTGTAATTCTCTTAGGAAACCGTGACACAGAATTTATTTGCTTCTGTCACAGAAAAGCAGGTATTTGTTTCACTTTCTGGCTCTTAATTGCCCTGAAGAATTCCCTATTAAACCCCAGGCATTTCCACTGTTTGTTAACAGTTTTAAAATGATGACAAATATCTGAAACTGGAGCATTTTCCTCTCTTTGAGTGAGTGTGCTGACCCTGGGCAATACAGCATCCTGCTTGTCTCAAATTCAACTGAGAGCACAGAGGAAATGCTTGTCCTTGGGAAGAACACCTTTTCCTTGGCTCTCTCAGCCCATCAATCAGGTGGCCTTGTTTTTTTCACACCAAGCATAGAGCAATAAGTGAAATAATCCCCTGGGAAAAATAAACAGGCAACTTCTGGATTGACTTTTTTCTCCTTTCTTTTTTTTTTTTTTTTTTTTTTTTTTTTTTTTTTTTTTTTTTTTTCTTTTTTGTTTTCTTCTCCCTCTTAATTTCAAGCCATGTTGCCTCAAATCACCACCTCTGAGAATCAGAGGATTGTTTCCCTTTGAGCTGCAGATGATGGATGCAGTTTTCAGGCAGCTCTTGCTTATTTAGGGTCTGCAAATCAGCAGGACAGCCCGGGATGGTGCCTCTGACCCCTCTGGCTTTCCCAGGGACAGTGCAGGCAGTGAGAAGGATGTGCTGCTGTCAGGGTGCTCACACAGACACAGCTGCTGAGGCACTGCCCAGGCTGCCTGTGCATGCACATCCCACCACTGCTGCAGTTTCTCCTTGCAGGGCTTTCCCCAGGTCCTTGTGCCAATGCACATATCTGAGAGCAGGGTTCTCCTTTCCCTCCAGGTCTGCCTTGTGGGTTTTGCCATAAGTGAGCAAATCATTTCTGGAGGTGGACAAAACCAGGGTGGAAACACTTCTCAGGTTTGGTCCAACAGCCACGGGGAGCTGTGGGTGTTGCCTGAACAGTGATGGGATGTGACAGCAGCAGTCAGCCCAGGAGGTCCCCAAATCCCATGGGAAACGTGCCCAGATGGACCAGCACTGGCATCTTGCTAGGACTGTGGAATCAGTTTCCATCCACTGTTTGTATAACATCTCCTGCAAAGTGTGGTTTTGAAAAGAAATTGTGTCTGCTTTTGTTCTGTGGAGAAATTGGCAACGTGCAGCCCTGAAGGAGATAAAAGTGTGGTTAGTCTTTTGTTGAAGTCTGTATTTCTAATGAACAGTCTGCTTGGAAATGTCCCCAAATATGGATGGACCCAGAACTGAGAAAACAGAGAAAATAGAGAACCCAGCAAATAGAGAAAAAGCTGTGAGACACTGTTGGTTAACCTGCTGTATCCATCTCTTATTCCAGAGTAATCAGCTATGAGTGCTGTCCTGGATATGAAAAAGTTCCTGGAGAAAAAGGCTGCCCAGCTGGTAAAAATATGTTTGACGTTTTTTTAGACTTCTTAAAATTATACAGCTGCCTAGTAAAGGGAAATGTTAGAAAATTGCTCAAAGAGGATTTCATTTTTGCAATTTATGCACAATATTGCCATGAACAAGTCAAAATGGACTCGGCTGAGCACCAGCCAAGAGTCAGATCAGCTCCAAAGCATGCTCAATGTTCCAGACAGCTTAGAACTTTGGATGTAATTGAACCTCATCGAGCATGGGAAGGCCATAAGGAACTTCTTATTCCAGCAAGTAATATCTGTACTGGAAATTCAGTGCAAAGGAACGATAGAGTAATAAACAGCTCTTCCAATCTCTGCTCATTCTTATTTTCATAGATTGATAGAACAGTTTGGATTGGAAGGAACCTTAAGGATCATCTGTTTCCAACCCCCTGCCATGGGCAGGGACACCTCCCACTAGACCAGGTTACTCCAAGCCCCATCCAACCTGGCCTTGAACATTTTGGCAAGCATGGGGCTAGCAAAGTTTTATTTAGGAGAAAATACAGTTGATATTGTGTGGGGGGAGGAGAATAAACTGGGTTTATTGGAGAAAGCCATTTTCTGCTTTTGCTTTTGGAACACTTCCTTCCACAAAATTCTGATGCCTCCAAGTTAACCACATGGGCTGGTGCATATGGTCAGTGGACACTGAGACCAGCAGTGTCCAACACCAAATCCCAAAAGCCTGAACACAAGCAGGATTGGGTGAAAGCAATCAATATCTTTGCTTCCCTAAATCACATCTGTAGAAATCCAGAATAAGTCCATTCAAACTTGCAAGAACAGAGCAGATCCTGGATTACACTGCTGTAATTGAGGCTGAAGCTGTCAGGCTATGATTATTTATTATCTAATTATTGAACAGACACCAATCCCCTGATGTGCTTCCCCAGGCATTCTCACCAGCTGTGCTTTAATTCAGCCAGAAGGAGGAATGATGTTTTTGGGAACTTAACCTTCTCTTCTTTCAGCTCTGCCACTTTCCAACATCTATGAAACCCTGGGAGTGGTTGGATCTTCCACCACACAGCTCTACTCCGACCGCTCCAACCTAAGGCCAGAAATCGAAGGACCTGGAAGTTTTACCATTTTTGCTCCCAGTAATGAGGCCTGGGCATCCTTGTCTGCTGTAAGATAATTCCTCTGCTTTCTCCTCTTCCTCTGGTTTTCCCTGGTGGAGATCCAGCTCTGCAGGGGTCTGGTGGGATGGACATAGTGCTGATAGAAGAAGAACTGTGGATTTACAGGGTGGTTATCATTGTACATCAGCTCCAGAGCTTTGCTCCTGAAGGACCCCATCACCAGAGAGATGTGGATGTAGAAATCCCCTCATTCAGTTTTCCCTGCCTGTTACCATTAGAGATTGAATTGAGACCTGCAGCAAGAAGCTTCCCAACCCTTACCAGTTTTCTTGTTGACCCTTACATCACCATTCTGGTTGTTCTTATTTTGTACAAATAGCCAGTCCCAACTGGAGACTCAGTAATTCCCACAAGTGTGTCACATGCACAGTTAGATACACAGTTCCTTTACATTCATTTTGATTTTCCCTTTCCATGTTTTGTGATATTTCCACCCCTGAAGTGGTCACTGCTGTCCTGCTGGTGCTCCCATCCCTGTGAACAAGAACAACTACTAGGGCAGGGAGGGGGGATATTTATGGGTCTCTGCCCCAAATGTCCCAGCAGAGCCCCTTGGGCAGGGATACTGCCCTTGGGAAAGGTTTTTTAGTGTTTTTATCAGAGGCCCTTTTGCCTTCCTGCTCATTACAATGCAATGATCCCACTCCAGAGCTGCAGTCATCCCTCGTGTGCCAAGGACTGGGTGTCACAGCTCTTGGCTGCTTTTGTAAGACAAAAGATAAAGATTTGAGCAAGTTGAGCTCTTAATTTACACAAATGGCACAGGCTGAGTGAATCACTTAACATCCACATCCACATCCCCACCTTGGGAGCACCCTGGGTGCAGCCAGACCTCCTGGTGCTCTCCAACAGACACCTAATTGCACTCAGTGGTGAAAAATGGATTTTTCTGATTTTCAGGAAACTCTGGATTCCTTAGTGAGTAACGTTAACATTGAGCTGCTCAATGCCCTCCGGTACCACATGGTGGACAAAAGGGTCCTGACAGATGATCTGAAACACGGCACCACACTGAACTCCATGTACCAGAACCTGCCCATCCAGATCCACCACTATCCCAACGGGGTAAGGCATCCACGGGGGCACAGTGGCTCAGCCTGGGAGGGACCACCCTGGTACAACCTCCCTGCTCAAAGCAGGGTCATCCCAGGGCACATGGAACAGCATGGTGTCCACGTGGTTCTGGATATTTCCAGTGAGGGAGACCCCAAACCCTCTCAGGGCAACTTCTTCCAGTGCATGGTCTCTACATGGTCTTATGAAAAAAGTTCTTCCTCATATTAAACCTACCCACAGCAGGTTTGCTTTTTGGCTGCCTTGCAGCTCCTGCAGTGTCCTGGGACCTCCAGGACTCTGTAATGCTTGGGTTGACAGCTGTTGATTTAATATTGATTTAAGATACATGTTATGAAGGACTTCAAAAGGAATATTTTTAAGCAGATGGTTTCTTCAATGCTGTTGCAGGGCAGTTGCCCACCCTGCTGTGTAACTCTGCTTGCCCAAGTATTGGTTCTGGCTTATTTTCTTAGTCTTGAGGGTAGACAAAACCACTGATGATTTTCAAAGCTCTTTAACCATGAAATATTTCAAACATCCTCGATAGAACATGCTCACTTTTGGAACGTCTTTTAAGGGAATCAAATTTCTGCTCTTGCCGATTCAATAAAGTGCTTGCTGCATTTGAAACAGAACTAGAGGAGCAGCAGAGGCTGCTTTACCCTCTGGCTGTGGTGCCTGTGACAGCCCATGGGTGCCTCCCCCTGCAGATTGTGACTGTGAACTGTGCCAGGCTGCTGAAAGCTGACCACCACGCCACCAACGGAGTGGTTCACGTCATCGACAAGGTCATTGCCACCACCACCAACACCATCCAGCAGATCATTGAGACTGAGGACAGCCTGGAGACGCTGCGGGTGAGACACACAGCCCTGCTCCAGGCCTCCTCAAGGATGCTCAGCCACCCAGTGAATGCTCCTCAAGAGCTTTGGCAGAGCCTTGGGCTGTGACCCTGGAGCTGCTGCTGAAATCCTTGCACCGATGTAGCTCCTTTTGATTTAGGAAGTGTTTGCTATCAGTGCAAGTAGGGTTTTGTGACAGTGATTGTCACCCTTGTGTGGCTGCTCAGAACAGAGAGGGACTGAGTCTGTCTCCTCACTCTTAGCCTTAGGAGACATCAACTGTTTCAATTTGATGTGTCCTGATTTATTTGCCTTGATATTTGCCAAATTAAGGAAAGTGCACTGGGGAATTAGCAGTTAGCCAGCTGTGGGTTCTGATCTGAATTATTCACTGGAAGTACTGTGAGCCTTTCCAGGCATATCTGAGTATTCAAACTAGCTCTCAGTCTTGCCAAAAAAAAAAAGGGCTCTTGTACTCAAATTTCTGGAATAGCAGAGAACCATGGGGCTGGGTCAAATTTATAAATGGACCAAAGTGCTGAATGAAGCTATTCAGGATTTTTTCTCAGTCTTCCAAAATTATAAAAGCCTTAATAAATCTGGCCCTTAGTGTGTCCTCGGACATAATTTCTGACCTTTATATTCTTGCTGCATGTGTTTTTCCCTGTCTCCCTGTTTGTCTGCAGACTGCTGTGGCAGCATCTGACCTCAGCAGCTTGCTGGAGAGTGAAGGGCAGTACACACTGCTGGCTCCCACCAATGAAGCCTTCGAGAAGATCCCACGAGAAACACTGAACAGGATCCTGGGAGACCCAGAGGCCCTGAGAGGTAACTGCTTGTTTGCTGAGGCCATTGAGAGACTGAAGAGTATTTTTCAGTTCTAAATTTTTTTCTCAAGCACGAGTCAGCAGCTCCTGGGTACATGCTGACAATGCCTGCAGTGAACAGATGTGACAGCCCATCTCTTTTAACTGCACAGCTCCCTTTGGCTGGACATGTGCAGACATGGCAGGAGTGGTACTCAGATATGGATGAGGGAGCTGAAGCAGTCCCTTTTCTGTGTTTTTGGGTTTTTCTAGCACTTTATGCCATGGTGATTTATATTGATCCAGCAAGATGCAAGAAAAGTAATATCTAATCAATATAACTTCCCCTGACATGTGAATTGAGTACCCACGTGAGGCCTTTTGAAGTTGGCAGAAGTGTACAAAAAGTGACTCTTTTTAGGCATTTTCTTTCACAGGCTGTGGAATTAAAATCAGCTCAGTTTAAAATGACTGCATTTTATGGAGTTCACCCTGGCCATTGCCCAGGATCCCTGAAAGCTGCAATACTTTCACAGCTGGTTTTTGCAGCTCACTGAGACACTCTCCTCTCCCACAGACCTGCTGAACCATCACATCCTGAAGTCAGCCATGTGTGCTGAGGCCATCATTGCTGGCCTGACCATGGAGACTCTGGAAGGAACCACCCTGGATGTGGGCTGCAGTGGGGAAGAGCTGACCCTCAACGGGAAGCCCATCATTGCCAACAAGGATGTCCTGGCAACCAACGGCGTTGTGCACTTTGTTAATGAGCTGCTGATCCCAGACTCAGGTACTGGTGCCTCTCTGCAGCCTTCTTTCTGTTGCCTTTCTTTTGTCTGTTTTGCCAAGGAAATCCTGGATTTGGAGGTCAGAGTGGATAACCTTTAATGCAAGGTTACCGTGTGTTGCTTTTCCTTTCAGCTAAGACTGTGTTTGAGTTGGCACAAGAATCTGAAGTTTCCAAGTCTACAGACCTTTTCAGACAAGCTGGTCTCAGTTCTCATCTAACTGGCAGTGAGCGAGTGACCCTCCTTGCCCCAGTGAATAATGTGTTCAAAGGTAAACCAGAGATCAAATCCCTTTCTTCCATCACTTTGGGCCACAGATCTCCTTCAAACAGGCTTCAGCCAAGTTTCAGAGCACAAATATGTAAATCCTCTCTCAAATGCCTCAAGGCAGTGGCATCTAGGTTTACAATTTAAAACTGATGTGGGTAGTGCTCTGTATTTGAATGATTTTTAATGTCTCAATAGCCATTTTAAGTGAATCACTGTTTTTTCCCATACTTTGTGCTGCAGATGGACTCCCTGTTATTGACAGCAACATGAAAAACTTGCTTCTGAACCACATTGTTAAAGACCAGCTCTCCTCTAAATATCTGTATCATGGACAGAAACTGCAGACTCTGGGGGACAAGGAGCTGAGAGTTTTTGTGTACCGCAATGTGAGTCCTTCCCTGGGCTGTGCTCCTTGGGGCTCAGTGATGCTCGGAGTTCTGTTACAGCTGTGGTGTGAAAAGTGGAAATGAGCACTGGGAAAGTACCAGCATCTCTCTCTGGAAGCACATTCTAATGGAATCTTCTTTTCTGCCGTTATGTTTGCAGAACCTTTGCATTGAGAATGCCTGCATTGCTGCCCATGACAAGAGGGGAAGGTTTGGGACCCTCTTTAGTGTGGACAAAATGCTGACTCCCCCAACTGGCTCAGTGATGGATGTCCTCAAGGCAGACCATCGCTTCAGGTGACCTTTCTGCTCTTCCCAAGTGCCAGTTAGGAGCAGAAGAGCTGCCAAAGCAGTTCCTATTTATTATGGGATGTAGTCATGACAATGTATATTTTTTTTTTAGCATAGAAAGATCATCTAAAACCATCATCTCTCTAAATTATAGAGAGTGAAACTTCAAATAACCCTCAGTCAACTGTGAGCCAAGAGTAAGTGGCTCTGTTAATACCATAAGGAGCTGGCTCTGAAGTTATCTGTGCCCATCAGATCCACTGTAGCCAGAGCTCTCTGACTCCCCACCCCACCTGGTCCCCATGGAGCCAGCACTCCCAGGATGTTTTGCCATTTCCCACATGTTCTGGCTGGACCTCACAGGGCCAGCTGCTCCCTAATCACCCTTTTGGTTATTTGATTTGCTGGACCCCAGCAGGATTTGTAACTTCCCAGCTCTCTGTTGAGCCCAGCACGCCCCTGACCAATGAAGTGGTTTGCAGTGAAGCATTTGATGCATGTTTCTTTGCAGCACGTTGGTGGCTGCAATCCAGTCTGCAGGTCTGACAGAGAACCTGAACAGGCCCGGGACCTTCACCGTGTTCGCTCCCACCAACGAAGCCTTCCAAGCCATGCCCCAGGGGGAGTTCAACAAACTGCTGGGTGAGCATCCAGGGGACAGGCTGCTGTGGGGGACTGCTGTGCTGCTGGGGGGAATGCCCAAGTTCCTGCTGCACCTCGTTCTGTTCTCTGTTGGAAGCATGAGCTTCCTACCCAACGGAGTTGCAGGAGCAGAAAGCTGAGGATGCACAGAGTGGCACTGAATTCCCCAGCTGGGGTTTATGCTGCCTGTGTTCTTGGAAGATGCTTGTAGTGTGTGTCATAAACTCACTGTGACTTTTAATTTGGTGGTGTAAGTGAGATAACTCCCAGACATTTCTAAAATGTGAGGCCTCTGCCTTTTTCAAGGATGAAAGAAGTGAGAATGTGACTCTTGACCACACAGGATCAGGGTGTCTGCAGTCAGTTTTGCAAAGAGAAGGCATGATCCACATACAGCCTCAAGTTACACTGTATGAAATTTAAGTAATAAAAGGCTGGGGCTGTTTCTCCTTCTCCATATACATGGACAAAGCAGGAGGTCCAGTCTAATCCTTGGGAAGACAACAATGTCCCATTCTAGCTCAGATGAAGACCAGTATCCTGAAGAGCAAAGGCATCCAGGCTGGGTGTGGAAAAAAGCATGGGAATGTTTAATAACTCCCTTCTGGATAAGCAGCGTGATCTTTTATTTTGTTCATGTTGGAAATTGGTTGTGGTTGGAAACAATGTCAGGTATTTGAATGTAATGTCTTCATGTCATTAAAACCCAGCCAAACATTGACATCATAATTTGGGAAGCATCTGCCCATGGTAGCTGGTTATCCTTTTAAGTGCAGGGATGAGGAACCAGTAATATCAGTCCAGTCTTATGCTTAATATATAAATATTTCAGAAATGTTTTGCAGCCATTTACAGTGGCTGCAGGAATGAAGATTCCCAGATGCAGACACTTCAGTTGTTCTTTTCTCACACAAATGTTTAGCTTATGACTCTGATGAAGTGGACTGAGCTGGTGAGGATGTGCAGAGTGAACTGTGGGCACCCTAGGAAAACCATACTGGAAAAAAGCTTGCATACAATCTTTGAAAGCACTGAAAGGAAAAGCTCCCCTTGCTGAGGGGGCTGCTCTGTGGATGGAGGCCACCTTTGCACTGGCTGTCTGCAGGGCTTGTCAATGACCCTGTGTCCTCTGAAGGAGAAGATGGAGAGTGCTGCTGGGCTGTACTGTGCACATCACCACCTCTTCTGGAAAACAGGTGGTGCAGGGAAAGCACCTTCTCTCCCTAAAATGTGTTTCAAAGCAGGGCTGTATGAGTAGAGACTCGGTGGGCTGCTATCAGGGCATCAGTCCCTGAGACATTAGTGTCACTTCTCCTGCACTTTACCCCTTCCTGGCCAGCTGTGAGGGTTGTTGCCAAGTGACACTGGCCTTGGTGACATTTCAAAATACCAGAATGCCCTGTCTGCTTCCTTATTTCACATGGGTCTTTCCCCACCCCATCCCAGACTTCTTGGGAAGTGAAAGCAGCAAGAGAAGCAGGTTCTCACTTGGCACAGTGAGAGAACCAGGGATGGAAACCCAAGAAGGACAATTCATGTGTAGGGCAGGCTTGGTGGCTACCCAGGTGGGACATTGGGAGAGTGTCCTAACCTTGGGAACCTGACCTATCTGGCAGGGATGCCCTCAATGCCCTAACCAGGCCCTTCTGCCTGGCTTTTGCTTTTGGTTTGTTTTTTTCAATTGTACATTGTTTCTTTGCTCTTTCAGGAAATTGTGGGTGTTTTCCATTCCAGCCAGTGAAGTATGGGGAAGCAATGCTGCTGCTGGCTTGCAGATTAAAGGTTTTCTTCCCCCAGGTAATGCCAAGGAGCTTGCCAACATCCTCAAGTTCCACGTGGCTGACGAGATCCTGGTGAGCGGCGCGGTCAATGCCCTGGTCAGGCTGAAATCCATGCAGGGAGATAAACTGGAAGTCAGCATGGTGAGTGAGTCCCCCCAGCAGGCTGAGTCCCCCCAGGTGGGATTCTGTGCTCTGCAGTGCCTGGCTGCCCATGGCATGGGCCAAAGCATGCCTGTGCTACTTGGATGGTGTGGGAGCATCTCCTGAACGTGTGCAGGGTCCCTCCAGTGCTCTCTGGGCTGTGCTGGGGGATTTCTGCCATGTGTTCAGTCCAGCAAGCTGCAAGAATGAAATGTGGTTTGCTTCAGCTTTCTCCCCAGACATCCAGTTGTAAATGATTTCCAGGGGCTGTTATAAATTTAACCCTGAGTCTTGGGGGGAAAACATAAATAAATGAAATGAATAGCTTGTTCAGCTAACATATCTTTTTGTGTAATGAAAATGGTCTCTGCATGGGCTCCCTTAGTGCAGCAGAGTTTATTTAGATATATCATTTCCTTTCACAAACTCTACACTACATTAAGGGAGTGTAGGATCCTCTATTGAGGAAAAGAATCATTTCAGAAAATAAGCAATCATAGCCCACTCTATGCATAAGAAAACACAGGACAAAAATAGAAGAGTCTGTGTTTCCAGGTACTTTAGATTGGCCAGTTTGCTGGACTCCTCTCATGTCCAGTCCTGCTCTGCCCTCTCCTGATCCCATCTCCACAGCCATCCCCCTGGCAGGGTGTGCTCTGCTGCCATGGACAGCATTCCCAGCCAGTTGCACTAAGGGAGTCCAGAGCCATTCCAGGACAAACTGCTCAGGCTATAATTTGTCTTTATATTCTCCTTGACTGGCAGGAAGAATAAAAATGCCTTCAGCCATCCAGTAAATGAATGAATGCAAAGTGAGGGGTTTTTTTATTAATTTGGAAATTACAGAAGATTATCATCTTCTGCTTTTCTTTTTTCTTTTACTGAACAGAAAAACCATGTGATACATATCAACAAGGAGCCTGTTGCTGAGAGTGATATCATGGCCACAAATGGTGTCATTTATGCAGTGAATTCTGTCTTACAGCCACAGGGTAAGTCCATGGTGAGGAGTGTCCAGAGCAACCTTGTTACAGAAAAACTCTTTGGGAGGGCCTGGGGACATGGGGCAATTGCTTCAGTTTGGTGAGGAGAGATCAGTCTGTTGTGGGATTTTCAGCAGAAGAGAGTGGAAGGAAGCAGCCTGCATGCTCTGACAGAATTTCAATGCTCTCCATGTCCCACCCTTAGCTTCAAGGCCACAAGAAAGAGGTGATGAGCCTGCAGATCCCGCATTAGAAATCTTCAAACAAGCATCTGCATTATCCAAGGTAAAAGGGCAAAATCTCTCACTGTAAAACTGCCAAAATTGCATTTTGGTAATAATGACTGATCATGTTACATTCGTGTGCTGACTGCCAAGGAAAGTGAGTGCATGTGTTTCATGGAATGATCCATCCTCTCTTCTTGCAGGATTTAATGATATAAGAAATAATAATTCATTTTGCATCACAAAGCTTCAGTTTGCAGCACATTGTGAATGTAACCTTGGTACTATTATATATCAGCTTCCAGTAATGAAGAGTCACTCATCCATAGTTTTTGGAGACTAAGGATAAATATGCTGCCATACAAACTGTTCTTAGGGCTGTTGATTTGTTGCATTTCTGCAAACCCTGTGTTTTCTTTCCACGCAGGTTTCTCAGAGGAATCCTCGACTAGGTAAAACAACTTCTCCAGCTCATTTCTAATTCCCACCTCGTCCCCCCATCCCTTAAAGAGAGGTTCCTCCTTTCCTCTTGCTGTGAGCAAGATGTGAGGAGGGGGGCAGGGGGTGTTGGTGCCTGCCCCACCCAGCCTGCCCCTCTCCTGGCAGCCCCCGTGTATTCCCGGATACTGGCGAGGATCAAGGAGAACTCGGGGGGGTTCTGAGCCCACCGTGAGCAGCCACCAGTCACTGCCTCCACCCCATCCACTCCAGCTGGCAGCTGAGGAGAAGGACAGAACCCTTTGTAAAAACCAAATACCACCCTTAAGTTTATTTTTGTTTGCAATGAAACAGATAGGCAAAATGAAAAGCCATATATATGTATATATTTTATGACCGTTTTTATTTGGTTTTGACTTTGAAGTTCCCAGAGCAAGGAAATGTTTTGGGTTTAATTTTTTTTGTTGTTGTTTGTTTTGCTTCTTTTTTGTTTTGTTTCTTTTTTTAATAAAATTATTCAACTTTCAATTCTAAACATACCCTGTTTTGGGCTTGACAAGTACATCCAAGGGCCTTTTATTTTTTTACATAAACATGTCCTTCCTTCTTCCCTTGGATTTTAAAAGTCTTCAATGAAATTCTGAATTACAGGCTTTTAACAAAATTCTCTCTATTGACATTGTGAAAATTGCATAGTTATAAGCTATAAGCTATGGTTTGAAGTATCCTCTTTTTTTTTTTTAATGGGGTCTTTTTTTAATGCCTGTGGGTTATAACTGTGCTGCATTTTGTTCATGAGATTTGAAATGAGAGTTCTCCCTGGCTGAAGCCTTCCAGTAAATGACTCATTTTTAATAATGGTTGTTTTTTAATAAAAATTAAAAATAAAATCAAAAATATAAATATGAAAAGTGATGGCAGTGCTTGGTTGGGGCTTTGTTTGGTTTGGAATTGCCTGATGGCACCAGGTGGTCAGACCTGAGCACTGGGAAGGAGAGGAATCAGATTTGGCTGGATCAACATGAACAGGTCTAATAGTTCTTTGAGTGGAATGGCAAAGCTTTTCTCCTCTCTGATCCTGGCCTGGCATCATGTTTTGCTGGTACTTTCATGCTGGTACTTTCACTCTCCAAGGAGCACAGGGAGCTGTGCCCACCCTTCCTGCTGGATGCTCAGCCCCCTTTGCTGGCAGCTGGAGCTCAGTGCCATACTCTGTGCTAAAAACAGCATTTTCTCACCACCACTGCAGATCCCCTCCCTGCTGGTCATCACCTTGGTGAAACCCAGGAGGCAAAAAAGAGAAAAAGAGGGTGTCAGCTGCAGAACACAAAAGACTCAGATTGTTTTGGTTGCTCAGGCAGAGAAATACCCTGATAATTCTCCTTCTATTAAAACTGAAATTCCCACATGCTCAGAGTCATCTGCATAACTCAAATGTGTGAAAAATATCCAGCTCTTCTTTTCTCTCTTCTTTTATTTATCTTCTTCACTATCCTCCCCCCACCACATTTTTCTTTGTTATTTTTCTGGCATTTAAGGTGAGGGGGAACACTTTCAGCCACTTAATCCCAGCAGCTCCAAGCAGCATAGTTGTGTCAGGGGATTGGATTCTGGGGGAGGCTCAGCTTCTTATTGTTGAACTAATTAATTACTATTCCTTCCAAAGCCTCAGAAAGAGGAAAAGAGGAAAAACCATGTCAAATCTGCTCTTTTTTATTTTTTTCCCATTCTTTGATGCTTCTTAATTAAGAGATATAAAGTCTTCACAACTTGGAAGGGTGGAAAGTAGGTCTGCTCATTTAGGTGAGTGCTCCTTGCTTAAACCTTCTTGGCATCTGGCATGGGAACTAATTAATTGTTTCGTTGTAAAATGAAGCTCCTTGAATAGACAGGAGTAGGGGAAACTGCCTGGATGAGCTTAATAACCATGAGCAGTCCCATCTGCTGAGGCAACAGTTTTCATTTCCTGGGAATGCAGCCCTGGTTTTCAGTGCATGGTTCCTGGGCAGGTATTAGGGTGTGTGGTGAAGGGGTAATGGTCTCCTTGGTGCTTTTTGTATGGCCTGACTGCTAGGCTTGCTTCTGGGGGGTCACAGGTTTATGAGTCTCAGCAGTTTCCAGTAGGCAGAGGTGCATTATCCTTTCAATCCAACTCCCTTTTTGCCCTCTCCCATTGCTCATTTCCCTGGTCCTTTGGCAGTGCTCCCTCCCTCCCTCCTGCTGCCTGTTCCCTGATCTGAGCTGCTGTGGGGGGCCAGTGCTGAGGATGCTCTCCCTGCTCTGTTCCCTCTCATTTCCCTGGGATCCCACACCCTGGGAAGCCATCCCAGGGTGCCTTCCCACAGCCTTGGCAGCTCCCCAGGACTTTGGTGTCTCCAGATTGCAGCTGATGGTGGAAACTCTTGGGAGTCCTTCATGCCCTCCCTTTCCCAGCTCCAAACTGGTTTCTCTCTGAGTTCAGGGAGGGAGACACGGATGGATTTGACCAGTGGCTGGGCTGTCTGAGTTGATTGGTAGGGACTGTGTCCCTTGCTTTGATTCAGTGACTCTTTGGGGATATTTTTCCCCATGGATTTGTCACTGTGCCTTGTCCAGTGATGTGAGGGTGAGTGCTGTTAAGGAGGAGTGAGATGTTAACACTTCAGCCTTCAAGGGGTGCCCAGGGATGAAGCAAGAGGAGAGCAGCTGAAAGATGGGGAAATAAGGAGTGCTGAGATGATGGGAACAAAAACTTGTCTGTCATTTTCTAAAGAAATATTTTTATTTTTTTTTTAATATTATAAAAGGTGGAAGTGAAAGGAAGAAGGAAGTTGCTGGTGCTGAGGCAAAACATAACTTCCCTAGGGAAGTGCTGGCCAAGGGGCAGAGCTCCCATGGGCCCAGCTGGGTGTGGGAACCTGGGGGATGTCCCAGCCAAGGGCTGTGGTGGGATGGAGGGCTTGGAACCCCCTCTGAAAATGCAGAGAAAATCCTGCAGCTCTGTGCACCCAGAGCTGCAGGAGACTTCAGATATCAACACCAGGGAAGGGAAGAAGCAAAGCCCAATTCAGAAACTGCAGAGTGAGGGTCAGGGCCACCGTGGGATGAGCAGCAGTGAGGATGAGCCCTCAGTGACAGGCAGCTCTGGGGTGCTCAGCACAGAGCCACACTGCACCCCAGGGCTCTGCTTTCTCTGTGCTGTCAGAGCATTTCCACGTGAAACAGCGTGTGGCTGTCACCACGACCTTGGGCCATGTCTGTGCTCCATGGGAACTCCCTCCAGGACTGGGGCAAAGAGAGGAAATTGAGACCAGATAAGAGTCTTTTGGGGGAGAATCTTGGATTTTCCCTCCTTAGGAATCAAGAGTGTTTCTCTGTTGAAAATTTACAGGGATGTGCAGCCGCTCTTGTTTATTTTTTTTTTTTTAGAATAATGATTCCTTCATTTGCAGCAGTTCCAGTTAAACAAAGTAATTAAATGCATGCAGAAATCCATTTAGGAAAAACAGCTTTTAAGTGTGTGCTCTGTGTCCTGAAATGATGCCACTGTGGCTGGGCTGCTGCTCCTGGGTCGCTCCTGTGCCAGCAGAGCCCCAAGGTTGGAGCAGTGAACAGAAAGTGGTGCCTCTGAAGGGCTGGAAAAACAAATGTTGACTGCAAAACGCTGTGTTTTGGGAAGCTTCATGTTGTGGTTTTGCTCATTTACATCTTGAGATACGAACAAGAGGTGCATTTCTTCTAGAAAATTCTTCTACTATCCGGCAGCCTTCTGGCAAAAATACTTAAGGCAAGAGGAAAAGCAGCCCTGAGCTTTGTCCCAAGGGAGATGTCACATGTGGGGCAGTGGTGGCCAACACGTGTTCCTGCAGTGCCATGGGGCCTGGGGCTCTGAGGGGGTTTGGAGCTGCCCTGCCCCAGCTGGGGGAGCCAGGCTGGGAGGGCTGCAGGGTGGGCAAAGGCAGCTCCTGTGCCTCTCTGGGGAGCAGGGGGAAGGCAAAAACCACCCCGTGTCAAAGGCCAGGCCTGAGGGAGCCAAGAGCTGAGCCAGATGTGCTGCAGGAGCCTGACCCCACGGGGGGAGCCACCCACTGGAAAACTGTACTCCTGCTTTGTGCTGCAGGGAAATTCCTGCTTCTACTCGTGATTCATTGGAAAGTTGCTGCACTGTTAGCTGGTGTCCCAGGAGGAGCAAAGAGAAAAAGCAATGGTAATAGTAGTGCTGATGAAAGACAGGCTCCAAGGAGCACTTGGGATCAGAGGCATTCAGCTGTGCTTCAGTCAACTCTTGCATTATTTTGTTTTTCTTTTGAGTCCTCTTTGGAGACACATTTAAGAGATGTGAGGCTGGGAGCTGGCATCTCCAAGTTCAGGATGTGTGACTGGACAAAGCCTGAGCACACCTGGTCCTGCTCATGGCCAGGCAAGAGATCATCACCCTTCTTATCAGAACACAGAGTCCTGAGACACAAACACTGACAGGCTTGTCCCTGACTGTGCTCTATCCATCCTACTGTGCCCGTGGCTGTGCATCTACAGGATCTTGAAGGTCCTTTCCAGCCCAAACCCTTGTGCCATTCCGTGATTCCTGCCCTCGGGGCTGGTTTTGCAATCGCGGCTGATGTGAATGCAGTGACACAGCCCAGCACTGCCCCGTGGACGTGCGCTGGCACCGGGGAGGGATCACAGCAACAAAAGTGCCTGGTTCCTTTCTGTAACTCGTAACTAAAGAGCAGGAAAAAGTGGAATAAACAAAGCCAAGCTGCAGAGCAGTCACGCAAGGCAAGGGGAACTGAGGAGCATCAGCAGAAAGTGCTCCAGGACAGCAGCATCTGCGAGCACTCGAGGCTCAGGAAATGCTGCTCTGAGGTGGTGCTCTGGTGTGGGGCAGGAAACAGGCTGGGGTGAGGCTCTGCCACCCTGCCTTTTATTTGCTCAGCATATTTTGCCTCTTTTTACGTAAAACCAGCAAATGAGGAACTTGAAGTCACTTCTCCCATTCAAGTTTTTTACTGCAGAATTATTTTATGGGTTTTCTTCTTCTGGGCGGCCTCTGCCTTACAACCCTGCTGGTGTTAACTCTGAAATAAACTAGGTAAACTGTAAAAAAATGACCTGTGCTCTAAAGTTTTCTGAAGCTACAGGAGCTTCGAGTTAAGGACCCAAAAGATGGGACAGTAAGCAGGATCAGCACTGAACATCAGCCACAGCAGGATGGCCTGGACCATTTGCTGTGCTGTAGAGCTCCTGGTGCAGCTTTGGGAGGTGTCCTCTAGCAGGAGTGCAGACAGGGAAGGATTGATGCTCATTTATACCTGACTGCCTGGCTTTGGGCATGGGAAACCCTGCTTGCCACGAGCTGCCCCTGCTGTGTGACTGGTGGCACTGGGGCACACTGGAGATGCTCTGGGTGCCTTGGCTTTACAGGGTGGAGGTAACAGGGAGGCAACAACCAGAGCAGAGGGAAAGCAACTCACTGGCATGTGTCCTTGCCACTCCTCTGGGTAATCCCCCTCTTGCTCAGCACCTCTGCAGTAAAAAGGGCAGCTGCTCTTTCAGGTCAGTGTTTTCTGAGGCAGCACCACTGCCTGGCTGTTTATTGGCTTTCCTGACCCCTCAGAGCCAGCTGGCTTGAAAGTGGGTCCATGCAGGATGACTTGCATCAATTGCACAAAAATCTGAGTCCAAGGAGATGTTGAGATGTTTGGAGGCTTTATTTTGTTAAGGACCAGATCAGATCATACTGGAGGCTATTTATAAAAGATGAGAAGGAATTTTCCCTGGAGTGAGGTGGCAGCTGCCTGAGGGGCAGTAACCTGCCTTTGGTTCTGCAGAGGTGAATGCTTCAGAGAGCTGTGGACAAACCTGCCTGGGAAATCAAAGGCTTGTCTTCATCTGGGCTCTTCCTTCTGCCCTTCACTCTGGCAGATCTTTAGCTCATATTAATGAAAATTAGGGGTAACCTGAGGCTGGTGTAGCCAGGGAGAGGATGACAGCCTGGGATGTAAGGAGCTGCCAGGCTGGGAAGGGCTGGAGAAGTTTGTGCCCTGCACAAGCTGGGGATGCCTGAGGGCACTGGGGGCAGGGGAAGCACAGGGAGCAGAGCTCAGAGTGGGTGGTCCCAGGCCTGCTGACCAAATGTTCCTCCCCAGCTACCAGATTTGGATACCACAGGCAAGTGATTTCACTCTCCTGTTTGAAAACAGACCCCTGGATCTGGTCTGTTGGGTGCTGGGCTGCTGGGATGCTGGGACGTTGGGATGCTGGGATGTTGGGATGCTGGGATGCTGGGATGCTGGGATGCTGGGATGTTGGGATGTTGGGAGACTGGGATCCTGGGATGTTGGGAGGCTGGGATGCTGGGATGT
>WEIU01000643.1:345475-390311 GCA_013389925.1 Aegithalos caudatus | reverse complement strand
TGGGATGCTGGGATGCTGGGATGCTGGGATGCTGGATGCTGGGATGTTGGGATGCTGGGATGCTGGCTGCTAACCCTCCCCTTGCAGCACACACAGCTCACCCAGCAGCAGCCCCCTCTCCTCCCAGGGGTCACCTCCATCCTGCCTGGGAGTGAGGGACTGCACAGCCCCATCACTCACTGCTTAATTGTAACCAGGTTTCCCTAGAAATGTCTGCTGAAATATTTATAAATATTATAGCCGGCAGCTGCTGATGCCAAACAGGAAATTTTAAGCTGAACAAACTTTTCCACGTTTCTAAGTGGGGAAAGTAAACTGTAGCTAAGACCAGTATTAAAAAAAAAAAAAAAAAAAAAAAAAAAAAAAAAAAAAAAAAAAAAAAAAAAAAAAAAAAAAAGTCTAAATAGCAACAGGCTCCCAGTGTTCCATATCCTGAGGGAAGTTCATGATTTCTTGAAGTCTTGGTTCTTTCAGCCAGGCCATTTTCTATCTGCATATAAGCAGGGTGTCTGCACAGGGATATAGGAGGTGGCTTGAAAGAAGAAAATTGGGTTATATCTAAACTTAGATATGGTTCATGTAATTTCAAGGGGAAAAAAAAAGAATACACAACTTAAAAGAAAACCAATGGGCCAGGGATCAGGCTGGTAGGGGCAGTGGCCAGCTGAGGGAATTAAGCTCTGTTTTATCTTGCACTTCAAGTTTTGGACTTGCTCCTCTTTCCCCCCACCAAATGATTTTCTAGGACTTTCTTATTCCTGCTCATTCAGTACTTGGTATTGAAACAACATTTTTGAGCACTAAAACATGGAAAAAATGTAACAATAAATCTTCATGGAATTAGCTGTTTTAAACAACTTCTGCCATTCATGAATTCATTAAACACAACTTCAGGCAAAAAGCATTATTGGGCTTTTAGAAACTGATTCATGTCATTTCCTAGTCAATTACAATGAAATAGAGATGGAATAAAGCAAAGATCCTCCGAGTGCATATAAAATCTAACTGTATTCTCCAAGCACCTTCAAAATGAGGTGCAGATCAAAAGCATTGAGTCTTTTGAAGAATAAATTATCAAAATAACTCAGTTGCTACCATCCCCACTATTACCTCCATATACAGATATTTTTCATCTCTTTATTTCAATTAAATTCTCTTCACTACAGTACCTTAGTGGAAAGAGAAGAGCTCTCTGATGATGAGAATTTATTTGGTTTTAACTTCTGGCTGTTTGTAACAAATCCTTACCCACTTTCTCTTTGTGAGTTAATTTTCTTTGAAGCAGGTCAATGGTGCATGATGAGCTGTGGAGTGCATAGATTGAATTGCACTGCACCCTCTGGGTGGGTTTTGATGAGCAGAATCCACCTTAAGAGGCAAAAAGATTGCTCAAGAAAATGAAGTTTTCAGAATTCCTGTAAATTTTAGAGACTAATAGTAGTGAGATCACAGGAAGCCTTTATTGCAGTTTCAAGCGTGGAGTTCAGCAGCAAATTTATTCATTGCTTTTCTACTTGAATGGATCTGTTTTAATTCTGGGTGGGAAATAAAGCACCCAGGTGGGCAGCCCTGTGAGTAGCTGAGTTTACAGTGAGACTGTGATAAAGGGGGGTCTCAGGCTGGTGTGGGTGAAGGGCAGAGCTGCTGGCTCAGAGGCACTGAGGGTGCTCACAGGTCCCTGCCAGCTCCCTTGGGAACATGGTGTGTGCCACACTGCCAGCTCACTAGCCAGAAATTCATCACATGGGAAAACTGCAGGGGTTTCATCTCTAAAATCCCACTTTCCTTTCAGCTTTTAGGTTTGGTCTTTCTCACTTGGTAGCCAAGCACCCTGGGAGGATGCTCAGGGGGCCAAAGGAAGGGCTCAGTCTCCATCTTTCCAGGCACAAATCCTCTCTGTTCTTTCCCTGTGCACGACAGAAAAACATCCCTTTGCCATTATTTTTCACACTGTCACTCCAGAAATTACGTAGAAAACAAAGTGGAATTTTTCATCTGCTGGAAAAGTGGGGACCTTTGGATCTTATCCCCATAAATGTTCTCAGTCACAAGGTTTTTTAACAGGACACCTTGCTAGTTCTTTGTCACCACAGAGTCAATCCTCAAGCTTCCTTGAATCCTGCATCTCTCTCAGTGCACAGGTTTCCCAGGCTATGGTCTGTCATGCCTGAGTGACTTTTCCCTCAGGAATTGTTCAGAAGAGTGCTTGTCCTGTTGTGGAATGTATCCATCTTAGACCTTAAATCACCTGCAGCAGGGGCTTGACTTCTGTTTCAAATCCTGGCTGAGTACACACACGATGTACAGCAGCTCCCTGTACCTGCAGCACCCTCCTGCATACCTTTTAAAGCATCACTGGGTTTTCCTCTCCCTCCCTGACAGGAGGGACCAGGCTCCTCAAGGCCAGGATAGGCATGACAGAGCACGAGTCACGAGTTCTCTATGTTTTTTGGCATTTGGAACAAGTTCCTGAGTCTAATTCAAACCAGACAGTGCAGGAGAAATGTGGCTTTGAGCCTCTGCAGATGTATAGGCAGTCAGGAGGGGCATCTCCTAGCAAAGGGAAATGTTTGGTCTCATTCCTGGTTAATACTTAACTAGCAGCAGTTAACTGGGAGTTAAGCAACAGGAGCCCCCAAAGAAACCAGGAGCCCCAAATGTCATCAAGTGAGGCCTGAAAAAGCAGTCCAGGCATTTCCCTGCCCTTGGATAAGTTGTACAGCCCTGAGCTCTTTGATGCACCCCTACAGATCTAACAGTGTCAGGCTGGGGCACTCAGCTGGCTGCTCTGCCACACGTGCCTTCCCTCCAGGAATGGCTTTTCATAATCCTCCACAGTGGCTTTACACAAGGGCTGGTCAGAGCCTGATGTGGATCTCACCTACAAAAACAGGGAAACACCAACCTGAGCTTGGCCCTGTGCCCTTGTGCATCAGCACTGCTGGAACAGCCTCAGCTCCTCCCTGTGTGCTGTCCTGTGAGTCCTGTTCAGATCCTGCATGGCCAATGTCTCCCTGTGGCCACAGGGATCCAGCAGCATCCCAAACGTGCAGATGCAAGACAAAGCAACCAAGCTGCCTTTGGATGCCATGGCTGGGACAAGGAGCTCTATTTACACTTCCAGTTTGGAAAGGCCAGCAATTAAATCCACTGTCTGCATAACTGATGAGAAAACTTTGGCTACCTGCCACTAAGTTCTAAATAAGGACCTGGTTTAGAAAGAACTTTACTCTTCCCAGAACAGGCTGCTCCATGGCTTTGGGTTGTAGTTACATCTCAGTCTGTGCCCATTAGCTTGGATGGGCATTACCTGATTCCTAACCATTTTTTATAATTCTATTTTAACATAAATAAGTAGAAAAGTTCTATTCTGACATTCTCCCCCCAGACTCCCAGGGATTCATAGGGAATGACAGGAACAGAGCAAGGCCAAGGGTCTCCTTTGTGGGGTTTTGTGGAGAACACCACGTGGGAGTACAATGCCATGTCCTGGCAGGCAAAGCTGACTCACTGCAGACCAAGGCAAACACTGAATCATGAGCACATTGCTCTGCACCAGCCACAGCCAAACACAGGATTACAGACAGCTCAGAGCAAGGGATCACCACAACAGCTGGAACAGCAGGGAAAAAGCAGCAAGTTACAGACCTAACTGCCCACTGCAAATTGGGTTATTTAAGGTAAACTGGGAAGTCCCTAAAGAGCAAAGGGAAAACAGCTGGCAAAGCACTGTGTGCCAGGTCACTGCTGAGGTGGCATCATTCCTCCGTGCCTCGGGCACTGGAGCTGCAGCACTTGAGGAGCTGGTCTGGAATTTTTATTACATTTAGGAGCAAATTAGATCTGGTTTAGGAATTTTCCAGTGAAACCCTTCTTTGCTGGGAATTGTTGATTCACTGAATGTAAAACTTCAGCACAATGAAAGCTCTCTTGTTCTAACCTGGGTGGAATTTTGGTAAGAGATAGAGACAATCACAGCAGAGCTCACACTTGGACTGGAGAAACTGAGGTTGGTATTTTGGGCTGGATTTAGGCAAGAGGAAACTCTCCCATCCCTCAGGTGCAGCTTGGTGCTTTCCCCCACCTCAGAGATGCAGGCTCAGGGGGCACTCAGGCAGTGCAGTGAGCTAATATTGGGCAGTTCTTGAGCTGGCTGCCTCCTCACAAAGCTCCAGGGGGTTTCTGCAGTTTGGAGGGGAGGATGTACCCTAAGCTGCCCCCCAGTGCTCTGTGGGCCAGTCATGAGGCATCCCTTGAGCACACAGAACTTGCTGGGGATTCACATCTGCTCTTGGCTCCACAAGACCTGAATTAACTTGTCAGGTTTGAGCAGGTTTTGACTTCTCCTGGCTGCAATAGTGGAATAGTTTGATTAAATCCTCCCATGCACTAAAATTTACCTTGCTTGTTTACAGCCTGCTTCTGGTTCTTTGTCACAAAAGCAATGACTATAACTTCAAAATTTCCATTAGACCCTTCAAACTGTATCTTTTAGAAGGACTGAGGCTCTGCTGTATTGGAAGCTGGGGTTGCACCTACTGACATGCATACAACACACACAGCTCAGGCTGCAGCATGATGTCAGGCTCAGAGACAGGAGCACAGTGCCCAGCAGCCTGGGCACCCACCTCTGAGCAATTCTGGGCTTGTTTACCCATGGATTGGAGCACTATTGTCTTGCTGGGCTGAATACCCCTTACAGTCCCACCCTTAGGTGCCTTGTATGTGCCACACACTGACCCCAAAGCAAAGACTTGTATTTGTGTCCTAAAAGAGCTTCACCCACCAGGGATCTATTCATAGATGTACCCTTGAGTATCTCCTTCAGCCCACACCTTTCTGGAAACCCCTTCTGTCTCCCCTGCTGTTTTCAGCCATGTCCAGGATTTAGATGAGTGATGGTGCAGCACCAGCTCAGAGCCCTTTCTGTGATGGCTCTGGACCTTGTGTGGCTGTGAGACAGCTCCTGGTCTGGCTGCTCCCTACTCCCACAGGGCTGGGAGCACCACAGAAGGGTTTGGGTTGGAAATCACCTTTGAAAATCACCTGTGCCTGCCCCATGCTGCTGCAGCTCAGCCCTCAAAGTGCTCTGGCTGCTGCTGTCAGACCAGCAAATCACAGCACGGTTTGTGTTGGAAGGGATCTTAAAGATCACCTGGCTGCAGCTCCCCTGGGCACCTCCCACTGCAGCAGGCTGCTCACAGCCCTGCCCAACCTGCCCTTCAATGCCTCCAGGGCTGGGGCATCCACAGCTTCCCTGGGCAATCTGCTTCTCCACTCAAACTTTAAGTAAATAGACAATAATCCATGTACTTCAGTGTATAATGCAGTTCTGTAATCCCTCTGCTGCCTACAGCAGCTCCATCCATGTAGAAAGTGCATGTTCACATCAGTGTGGCCTTTCAAAGCATGGCACAAGGTCGAGTTGGGAATGATTTCCCATCCTCCTGTAACCCTGTGCTGATGGGATGCAGACATCTATAAAGGCTTGTTCTCCAGTGGCTGCAGTTGCTGCTAGCTCAGTCTGGCAAAGACTCTGGAATTTGTTCTGTGTTTCATCTGTCGGATTTTAATGAGCATTTTTTTCCTCCATCCCCATTTTGCACAGGCAGATGCCTTGCATTTTATGAGCCTTATGTAGAAAACCTACCACTAGTGTAAAATTGTAGTGTAATGATGTTTACTATAAACTCCATCCACATTCTTCTGGTTCTAGTAATTTATTTCTGGAGAATAGATACCCATGTCTCTGGCAGTCAGGTATGTCCTAACCATGTCACACCTTTACTGTAGGAGCAGCATTGCTGTCACTTGCAGCAAGCCTGTGTTTTTATTTGTTCAAAGGTGACTTTAATTGGAACCTCCTGCAGCCACTGAAGCCAGGAGCCTTTTGGCTTTAACACACTTTGCTGAAAAGGCTAATGCAATTACGTGAACTAATCTGTAAAGGATGTTTTTCTGTTGTCTCTGTCTTAATTGTTTCCAGCTTATGGCATGAAAATGTTATTGGCCCTGGGAGGCCGAGGGAGAGAGAAAGAAGGAATGTCAGAAGCAAATGGAAAGTTTGGATAAATATAGGAGCTACTTGGAGTTTTTCCTGCTACTCCTGAATTAATTAAATCATAGGAATAAAGGTAAAACTATTTAAGTCACACTTAGCAGGACAGGCCTTGGTCTGCCACAGGGCACCTGAGAACTGCTCTGTAGCTGCAAAACTTTCTGAAAACGGGTCCTGCTGGTCTCCAGGTGTCCCTTGCTGCTTAGGAGCAGCTCCTCAGCCTCCCTTCTGCTGCTGCTGCAAAGAACTGGCTCAAGTGAGGGTGTCTGGGATTCCTCTCCCCCAGGAGAGCCCACAGACAGCCTTGCCCAGGGGCTCCTCTGGGCTTTGTGGATTCCCTCAAGTCCATCTGCTGCTCTGCATCTCGGGGTGTTTTTCAGGAGAACAAACTCCCAGGGCAGGTTTGTCCATTGTCAGCACTGCTGCTTGAGCAGGAGGGCTCCACCAGAGCAGCCTGGGGTGTTTGCACCCCCTGTTCCTGCAGGGGATGGTGGAAGCAGTGTCCGACTCTCCTGTGTCTCTGGAGACTCCAACCATGCATGTCAGCACTCAGACCTGGAGGCAGCTGTGCTGAAGAAACTCAGAATGACTCCTTAGCAGAGGCTGGGCTGAGGCCATCAGATCTGGAATCAACTCCTCTTGTCCCATCTCCAACAGCCAGGCTGTTCCAGAGGCTGGAAGGGCTGGGTGACCTTTGCTCTTTAACTACCACATGAACATCTCTTCCCAGCAGTAGCCTTCCACATGCTGAATTACTCACTTGACATCTAAATTTTAATGGAAAATGTCTTTTTAATACTGAAAGCTATTCCCTTCTTGCACTCATGTCCAAACTGTAGCCTTTTGGATAAGCTTCTGGCTGGTTTCTCCAAAGAAACCATCTCCTGCAGAGGGTAAGCAGCTAATGGAAAGAGAAGGAATGTTCTTTTGAAGCACTCAGAAAATGAGGTCAGGAAGGTGCTGCACACAGAAGTGAGAGTTTGAATGACAGGTAAATAAATTAGAATTTCTAACTGTAAATGCCTATTGCTTTGCACTGGTTGTTCTTTCCAAACATTGAAGTTTCTCCTACAGCAGCAGGGCAGGGGAGGCAGCTGTTGCAGAACGTGGCTTGTCAGAGTGTTTTGCACATTTCTTTGTTGTTTTCCTGGGATGGTCTCTCACACTACCTGTTCCTCTTTTCTGTTCCATTTTGAAAATGAAAACAATTTGCTGTGTCAATGCTCACAGTCCAGTGTCATGAAAAATGGAAGCTTTGCTAAAGAAAATAGGAGCAAGTTATTTGCCTATTTACATAGGGTTCTTTCAAGCCTGTCAAGTATTTCAGTTGTGGAAAGAGCACAGCAATTTTAATATATTCAGACTGCACATACACAGCCTAGAGATTTCAGAAATCATTTCCCTAAATTTATTGCTGTTTCAAGCTTTCATTCTGTCTACAGTATTTTGTGTCTAGGGTTTTCTTTTGCAGCCAACTCACCATCCACAAAGTTGTTTTAGATATGCTACTGCACTGTGATCCACTTTAACCAATTATCAACCAATGTTTCACAGTAAGTAGAAGAGCCTTTGCTCTGCCCTGTAGAATCAGGGCTGATTTCACTGAGCCTCAACCCAAGAGCTGTCAGCTCCCTCCCTTCAGATGTGGCTAATTTTCAATTGAAAAAATAAATTGATGGCACACTACTTGAACAGCAATTCATGGTCAAAACCAAAAGCAGGATAGTGCCATTAGGTACCAAACCCTCTAGGATTCCTGGCTATTGCTCTACCATGTGCCATTTTTTCCTTGGTTGTAGTCAACACGTTCAATTCTAAGTATGACCCTAAGGTCTTAAAGACACCATTCAACTCTGATTTTATTGACAAAATATTTTGTTTCTATTGCAACCAAAGAGCTCAGGTCTTTGGCTGGGCCCTGTGGTTTTCAAAGACTGTGGCTCTCTGTGTGGTTGTGTTATTCCACTCTGCAATCTGGAATGCTGATGCAGATGGAGAGCCAGGCATGGGCCATGCACCCACCAGCTGGCTCCTGAGATAACATTTCTAGAAATCACTGGTAGTGATGTTAAGGCACACTGGAGCCTTAGTCTCTCTGGGACTGAACTGTTCTGGAGTCAGCACTGATGGTCTCATCAAGAAATCCTTCAAAAATCAACAACAAATCTCAAGTTTCAATTTCTTTATCATCTGTTAAACATCAGCACAAATATGTGTCTGTTGCCATGTAATTAAGATTATTCCAATTTATTTAACAGTGTCAAGACTTGGTGGACTTTCTATTACTCCACTGAAAAGTGGAACAACCTGGGTGTGGGCTAGGAAATGGAAAAAGCATTCTTTTAAATCCTTAAAATCCTTCCTCTGCCACCAGTTCAGCAGCACCATGTAACAAACTGTGGGGGAGGACTCGAGCTCCAGTGTGGACAGATGTCTCTGGGCATCACCCTCTCTGTCTCTTCTTGTGGAAAAGCAGCCCAAAGGTAGGAGGCTCCTCAAGTTTTGGGGGGTTTGTTTTGGGCTTCTGTTTCCCCTCTGGACCCTTTCACATTTTAACAATGGGTTTTTGCTTTAAAGGCTGCTCTTGACTTTGGCTGTCCTGCCATGACTGATCACAGACTGGAAGTGCCTCTGCTCTTGTGTGATGGTAAAAGACTCATTTCTGTGTTCTCCTCTGTGTACTCAGATTCCCCTCAAACCTCTATCCCCTCAATCCTCCAAATCCCAATATGTTTCAGGGATAAATAAAGGACTCTTGACATTTGCTATGCCTTTGCTGTAATCTTGCACACAGACTGAGGAACTGTGTGTTGGCACGACCTGGCCTTGCTGTCCCTAAGCTTTCAAACAAGAGGTTAGAGCAGGAGAGACTGAGGAGAGAGAGACAAACAAGGCTTCCTTAAAAATAAAAATAAAATTAATGGGATGCTGAGAGGATGTAAAGATAAATGTCTGATCTCCCAGCACTCTTGGAATTCCTGGGGCTGCACAAGGTGAATAGAGAATTAAAGATGAATTTAGGCATTGGCCTCCAGGATGGATTTCTTTCTTGAAGGTCTTTTGGCTTCTCTCTCAGTTTAACAAACCTCCTTGCAGACCTGCTTCATGCAGCAATGGCCTGTCCAGCTAAAAGTGATGCCAAAACCTTCTCTAAGAGATGTAAAATCAGGTTATTTCTGCATACCTCTGCTGGTCCAAATTCTGCTGAAAGTGTTTTACAATATTTCAGTATTTTCTTTCTATGTATTTCTATAGTTCTGTTCTCTGCCTTGAGGGAGGAATTAGAACTGTTAAAATATCAAGGGACTGGGATCCTCCAGTCTTCTCCTCTAGTAAAATGATCCCACCTTTTATATGACATTGGAATTGTCCAACCTTTTCCTATGATGTGAAAAACATGTTGACAATAATGAAATCTGCTTAGTTTCTGGAGGAATTATTGCTTTAGCTTGGTGCCACTGTAAACTCTGGCATGCTTTTACAAGGAAGATGTCTGGAGTTTCGTTTATAGAAGAAAATTAACAATAAGCATGTAAGACTGATAAGAAAAGCTCTGCTTGCTTTTGAGCCAAGCAATTAAAAAAGCGGAAGGATTGTAAATGAAAGGAAATCTCTCTAGCTATCTAGATTCTAATTTCGTTGCTATAATTTAATTTAATTTAATTTAATGGATTTTTTCAAAGCTGAAAATTACATTTAAGGTGGAAAAATGAACTGTCACTCAACTATTCTTTTAGAGATAATATTACATTAATATTTATATTTTAATATGTTTTCCTTCCTCCGAGAAAATCTGAGCTCTCTTCTTTCAAGGTGAGGACAGTTTAACTTCCAACACCAAGGAATGAGGTGTGGAACAAAAGCACTGAGGTGTGGAGGGAAGCTGACCCAGGCAGCAGCCACTACACACCCAGTTTCCAGAGCTTGAAAAAAGTTGCTTTGACCATCTCTGACATTATTATTGAGCCTCTGGCTGTAGCCTGAGAAGGGGGGAGCTCAGCACCTTCTAGGATTACACTTGGCCAGTGATGCTGTTAAGTGGAATGGCAGAGTCACCGTCCCTAGAAGTGTCCAACAAACAAATGGACGTGGCACTTTGTGACATGGCTCGGTGGGCAGAGGGAAATTAGGGCAAGGATTGGACCTGGTGATCTTGGAGGTCTTTTCCAACCCTCAGAATTCCAGGATTCTAAGCCAGGTAATGTGGGAATGCCATGAAATCAGTGAAGTTTGGGCAGGTCCAGGTGGACAGGGGATGTGTTTCAGGCAGCCAGCCAAGCACATCCATCCTGCAGGAAAAACACCCACTAAGGACATGGAGCTTTTCCATTTCTTCTGCTTTCTGAATGTGATCCTGTCCCACTGTCTAGAGGTGTCACTGGCATTCCCTGACAACAAATCCCATTCTGCTTTGGATCTGTGAGTCTTTGAGCTCGTGGAGGGAGGGATGTGGCTGGTGACAGCCTTGGCTTTGATGTGACCTGCTTGAAGTACAGGTCAGCAGTACACAGGCTGGCAAAGTAGATGATCTTATTTTCAGGGCACTAATTGTTTGCCCAGAAGAATCCCTCAGAGTGGGGGTTGTCTGTGTCTTTGCAGAAAGCCCAGTTTCTAGCAGAAAATGCTGTTTATAGAGGGCCGGTTTGGGAATATGGAGTTGCTGCTTGTCCTCAGGCTCATCCTGTATTTATCTGCCTTTATTTTAATTGGATAATTCTTGGCTCTGGAAATGTTTCCTTTGAGTAATTACAGCTTTTGTTTCTTCCTCTGCCTCAAACACATGTTCTGAGGGAGGTCTCATCACTTCTCAAGGACTTCTCTCTCTACTGCATTACTTCTCCCTGCCAGTGTCTTCAGCAATCCCCTCTCAAAACACATCGTGTGCTTCTAAATTCCTTCAATTTGACTTGAGTGGTAGTTTGGGGAAGCAGACAAAGATTTGCTTCCTATGTTTGATTGTTTTCCTGGGTGTTCTTAAAGATCTGTCTTGGTCTCACTTTGCTTAAACCCTTTCAACAGATAATGCTCCTGATTTCTTTCAAATAATTTGAAGTTTCCCAGCTGCAGAATTTACTGGGTAATTTCTGGTGTCTGGATGTACAAAGCTGGGGGTACAGCTCCTTCCCTGCTGCCTTGCTGCTCATCAGATTTCAGGTAATGCCTGAGTGCTGTGTCCTGCTTTGAAAGCCATTTCCCAGCACGACTTCCAGACATCTTTTTCAGACTCCATGCCCTTATGTTGTTGTTTAGACAAAGTTATCAGTGAGGGAGGATGCAATAGCTGGCTGGCAGCTACTGCAGCTGGTACAACCACAGCACTGCTGGAGGTGCCAGGGAGCCCCACTCCTCCTCTGTGCTCCCTGGGACCTGAGCCTGGGCAAGCACTTGTTTGGGTGCATCTAACAAAACACCTTTACAAAGCACTGTGCTCTCCTGAAGCCCTCCTTCTTCTTCATGGCAATGTGTGAGCTCAAAATCTTTATTGTAGAAGGTGATGCTCATAAGGAAATGATGACTTCAGGGTGAACCCTACTGCCCTTTACAACTCCCTGAAAGGAACGTGCAGCCAGGTGGGAGCTGGTCTCTTCTCCCAGGTAACAAGTGGCAGATGAGAGGAAATGGTGTCAAATTGTGCTAGGGGAGGATTAGATGGGACATTAGGAAAAATTTCTTCACTGAAAGTGTTGTCAAGCACTGGAACAGCCTGTCCAGGCCAGTGGTGAAGTCACCATCCTTGCAGGGATTTAAAAGACATGTGGCATTTGGGAATGTGGTTTAGTGGTGAATTTGGCAGTGTTGGATTAGACTTGAGTAACTTAAATGTATTTTCCAACCAAAATAATTCTACAGTTCTACGAAGGAATAAATAAATTCATGTTCAAGCAGAAAGTTGGGAGCTGATGCTTCATGTTCTGCAGCCTACAGTCACCACCCCGTGTGTGATGCCAAGTGTCTGGTCATTCAAGTGTGGAGGTGACAGAAGGACAGAGCTCCTTACACAAACAGCAATCACAAGACAAAAGGCGTAGTGGAGAAAGGAGCTCAATTTCCCTGTACATATAGGTGACTCACACAGAAATATCCATTTATAGGCTGCCTCCCTGACAGTGACTGGAGCAAATTCACCCTGGAGTCAGTGGAAACACTTACAGGGAATTCAGTGGGAGTTCAACTTGGCCTTAGGGAATATTTTCCCCTTTGTAGCTCTTTGATTTTTGTTGAATTGTTTCTTTCAAGCCTGTGGATGCTAATGGGCAGCACTCAGCCTGATGAGGCAGACACATAATCCTTAGAGCATCTGCTTCAGCTCCTGATGAAACATGACTGGGTGCTGGAATCACATCTGGGGCACAAAGGAGACAGGGTTTGGAGCAGATGTTGGTGTGGTGCTGCCTGGAGATTGCTGCAGGGAGGTGTTGCTCAGTCACCCATCAGAACAGCATCTGCACATGTGTGCCATTGAGGGAAAGCTGGGGGGCTGGAGGGGACCTGGAGGGTGCCAAGGAGGAAAGGTAAAAGGCTGGAACAGGCAGCAAGTGATGGATCACAGAATCAGGGAATGGTTTGGCTTGGAATGAACCCTGTAAAAGTCATCTTGTCCCCTGTAATGACCCAGGACACCTTTTAGACCAAACTGCTCAGAGCCTCAGCCAATCTCAACTTGAATGTTTCCAGGGATGGGGCATCCACCACCTGTCTGGAGAACTGTGCCAGTGTTTTACCACCCTCATTACAAAAATCTTCCTTACATCTAACCTAAATTGACCTTTTTAGGACAAAGGGTAATGATTTTAAACTATCAAAGGACCAGAAAGGATGGGGTGCTCTGAGAACACCAGGCTCTGTGGGTGAGGAGACACCCTTTGCCCCAAAAGGGAAAACTAAGACTAAACATCACCTGAGCCTTTTAGTGGAGCATTCAGGAGCTGGCATGGAGCTGCTGTGCTCCCAGAGCAGCAGCCCCCTCAGACCCCCCCTGTGTGGGCAGCAAACCAAGGGAGGGTTTGGGAGCTTTCCCCCTTTGCCAGGCAGCAGAGTGGGGCTGGAGCATCGCCCTGCTGAAGTCTGTGGGATGACTCCCCCTGACACCACACTATGAAATTTGGGGAGCAGAGAGCTGGGAGCAGCCCCCCCACTCCAAAAATATCACCTCCATGGCCAGTACAGTGCAGCCCTGCCCAGCTGCACAGGGATGGCTCCCTTCCAAGGTCAGCAGTTAAAGGAAATGATCATATCAGGAAAGGAAACCCCCTGAACATCAATACAAGAATTAATCTGTGCATAATGCAGGGCCCTGGTGATTCTTGCCTGCAGTCATTATTTCTCACTCATGGAAAGGCTGCTCATTTTTGACTTTATCATTCAGGCAAGAAATCACAAGATGTTTGCGAAGGCTGGGGGCAATTTTGAGATTGGAGTTTTGCCATCTCACTATTAAACAGTACAAAGTTTATTATTAAACAGGTGGAGTCGTGCATATGGGTGATTAGCACTTTTTTAAAGTACCATTTAGAACTACCATTCCTATCACTGCTGAAAATTGTTCCATAGCAAAATTATCTTTATATTTAAAAATCTCTATCTGATTTGTGGTACATCCAGAGCATGTTTGAACTGTGGTGCCATCAAATGTGGGCAAAAAGCTCCCGACAACTGGTGGATGTTTTAACAGCAGAAATGAAAATTGAAACTGCCAGCCAACTCTTTGGTGACAATGTGAGGCAGAAGAGGCTTTTTAAGCCAAATTCTGTAAAATTTAGTGATGTGATTGGGAGATGCAGCTTGGATGCAGGCACCAGGTGGTGCTGGGAATGTGGGTGTGGAAGGAAACCTCAGTGCTTTGAGCATTTCCAGAGAGAGGTTGTAAAGTGGTGTTCCTGATAGCAGCACACATGCTGCCACAGAGCAGCAGCCCCAGAGCCTTCCCAAGGAAACCTGGACACTGGGCTTAATCCCAGACTTGTCCTCGTAAATGTTTGTGTGTGTTTACTCAGCCCTGAACCTCTTCTGCAAATACTGTCAGTAATTAACCCCCACCCCAGCCTTCCTGCTCTGGGGCTGCCTTTGCTCACCCAGGCCCTGGGAAGCGGGGAGGCAGTGGGTGCTGTGGGTGCAGGATGGGTGCAGGATGGGTGCTGTGGATGCTGTGGGTGCTGTGGGTGCTCTGTGGGTGCTCTGTGGGTGCAGGATGGGTGCTGTGGGTGCTGCTGGGTCACAGTTCCCTGTTACATGACCTGCAGGGTGCTGTTTGTGAGGCTGCTTGGGGTTTGCTGCAGGTGTGTGCTGGCACAAACTGCAGCTCCATATCCTCTGCTTGTTCTTGTGGCTCTCCTGGGGATTTGGGGAGGCAATCTAACCTCTAATCCAATTGTTGTGGGAGCTTAATTATACTCAGATTCATGCTAGAGAGAAAAATAATCTCCCAGCAGAGCAGCCAGGATTCAGGACTGCTTCCATGGGAGGCTCCTGCTGCCCCTGGGCACCCTGCCAGCTGAGGATCCTGTCAGGAGAGGGAGAAGGAAATTGTGCAGCCCTAAACAGACTCTGATAATGTCCCCTTGGTCCATTCAGACTCCAGTCTACCCATGGAGAGGTGAATTATATCTGGCTGCTTGGTTTTGGGCTTTACTGGGTGTTCCATCTCTCCTCCAAGGTGGAGATGGGAAGATCCCACAAGGAAGTGGTTTTTAACTGGACACGAGGAATCCATTTACTTAAACCCTTGTATGAAAAGGTACCGATTCAATTCCATTTTGCTTGGGAAAGCTGAAAATCAGAATTAAATCCCTACACGAATACTATGGAGGGGGATGAAATGTTCTCTCTCTCCTTGGATTTAAGCTGCAAATACGAGGTCCTGCTCTAAATGAGGCAGGAAAGGAATATTCCCGCTCTGGGATGCCCGAGCCCGGCGTTCCCGTTCCGGGATGCCCGAGCCCGGCGTTCCCGGGTCTGGGATGCCCGAGCCCGGCGTTCCCGGGTCTGGGATGCCCGAGCCCGGCGTTCCCGGGTCAGGGATGCCCGAGCCCGGCGTTCCCGTTCCGGGATGCCCGAGCCCGGCGTTCCCGTTCCGGGATGCCCGAGCCCGGCGTTCCCGGGTCAGGGATGCCCGAGCCCGGCGCTCCCGTTCCGGGATGCCCGAGCCCGGCGTTCCCGTTCCGGGATGCCCGAGCCCGGCGCTCCAGGCTCTGAACAAGAGGTCCCTCTGGTGGGGATCTCCGCGGCACACGCAGCCCGGAGCTGCACCCACACCTCTGCGGCCCCGGGCTGCCCACGGGCAGGGCTGGACACGGCGGGGTTGTCCATCTGACCCCCCGGCAAGAGATTCCTGACATTCCTTCCTGACACCCCTTCCTGACATTCCTTCCCGGGTCCTTGAGCCGCTGGCTGGCCTTGGCTGGGTGGCACATCGCGGTTCCGCTTTCCCAGGGGATGTGCCGGGGGGATGTGCCCAGGGGATGTGCCCGAGAGCCCTGCCCGGCTGTCCCGGGGGTCCCAGGCTCTGTCCGAGCAGCATCCCGGTCCCTGGCAGCACGGGGCACCCCGGGAGCAGCGCACCGGGCAGGGGGAGGCAGCGGGGTACGCCCCGAGCCTCAGCTACCGCAGTTTCCTTAGGGCGAAAACAACCCGGGAGGAAAACCAGGACACCTGGCTTGTTTGCCAGGAAGAAACCCACCCGGGAGAGGTTTGCTTGCGCTGGAAGAAGCAGCTGTCGGTAGCACAGAAACAATCCCAGAGGTCAGCAGGGAAGTTTATCCCTGTTTGCCGCGGGAGGGAGGAATCACCTCTCCCTGCCTTTGGACGCGCTGTCGGTGGAGCCCTGAGCGCTGGGGCTTGCCCGGCTTTGTTTGCGATTTCTGAGATGTCCCCACCCCGCGTCCCAGGGCTCGGCAGGGAGGGCAGGGAGGCAGGAGCGGTGGGAATGCAGCGGGACAATGCAGCCACGGGCTGCGCAAGTGCTGCCAGGGCCAAGGTCACCCATTGTTCCAGAGAGTATAAATAGCTGTGCTCTAACGACGCACACCCCAGCCTGGAAATCCAAACTTGATTTCTTCTTCAGCTCCGTAGCGAGGAAAGTGGAACAAGTCGCCAGGAGAGAGAGGAGTGTCTCCAGGAATGCCCCGTCTGCAAAGCAGATCTATCAAACATTGTTAGAAAGTGATGCCCGATTTTCCTGTACCAGTAATAAGATTTTTTTTTTTTACCCCTGCAAACTACAAGAGGTAAATCTGCTTTGGGCAGAGATGTAATAATGAGTTTTTCCCTGTTATAAATAAATGTGATATTTGTGTGTCACAAATACAAATGACAATGTTGCTTCAAAATCAGGTTCAGAAAAAAAATCAAATTGCTATTTGACAAATTTTGAGATACAAGAATTACATAGTGATTTAATTTTTTTTTTTTTCAATAGTATGGCTCAACCTCAGCAAAATCCTCACTGGATTCGTTCCTTAAGTTATTGGTTTTGCTGCTTTGGAGAAGGACTGGCTCTGCAGGACAACTGTCTTCACCAGTGCAGGTTCAGGGACATTCAAAGTGAAAACATTCTTGTTCAGTGGCTCCTGGTGCCCACTTGCAGCCTGTTCAATGAGCTCTGTGGTTTCAGTCTCATCCCCAGGGATCTTGTCTAACAGGTTTAATCCCTCTCTAAACCCTTATGTGATTCTGTCTGGCTCTGGACTGTCCATGTTGCCCAGCATGAGAGGTTGGCTTTGGGACAGGATAGCAGGATATACCTTTTGATTAGTGGGGTTTTCCTTTCAGAGAACAGACCTGAAATCATTTTAATGGAAACAAAAGAAGTTGTAAATCTAGTCATCCCCTACCCCAAGCCTCATTTCTTCATTTGGCAATTTCACTTGAAAATGAGTATCACCCTAAGATCCATGCATGCTTTGAAAATCATGTATGCATTGAAGGAAAAAGGCACCACAGATACATTTTCAGTTAGTTAAAGGGCAGACTGTATGTGCAGGTGCTAAACTGGCTGAGAAAAAGGCAGTTTTGGAGGATCTGTAAAATCAATGTCAGTTGTTGTGACAGTGTGAATACTTTCATACATCTCAGAGTCTTTATCCCCTTTCATTGTGCAGTTTTCTTTCTTCTATTAAAGCATTTATTGTTTCTAGGAATTGACTGAAAGGCTGGACTCACATGTCTGTGCTGTTGGTGAAGCAGAAGTGGTCACGGTTATTTAAGTGTTTGTGCCTATCTGACTGGATTGTGGAGTGGGGAGACAAAATGATCTGTGCATTTAGCATTGATGCTGCTGGGATCACGTGTGTGACCAAATAGAAAGCTCTGCACTTCAGCTTCAAAACTCTGTTTGCAAGAAAAGTGCTCTGAATTGTGCTCTGGAGTGCTTTTATTGTATTAATGACAGCATTACTGCACCTTAAAGCTCCAGTCCATGTGTTAGTTTATATCTCATCTTCCTCTGTCTTGCGAGCCCAGAACAAATATAATTACAGCACATCTTTCCTTTTTAAGTTTCCTGCTGGGATATTTTCTGCTTGAAATCAATGCCTGCCAGTGTGCCTGTGAAATTTCCTGAGGAAGTAGTTTAAATGGTGCTGTAAAAACCAGGACTGATTTAGTAAGCAGGAGCAGTCCAACATTGTTTTCCAGAAACCCATTGCACAGAGGGAAGCGGAGGGCAGAGGGGCTGGGGAGTTTGTGCCCATCAGCTGCACTGCTCTACAAATACCTGCATGGGAAGAAAAATAAGTGGAGAAAAAGGAGCATGGATATGGAGCAAAGCAAATGCAGGACATCAGGAAGGATTGTGTTCTTCAGAGAGGCACAGGAAGGTCTCATGAAACAAGGGAAACAGCGTAATTGCTTCAAACTGCTCTGCTTGCAGAAGGTGTCCTCATCTCTCATTAGCACAGTCTAGAGTTCTGTTGTGGGAAGCAGCAGAATAATTCCCCTTTTATCTCCTCAACTGTCTCCTGTCCGTGTTAGGATGCACCCAGCCCAGTAGCAATTGTTTGCAATCCTGATCTTTGCTGCCACACACTTGGCACCAGCAGCAAGAGGGAGAGTGAGCACTGGGCAGCTGGGAGAGGTCCCCAGCACTGCTCTCCCCAGGGAGCACAAAGTCAAGCAATAAAGATCTGCCTCTTCCTCTCCTGTCTCCTTTCCCCTGCTGTTAAGCTCCCCGGAGCAGAGAATGTCCCTTTGGCAAATTCTGGGGGTGGTACTGGGTGCTCTCTGCACACCAGCAGCATCTCTGATGGGTTGGGCTGCATCTGGGGGCTCTGCCAGCCTTGGGGAGGAGGGGGTGGACATCACCTCACTCTAAACCCTCACACAGGTGCCAGGCTGCTGCCCTGGGGGTGTTGGACTGCAGGGTCCCTTCCACAGGTAGCACTTTCACAACATCGCCCTGGCAAGCACTTGAGCCTCTGTGCTAAGAGGTGTTTGAATAGCTGGGTGCGGGCATGGGCACTCTGCTGCGAGGCTGCCAAAGGAGCTGGAGTTTGGGGGGGAAGATTAGAGCAAAGGGCGTTTCTAGGGTTATGGATATGTTTTACACCCAGTCACCATCAGATGGAGCAGTTTTGGAAGCAAAGGCCGGAATTGTTCCACTTCCACTGCCCGAGGCCAGGATAAGCAGTGCTACAGCATCCCACTTTCACATCAGTGAACCTTCAATTATTTTAGAGCCTTTATCTGTGCGGTTAAACAGTGGGCTCTCAAGTCACTGTCAGTAGTCACTCTCTTGGGAAGTGCAAGAGGCAGCTTCCAGTTTCTTCTTGCAAAAAAAACCCCAGGAATTCAGCCTGGAGCACTGAGTGCTGCGTGAGTGTGGGGCTGGCAGTGGCTGCACCTTGTGGGGAGCTGGGTGTGCACGAAGGAAAATGGGAGAGGCTCTGCTGGGTGATGGGAACTGCAGCAGCTTGGGGAGAATACAGAAACTGCATGGTGCTGTTTCAGGTGAGGTGTTAAAGCAGGACAGTGAGGGGTTTCTGTGCCTCAAACACAGATCTGTCCTGTCTCACCTGGGACATCTGATTTTGCTCCTGTGGACATTGGTTCACTTGAGCCAGGCTGTGCTGCTTTGCTCCAAGAGCAATAATCAGTTTAGGACAGATATTCAAGCTGTGTTCCAGAAAATCACTTAGTATTTACTTTGACACTGCAAGGGTAGTACATAAATAAGTGCCTCTATATTTAGGCATTAGTCCATCAAGGGAAGTTTGCTGGAATGGGGTATCTGACCTGTGTGAAGTGCACAGTGAAGGGGGGATAAATTCTGACTGAAGCTGTGGAGAGGAATAAAAAGCCTGGATCTTGAGAGACTGAAAAAATCCCTTTGCCTCTGGAGACCTCTGGGGAGAAAAGAGTATTTTTCCTTCCAGCTGTGTAATTCCAGTTCTAGCAAGGCACAGGCTGTTGACTGCATGCTGTCTCCATTAGCATCTGGAGTGCTTCACAGAAACACATCTGCTGACTCCCCTGAATAAGAGGAGTTAAATGAGGTACATTAAAGCCACCTTTCCTTGCCATGAATTTCCAGGAGCTCAATAATTCTGTTTTGGCAAGTTAATCTGGCAGTCCCCATAGCAATGTCTGTAAAGGGTCATTAAAACCTCTTGTTTTTTTCTAAACAAAAGACAGAACCAAAGATTTATGTGAATAATGACCTAAGTTAAAAGACTTGGTAAACCTGCTGTTGCATCAGGTGGTACCTCATCATCTTTATGATGCTGGAATAAACATCCTGATGATGCCTCAATGTGGGACAGCACCTAATTGTCTGGAGCTTCCCCAGGCATTCACTGCCCTCAGCAGCTCTGCCCCATCACCACAGGCATTTCATATTTGGTGACAGGCAGCTGTAGGTGTGAGGGGTTAAACCCTACCCAGCTCTGAGCACTCATCAGGAATGAGGACCTTTTGAATGTGAGTTAGATTCCTCTCCCTCCTCCCTGCAGAGGCTGCCACAGCTGGGATGCAGACAGGGAAGCAGGAGCCAGCCCAGCCAGCACAAGATGACAACCTCCCCAAATCGCCCAGCCCTGCCCCCCCTGCAAATCCTCTCCGTTGTTTTTGGCCAGCAAATGAAAGCCAAGCTGAGGCCTTGATCCAAAACTTGGTCCCAGGCTGTGTGGGAGAGTTTGTATACGAACCTACAAAGGACAGACTGTTTTGTTTGAGAGGTTTTTTTGGTGGGTGGTTGATTCCCCTCCTCCCCCCAATCAATTCATTTTAGGTTTCACAAACAATATTAAGCCAATAACGTCCGTGCCAACAAATTGTGATTCTAATCCTGCTTCCTGATACTTGCAATCCTCACTGTTTGTCTGGGTGAGCAATTTGTGTCAGTTGGCTTCTTCCCTGCCTCCCAAATAACTCTCCCACTGTTGGGAAGCCCTCTGCCCAGGCAGGCTGGGAACAGCTCTCGTGCTCCAGCTGCCAGTGACAGTGGTGCTCCAGCTCCTCTGTGGAATGAGCCATCACCCTGCAGGGATACCCATCCCTGCCCTGGCTGCTGGGGAGAGGGGCTGAGGACACACTGCCATGGATACTGGGATGAGAGCTTGGGTTGACATGAGGGGAAATAATGGCAAGGCCACTGCATTTGACAACTGGTTAATTTTCGAGCGGCCTGCAGCTATTTTAGTTACAGTCTCTTTTAAGGAGATCAACACTGAGGGCAAATTCCTTCCCAGATAAATCATGCTCATTCCACATGCACGAGAAAGTGGGGAATTTTGTTTTTCAAGTGGCTGCTTTGCATGTTTCCCTGGCTGGCAGCTCGTGTGCCAGTGCCAGGGCTGGGTTCACTGAGAGGGAGGGCAGTGGCTCCAGGTGCAGAGGGGAGTTTCAGCCTCACATGGGACAACATTCCCTAAGATAACACTGAAAAATCACAGGATTCAGAGAAGGTGTCACCCCTGTGCTCTTAATAATCTTTACAGCCTTGGAATAAGCTGTGTTTTTGTTTAGAAAGGAAGGGGAAGAACAGCTTTAAGGCACAAGCTGCTTTTCCTTTGCCCTGACAGGCTCGTTCACATCCCAAACCTTGGGCAGCTGCAGCCCCTGCCCTCCCTGCCCTCCCTGCCTTCCCTTGGGATGCCCTTGGGATGCCCCAGCCCTCCAGATGCCCTGGGCAGGGCTGGCAGCCAACAGCAACACCGGTGCTGAGGCCACCTCCCTGCACAGGACCCAGCTGTGTCCCAGGTCACTTCTGGCCTGAGCTTTGCTGTTCACCTGAGCCCTCTCACAAGGCACAGCAGTGGCCCCACAGGATCCCACAGGAGACCCACAGAGCCTGGGAATGCTGCAGTGGTGGGGACTGAGGATGCAGATGCCTGCACCTCCTCGCTGGGACTCTGAGCATCAAATCACCTCTTTGTGCCTGGTAATGACAGATGAGGAAAAGCTTTAGTCTTTGCCTCCTCCTTGGAGCTCCAGGATTTCACTGCAAATGCCTTGGTGTGGGAGAAGAATGGAGGGCCTGAAATGTGGTGACCTGACCTTTCCCATTCCTACAGGCAGCTGGACTGAGTGTGGAGGTTTCTTCCCCTCCCATCTGTAAACTGTGTGCATAGAAAACCAGGAATTGCACACACAGGGGGAGTTCCATGCCTTCCACCAGGACCATTCATGGAGATAATTCCTCTCGAGATACTCATGAACATCATGAATATTAACACCATCATTAATTATCTATTTTATCTAGTGAGATTTATCTGTCTTTTTTTCATGGTTGAGCCATGTCTTAGCTCTAACTCAGTTGTAAACATGGCTTAAATTTTCCACATCTGTTACTCTGAATGACGAAGAATGAAGATGTTTTTGCAAACTCCCTTTAATGCTAAAAGAATTAAGATATTTTAATTGTCAGAAACAATGATGGTAACTTCCATGCAGTCTGCACAGCTTTGTGCTGTACGAGGAGGCCAATATTGCCTTTGGATGCTTCTGAAATTCTTTGCATCTTGTATTTGGTTTATAAAATTATGTCAGGCACTGTGAAGGTGACTTCAGTAAATCACTTATCTGTTACACTGGCCCAAAGCTAATCTGAGTCTCTAGCCAAAGCAAAGGACTTGGCACATATTAAAATCTAGAGGTTTTCTTACATTTGCATAAACAGCTCTGGATTTGAGGGTTAAATTGAATTTGTTTTTCAAGGAGTCAAAACCACGTGGTTTGGGGGGGATTTCCCCTCTCCCCACATGTCTTGGGAACCCTTGTGCTTCGTGTGAGATTTTAATTTTATATGGACAAGCACCAGCTGAAATGTTCTGCCCCTTGCTGTGGATAACAGCATCTCTAAGAGGAAATGCTGCAGAATTGTTCCTACATTTTTCAGTAGCTCCTGAGCTTAAACCAGGCCTTGTTTGTGTAGCTGGCTCCTTTCTTACCAAGAAGCTGAACATACAGGGCAAACTCAAGCAGACCAAGTGAACTTAGGGCTCCTGAGCTGAATTCTTCCTCTTGGCTCTGTCACTTGGTTCATTGATGCTTGCTGGAAATGCACTTTGCATGACTCTCATGAAAGGGCTCTGATTTCCTGATGTGTGCTGTGCACATTAAACTCCACTTTGGGCAGCATCTGCTTTTCCCAGTCCCAGCCCTGCTGCAGCCCTGGTATTGTTCTACATGAATCTGAAGGCCATGTGTGTTTGTCCCTTCCACGGATAATGTCATTTCTGTTAAGAACCATCACGTGCTTTTTGTTTTGATCCTTTTCCCATGTGCTGGGGATGTACTTGGGGTCATCCTCACTGCAGGCTGAGGATCACATACAGGGCAGTGAATATTTATTTGCTGGATTTACAAAAAAGATGTTGACTGCAGTTGCATTGAGTAGTTACTAGTAGATGTCACTGGATTTGATGCTAAACTATTTTCTTTGCTAGCTCTCATTGCTGTGAGTTTCCTTTGTCCAGAGCAATAGGATGTTCCCAGATAAATATAGGGATAATGTTCCACTTAGCAAGTCTGAAAATTTTATTTCCACATGTTCATAGACTGGCCTTTTATTTTCTTTTGGGTTGTGGGGTGTTTTTTCGATTGTTGTTGTTGGTTTTGGATTTTTGTGGGTTTTTTTTCTCCTTGAGTTTCAGTCAGAAGGTTTCCCTTTACTCATGTTACAAATACCCCCGTGGATTTGAGACCTTGCATGGAATTGCCAATAATGCTCTTTTCCCATAGATATTTGCTCAAAAATAAGGATTTGGTACATATTCCTTTTCACTGTGCATAGATGGGGAGGCACAGACTAAACCTACTGAGAATATTGAAGTGGGCTGGTTATGGGGAACCTCTTTTAGGGTAATTATCCTTCCTACATCCCACCCATGCACACGATGTCTGTCGGTAAGGATGCATGAAAATACTCCCAGTGACAGGTCACACATGACCAGAGGTGTAACTGCTGTCAGCTCAGCTCTCTCCAGAGAAGCCAGAAATGCTGTGGTCAATCAGAAGTACAGAGACACTCAGTGAAAATCCTTATCTGAGTTTCTAATTGGAATTGCTGTGGTGCCCTTCTCTGAACAAATGGCTGCATGGGCCTGTGGGAGGCAAACCCAGGGTGACACCTTCAATATGTGTTTCTGAAAATCTCCTTGGACCCCATCTGTTGGTATCAGTGCTTTTAAAACCTTTAAAAACCAAATTCTAGAAAACAGCTCTTACTGTTGTCTGAACTTTTCCATGCTCTGGAAAACCTTCCTGTGTTACCATGGAGCCAAACTCTCTGAAGAAGTGCAAGTCTGTTCAGAATTTAGTTCATAGGAGCTGGAAGGAATTCCTGGTTTTGCAAAACAGGCAGTGCTGGAGGCCAGTCCCTGCCCCTCCACTGCTGCACGGGCCTGGCCAGAGCCCAGGGATGGCAAAGTGGTGACTCAAAGCCTTGGGCTGGTCACAGCCTGATGGGGAATCCAGTGAGATGTCCTGGAAGACTGCACTAGATAGGATGTTCTCCAAACATGGCAAGGAAAGAACAGCTAAAACAACAGAGAATTCAATGCATGCCTTAATTTAACAATGCCTTAGCAACCCTAGCTATGTATTTTCATGACAGCTCCATCCATATTTTGAGAACAATCACTCCCAGCCATTAAACTATCAACCATGTACTCAGTGAAACAAAATAATTCATAAACTGATGGACTAAGTGCCAGGAAAAGATGTGATCAAGCAGTCTCATGATACTCCAGAGAAATACTGTCTTGCTCCAATGTGCATTTGAGTTTATTTCTGTTAAAAATAGATGGAGATGAACATAAACTGAACACAGTGAATGTCTGAGGTAACTTACAATGAAATGCTGGGGGCTGGGGGTGGGTGTTGAAATTGCAGCACCAAAGGAAAAACATAATAAAACCTTTGTATCACTTTGTTTCACTGGATATCTTAATATCACTTTGATACTAAGACACAACTTGTGGGCTCAGCATCATTCCAGGCTTTACTCTCTGTATTTTAGAGACCTTGGCCAAATGAGAGCTGGCCCTAGGGGTTCTCCATCCCTCTGCCCCCTCAGGAGCACTCTGCAGGGGTTTGTTCCTCCCAGGGGCAGCACTCTCACAATGACTCTTCCTGACAGGAGTGGAATGAAGCAGCAGTGCCTGGGGTTCCTTATGGAAAGAACTACAAGTGGGAGGATGGTTTGTCACTGGCTTCTGAGCCCAGAACGCCTGGGACCACCCAGTGAGGGCACACAGCCTCTGTGATCCTGTGTCGGGTGTTTCCATGGCTCACAAGGATGAATAGCCCTCCATTTCTGAGGGATTTCCTAAATATTTCCTTGGTAGTCTTTTACCCCAACCTAATCTCCTCCATCTTTCCAGGGCATTAACTTGTCCTTGCTGACAATCAGGAGTTTGGCTGTGCAGAATGAGCCCGCTGTGTGCTCTGCACCCCCAAACCAAGGGGGTGCAAATGGGGGGCACACCTGGCACCCCCATGTCCCACACGAGCTCCTTTGCCACGGTGGCCAGCCCTGCCCCACCTCCCCAGCCCAACATTCCTGCCTGGAATCCAGGGTGAGACTCACCACCAGATGTCTGACCTCCTCACCCTCCTGGCAACACTAAATGTCCTTTCCTGTAAAGTTCTGCGGGGTTTTATTTTCCTTTCTTCCCCCAGTCTCCAACTGCTGGTTATTATCATTATTAAGCATAAATGGCCTCTTTCACACTGGGCAGGGCGAGTGCTCCTGTGAATGAAGCCTAACTGGCGTGAAAGGGTTTGCAGGGTGATACTGAACAGGATTCAGAGAGCGCCTTGTAACTAAATTAATAAGAGAAAGGAACATTATGAACACATCCCCTTTCATAAGTGAGGGGATTTTCCCATCGGCTCGGATCAAGAATGTATCCCATACTTTTGTAAATGAAATAAAAAGACCGAAGTGAAGCCATTTCCTTAAAATAAGGAAGATATCTGAAGCACAGCTAGGAAGAAGGCTTCAAAAACTGAGTATTGGGGAAGTATTAAGATAATACTCCAACTCCCAGCCCAAATGAGCAGTTGTTTTTCAGTGGTGAGTGCAATTGCCTAAAAAGTAATCTGGCAAAAGGCATCCATCTACAGAACCTGGCAAGGAAAAAAAAAAAATAAAGTATCTCTTTGCCATGGAACAGATGAGTATTGTCCTTGCAGTGTACTTTAAATTTATCATCCATCACATCTATGCACTAAGGGCAATCTGAATGCAAATGTTGCTTTTATTTGCATGAAGGGCTGAAAATAGCTGGATGCAGGTTACAGTTACGGGCATGTAGATCTCAAACCTCCCCTACCCGCATCCTGTTACAATTAATGGGCTGTGTTCCTACCACCCCATGCTGCAATGCCCTCAAATATCACCAACTAAGCAGAGTCAAGCAGGATCATTACCAGGAAAGAAGAGCTCAAGAATCCTCCTGTGTTGGCAGCATGGCTCACTGAGCTGGCCTTGTCCTGATCCCCAGCACAGCCCTGCTGCACAGAGAAACCAGAAAATGCACAACCTGAGACTGAAATCCAGCACTCTTACATATTACACAGAGAGATTTTTGTCTGTCCCCTAAGTTATGATTTGGTGCACAGCTCCTGTATCATGGTCTTTTCTTGGTCAGGCCGGGCTGATTCATTTCTACACCAAAATCCTGCGGAGTTCATCCCTGGAAGAGCAGATTAGTGCCTGTGCAGAGGGAGCCCCTCCTGGGCTTACACACAACCATCCCTTCCCCTTGAACGGGGGAGAGGCTGGGCTGTGACCCCCGCAGGTGAAGAGGAAGGAGCATGCATTTTTCCAAGAGGAATTGAGGATATAAGTACTGGTTTGGAAAATGCATCCCGTGGAAATAGCAATTACAGCATTCCGTGATCAAACCAACTTTGCAGCTCTTCAAGACCCACAAAATTCAGAGGCAGAAGCCTCCAGCCTGAGCTGCTTCACTTTGTGCAGGGATTTCCCTGGGGCTGCCAGAAGTCCCAGTTTCTGGGTGTGTGTGCTTCATCCACAGTTTCGATACCATTTTGCAGAGGTATCAGAACATGTCTAATCCTTGGGGAAAACAAGTGGACATCACGGTGATTTAACAAGATTGCCCCCCTTTCCCTTCCCTTTGTTAGGGTAGAATGAGGCTGGATGGAGTGTTGTTTACAGTCCCTTACAGTGGGCTCTTTTACTGCCCATGCCACTAATGATGTCATTTGTTTAGCGGGAGACTATCAGAAATGCCAAATGTCATTAGGATCTTCCCTTTCAGCTGGGTTTCACAAACACTGATAGTGAGAAGTGGCTCCTACCTTTTGAACTTTCAGACTAGCGGTGGGATCCTTGCCCTGAGAGGGCTCCTGGCAAAGCTTTCAACCCCGGGTGAGAAAAGGTTTCACACGGTATTGGCAATTCCCATCTGAATTTGGACAGTTCATAAGCTTTCAGCTGGGAATGATGTCACTGGAAACAACTCCTCTCCCGGGTGAAAAAAAAACCCCATCATTAACCCCTGGAGATTGTAGAGCCCAGGCTCTGCCTGCTTCAGGTCCTGCAAGTGTGGGAGAGATGGGGCTGAGCTTGGCCAGATGCTGCCAGCTGGTGTGGAGCCAGCTGGGATCCTACTCCACCCATGACACTTGGAGAGAAACAAAGGGTGTAAAGGGTGTGTTGGGGACAGGAAGGGGCGGGATGCTTGTGACTGTACTCCAGCTATTCTCTACTGTCAGAAGCCCCTCAGGGAGGAGGCCAGGGGGAGAAAGGCCAGGAGCAGATGGCATTAATTTAGCACTGCCCAAGGGGCACTATCCAGCCAGATAGCGTGCAGCAGCTGGGAGGCAGAGCTCTGGTTTCAGCACGGGAGTTGATACGAGACCACTGATTTCTGGAGGTCCATCACAATATCCCTGTGACTTTGGGCAAGGCACAGCCAGCACAGCCTGCAGTCTCTGCATGCCATGAGCCTGCTTTTCACAGCTGCTGGCTGCCAGCATCCTGGGCCTGGGGATGCTGAGTGAAGTGAAAGAACTCACACAGAGTGCTCAAACCTGGCCAGGTCTGGATTTGCTAAGCACATCCCTGGACAAGCTCCATGCTCTTGATGCTCCTGATACTGACACCATGCTACATGCTCCTGACACTAACACTATGCTACATGCTCCTGACACTAACACTATGCTACATGCTCCTGACACTAACACTATGCTACATGCTCCTGACACTAACACTATGCTACATGCTCCTGACACTAACACTATGCTACATGCTCCTGACACTAACACTATGCTACATGCTCCTGACACTAACACTATGCTACATGCTCCTGACACTAACACTATGCTACATGCTCCTGACACTAACACTATGCTACATGCTCCTGACACTAACACTATGCTACATGCTCCTGACACTAACACTATGCTACATGCTCCTGACACTAACACTATGCTACATGCTCCTGACACTAACACTATGCTACATGCTCCTGACACTAACACTATGCTACATGCTCCTGACACTAACACTATGCTACATGCTCCTGACACTAACACTATGCTACATGCTCCTGATACTAACACCATGCTACCTGCTCCTGATACTGACACCAGGGTAGCACCGAAGTGAGCAGGGCAGCTCTGCCCCTCCCCTGGATGTCACAGGAACTGGTGGGGCTGTGTGTGCAGTGAACTCCTTTCCTTTGCCAGGGGTTAGCTCAAGATGGGGCCACGCTTTGTTCCAGGCACAAAGCTGGTGTAGGACCTGGAGACAGGGAGGAAGGAAACCCTAAGGAAGGAAGATGAACAGCACTCTGAGTCATGACCTAAGTCTCAGCCTGCCTCTGGGCAGCATGTGTCACGCTCACCAGGAGAGGGGTTTAGGGCAAAGTGACAACAGATGTTCCAGACTCAAGGATTGTAAAGATATTGCTCTTAGGTGTTCAACTTAGCATTCAATAATTTATATCTAGACTGTTTTTAAAGGTGAACATCTGGAGGAATGTATAATGTTGTGGCTTAATTGAGCAATGTTAACAGCAAGCACGGGTCAGTGCATAAGGCAAGACAATGAAGGCTGTAGTGCAGACCATGTGCTGTCCTGGTTGGATGCACCATCACTGTTGGTGGTCAACCCCTGAAAATCTCCAAAAGCAAAAGAAAAAGGGAGCTGGGTAAATCAGAAGGAAACTATCTGATAGAGAAGACTTTGCAAACTTTTTGTGACTTGACTTCAACTTGTGCATATACAAAACCCTTCCATTGTTGGTGTACTTGTGTTAAAGAGGTGAGGTAGAGTCGCGAATACTCAGTGACTTCAGGCTTGAATTATGCTGTGAAAAGCTCTGAGAGGAGGAAAATGCCCTTTCCTCTTCTCCCTGATGATCCATTCCTGACCATGTCACAGTCCCTTCCAGGCAGGGCCACCCACCAAGGCTAAATCACCTTCACACATTTGATATCCTAAAAGGAGGTTTGGGCATTTCACTCATCAGAGATGTCCATGAATAAAAGGCTTGGTGCAGTTTTATTTAGCTGGATGTGGTAACGAGTTGGAATTCTTGCAACAGAGTAAAAATGGCGAGGCTGACATTTTCTTGTGTTGGAAACAGAATTCCGTGACAAAAATTTGAAGATTTTCAGTAAAAGGGTACTGTCAATGGGGTTTTGCTCTCCATCTAAATTCTGACACATTCAGCTTTCAAAGAAACTACAAAAGAGTTAAAATTGTCACAGTTTGGGAAGAAATCAATACCCAGGTGAAAACAATGAAAACTTTTGAAAGCAAGGGTAGCAAAACCTTGAACAAATGTAAAAATTCTTTGCTAACATTTGGATCTCCGGCCTCAGACCCCTGAAAAAAGTTTGATAATGCAACAGAGATGTTCTTGTTTATTGCTTCTCTCCAATTCTTCATGGTCATTTGAAAGTAAAACAGATCCTCCTCCTCCGGGCAGTCGAGTACAGTGAAAGCAGTTTGCTACAAAACATGGCTAGGAATGTTTAAATAAAAATATGTAGAATAAAGGAAGGAACTATTCATGATGCATCACTCCTCTGACAGGCTGTGAAGTTATTTCACCCTTCAACACAAGTGCTAAAATATAATGGAATCCCTACTGAGTGTTTTCATGCTTACCAGAACATAAAAAAAAAGCATAACAAAATGCCCAGTGTGCCCCTAACTATTAGCTTGGATGAGTAAGGAGGCCAAGGGAAAACAGTGGCACTGTGGGAAATATTTGTGGCAAGGGAAAGAAACAATAACTGAAAGTGATAAAAATGGATGATTCCTGCAGAACCACGCACAGCCAGGCAGCTCTTTGTGCCCCATGCAAGGAGGGCAATCTGTAAGCACAACATCAGCACAGATTATGGGGGGGGGTTTCTCTCTGCTACCATAAAGAATTTTAAAAGCCAGATTCAGATTTAGAAAAGGCCTGCAGACAGGAAAGGAGGCCATCTTTTCATTACAAAAAAATCCATTCAGCTTATGAGCAAGACTATGTGTGAGATACTTGTAATGCACCTTTTCAATCTATTCTTTTTGGCTTTTAAGTGAGCTGAGAACATGAAATGGGCACAGATGCAGCATTGCAGTGTGTAAAAGTGGGGCATTAAATGGTGCATTAACATAGAGCTGAATTCTGCTGTTGTTAATCAGGCCCTATTCAGAAAGAAACAGCCAAGCTTTTGCCTGCATAAAAACACATATGAGTTGGCCTTTAATACACAATAATTCATTTAAATTTCCTGAATCCACTGAACTTTATGAACTCAGAGTGGTTGCTCAGGTACACATTAATGGTGACCCAGCTGTAAATGATGATTTGCTCCACAGAAGTTATTAACTCTTACTGCTTTCTTTTCCTCTGATTCTCAGCACAGATTGTGAGTGCTTCTGAAGCCTTGTGTGCCATTTGATGTTTAAATGCAAAGAACCTATGAAGAATTGTCCTGAATTATTATCACTCACAACAAGGAAGTGAAGTTTTATGGAGGTTCCAAAGCCTTTCTGTACTCAGAAGATGGGATGGATTGACTTTGTTATCCCTTTGCATTGATGTAGCTTCAAAACCACCCAATGGGAAGTGATGGTTGTAGTGTTGTAAGACTGGTGGAAATACAAGGATTACTTCTGACTAACCACGGGGTTTTCCATGTCAGGAATTTGAACAGCCTGAAATCATTCTGTCCTCCTGACTTTTTACCTTTTAGAAAAAAGGACTAAACAACATCTTCAGGGCTTATACACAGATTTTGCAAAGCCTGTGAAAGTAAGTGGAAAGAACAAAAGGCAGGCAATGGGGAGCAGTCAGCCACGGGGACCTCTTCAACCAAACCCAATATTTCTTTAACTTAGAAAAAGATGTTTACCAGTCAGATGAAGGGCAGGACGTGGGGAAGCCATCCTGCTCAGCATTATGCTGTCTGTAAAGTTTTGAGCTACCATCAGCACCAATATGTTGTAATTTGAGAGAAAACCCACAAGTGCTCATGAAAACTTCTCCAAGTCTCACTCCATTCTCATGCATATGAATTTCCTGCAGCAACACCGGCCTGGAGGAGGGAAAAGCAGCCTCCTTCCACCTCTCTGGGCTGGACCATCTCACTGGGGACATGATGGATGTGCTCAGGGGCCAGTTCTTGCAGAGGTGAGCTGCTCTAAACTGGCTGTGAATCACTCAGAACTCTTGGCTTTGAAGGTACCAGGTTTCCTGTCTGATGTTCTCCCAGTAGCTGTTCAGTACTGCTGTTCTTCAGCCAGGAATGCATCTGCCTGGATGTGAAAATAATTGCAGTAATGCTCACAATAGAAAAAGGGAAGTGTGCCACACGTGTTCGAGGTGTTTCTTCATACTCAGCCTCTGTTAATATTATTCATAGAAGTAATTGTGTTAAAACCAAAAATTCCAATTTTGCTGGGCTTGCTTTTGGTCTGGTTCCATAAATACTAACAGTGTTAGAAAATAGTGAAAGTCTTTTATTTCACATTAATTGAAGTAACTATGACAACATAACACAATTTATTTCCTGTAACACTGAATGGTGGTAAAATTGGCATTGTTTTAGGCCAGTTCACAACTTGCATCAGAAATAGCTTTGCCAGTTCTGTAAGCTGGTTTATGCTCAATTTTTTCAATTATTCTTTTACTTCTTTTTAAAATGATTACTCCTCTGGTGAACAGATCAAGTGTTAATGACGTTTGAAAGGGCTTTTTTTTGAGCCACATAAGACTTAATAAAACCTTTTTTTTTCATTTTATTGCTTCAGTGGGGAAAAGCTGTTAATTAGGAGTGCCACGGTAAAGAAAACTGCATTTTGGCTCTGCCTACCAAGTGGTTTATTGTGCTTATAAACAATTGGTGCCACTTAATGACTAGACCATACTGTATTTACTAGCTACTGTCAAGCATTCCCAGACCTCAAAGTTTTATGTCTGTGAAACACTTGCATATTATGATCTCACCTCATGATACAGAATCTCTCTATTCAAGTTCATACATGATGTGGAAAGTCTCTGAGATGTACTCTGAGGTGTAAAATTAGTGTAATTCCCCAGGAATGAAAGAGACATGCCAATTTATATCAAGTGGAGCTATGACCCACAATGTCTCAAAGACATTTGCTTTTGTCTAGAAAACAAGCAAACAAATGTTTTTCATTTCAATGGAAAACAACACCTATGTCTCTCCTTGCTCAAGTACAGAAGGAGATCAAAGATGGCACAAAGCCTCCTTGCAAGGCAGTGTTCCACTTCCAGACAATTAATATGATAGTATCAGGGAAATGAAAATCTATTCCTTGCCTAGGTGTTTCCCCTCATGGACTGGAAAACTACTTGGTTTATCATTTTCAGTCTTCAGGCAAAAAGGTAACTCTTATTTGCATGTTTGTCAGTTTGTGCTTGAGAGTACAAAATTTACTTAAAAACAAGCTCAGCCAGCTAAATGAAATGCCAATGGTCTTATTATCCTGAGAGAGCAAAGCACTTAAGTCCATTATTAAAATGAAGTTAATTGAATTTAAACATGTGCTTAAAGTAAAGCACAGCCATAAATACTTCACTGAATAAATGGGAGATTATTCTTATGCTTAAATGTAAGCACTAATCAGTATTTTCCTAAAACTAAAGTTTATAGCCTTCTATCAGCAGTTCCAACTATCCCACTAATAATACCTGGCACTAAAACCAGATTTTTTCCAAGAAATCTGTTCAACAGCATGAAAATCAAGGCATTGCCCATACAATAAATTAGAAGAGTAGGTTTGAAACAAGAACACATATATTAAAATCTGGGTGTGATGAGTTATGTATAAGAAAGGCAGGAAAGAGCTTATTTCAAGTTGAATTGTGGCTTTCTCAGAAAGAGCTCTTTGGCAATCTAGAATGGAAAAACCTCCTTGCTCTAAAAACCCCCAAAATATCAGTATTTAGGGGCAGTGGGAACTGCAGAGCAACTATAGCTGCTCTGTTTTATACACCCAAGATCCTCTGCATCAGAGCAGTCTTTGGAATCCAAAGTGGGGGCTGAATTAAAAACTTCAGTCCTGACATTGCCACTGATATAGCTGACTGATATTGGACATGTGGCATTTTGTAGCTGAACCTAATTTTCTTCATATTTCTGATACTAATGCAGATTCTTCATATTTCTAACAGCAATGCCTCTTAGAAAGTGTAATAACCAAATATTCCTCAAGTATGTTGCCATCCTTTTGAGTTGGACCAAAGGATCTCTGGCCTACATCTCTTCCACTGGTCTATATAAGTTTGTTAAAGCACCTTGTCAAATACATTGTATTTTACTGCTGCTTTAGAGAAGGAGGAGAACGGACAAAAGGAGAAGTTCAGCTCAACCCCATCTCACCATTGTCAAAACTCAAGTTTTGGAAGCTGCTTTTCCATTAGATGTTCCTCACTGGCACTACTGTTTCAAAAGGATTTTTCCCATCAAACAAAACTTTTCAAATGCCAAATGATTCTTCTGTCTGCTACCTTTTTCCCTTCACAGAAAATGCAAAAAAGCTTTTTTTTTTTTTTTCTTGTTTGGCATGAAGAGAAGTTTCCCATTATTACACAGCCTTGGTGTCACTGGAAGAGACCACATGCTTGTTTCAAAACTTAACTTTCATTGTTGTACATAGTGATACAAAAATGTGGATGAAAAGATGCAGCAGAGTTCACTCACTCGGTATTTGCACCGGGCCATGAGCTCACACAGTCATGCTCTACAGTGCTGAAGCTTCACTAATTTGAGGTTTCTATTTAAATTACCTCTAATGTGGAACTCTTAATAATAGTTTCTTAATGTAGATTAGAATAATTGATGCATTTTTGAGTTGTAAACTCAAAACTCAGAGTGTAAACTCATTACTGACTTCCTGGAATCTTTGCTTCTGAGCCTATTGAGAAAGCCAGAGGGGTACATAAATGAAAACAATTTCACAGATTTTGAATAGAAGACTTTTTTTCCTATTAACAGATGTCTTTATATGTGTAATTTACGTAGATGCAAAATATTTGTAGGGCGATTGAGAGGTGGAACTGGGGTATCACACAATTTAGAAAAATGAAGACCAGGATTTGTGATATTATAGATAATAAAATACAACTGCAGTGAGAGATGAGCTCCAGAATGAAGAAGCCATTCTGACAGCACGTGAAGAACACGAGTATGGCCCTTGCAGGCAGCACCAAAGGCCTGTCCTGCTCAGTGTCCTGTCCAACAGCCACCACAGGGATGCCCAGAGGAAGAATGCAAGTGCTGGGAAAACAGTGATGGCATGGAATCCTCACCAACTCATTTGCAACCGTGGCACTTCCAGAGACACAGAGCAGTGTCTTGTATTTATTGACTTCTCACGGGCTTTTCTTTTGTGAATTTGCTCTGTCACCAGTTTTGATTTTTGAATTCATGTAAACTTTTGGCATTCACAATGTTTGGTGGCAGAAATTTGAACTCGTTGTTGTACTTTGAGTGAAGAATTACCTTTTTACTCTCAAGAGCCTTCAGATAAGCTTTCTTCCTCCAGAACTTGAAGACAAAGGCTTTTCTTTCACCTTTTCAGTTTGGGCTTTGTGCAGATGTCTTTAATATTTCATTTCCAGATGGAAGAGACTATTTAGGCATGCTGTGCATGGGACCCATCTGATCTGCACATCACTCCTTTTGGCCTGGTCTGTACCTCTAGATGTAGCATTCCTTTCTTGAGATGGAGAATCTGTGATGCAGGTGCACCAGGAATTCCCAGCATGGAATCAATCTTTGCTTTGTTTGCTATTGCTTTTGTAGCAACTCCTGATGTTCAGAGCACTCCTTGGTGATCAAAAATTCATCCAATCCCTGCACTGAACTATTACAAAACATGGCCATTATGTTAGGCCATGTAATCTTGGATGTTACTTCACCCCCATCTGTGCTACTTTGCATTTATATCTAGACTGGATTTCATCTACCTTTTATTTCCCACTCAGTATGGGAAACTCGTCCTTCAGTTCTTCACACCAAGTGCTCATCTTCACTTTCATGCATGACTGTTACCCACAGCTCATCTAAGTGCCCTTTCCAGCTCACCCAGTGACTGAGCAGCTCCAATGGGCACTTTCCCTGCAAAATTCAACTTCCTCTGCTGTGAAAAGGAATCAGAAAGTGCCACTTGGCTGCCTTTCTTTTGAGTGGTTAGATCTTTTAGGAGACCATTACCTCTTCTTCCCTGGCAGATATAATCTTCCCTAAGACAAGTGGGAGACTTTTCCAAGAGCCTTTTAGAAATCCAGGTTGAATACATCAATATTATCTTCCTCACGCTCTGGTTGAATCCTTCAAACAAACCACCAGCAGTAATCTGCCAAATCTGACTCTCTTTTGACAAGCCAACACCTCACAGAGGGCCTTAACCTTCACTGCTGGCTCACATCTTGTCAGAACATCGATTTTTCTGGCAAGGGAACTCAAGACTGCAGTGTGAGGGAGACACAAAGTTTCTCCCAAACTGGGGTCTGAGAGAGCTGAGCTGGTCATTCATGCACAGCCCTAGTCATCTTCATGTAGAGCAAGGGCTAATGATTAGCCATAGTCGTAATAATTTCATTATTTTAATAATAAATGTTCTGATCCTGCAAGCATCTGCTTGCATCCATTTGATTTCTGTTTGAAGTGGTTCTCCTAGGGGGTGCAGCTGTTAAACTGCTCCTGTTCACTGGACTTTGGAACCTCTGTGAGCTCTGTGGTCAACAAGACTGATCAGTTGTTATTGTGTTTAGCTCAGTAGATACATAAAGAATGATCTTTCCCAGACCTGTATTCTCATTTACAAACGTTACTCTCCATTTCTGCCATCTTAGTTATACACACAGAGCAGTGAAATGCAAACATGGGCTTGGTATAAAGATCATTCATATTTTGTAATTTTTACATGAAAAACACCATTATCCTAATCAAACGTCCTAATTTTGAGATGTGCGTTGATGTGAGCATAGACACAGCATGCGAATACCTTAAATACGTGCATACATATGTATTTATATGCATTATACACGCATACACACATTTATATCCATTAAAATCTCAGATTGCGGCTATTCCTTTTGTGCACAGAAAAACCTAACGCAAAGAATCAATCCACCGTGCCTGCAGTTCCCGTTTTGCAAACCAGATAAATTAATCACCCAAAGGGATCAGCGTGCACCGGGCAAAGGCAGGGATTGTCGGAAAAGCACGGCACAAAAGATGGTTGCGTTACACGGGAGCGAAGGGCGATATTCCAGGATGAAAGAAAGAAGCCAAACCAGAGCTGAGACAGGAGTTTTGCAGAAAGTTCCTCAAGGGATGCGGATTGTCGGGAGGCACTCGGGGCTGTCCCCGCCCCGTGCCCGCAGCCGGGGAGCCTGGGCAGGGGCTCCTCCCCCGGGACACCGGGAACGGGGCACCCTCGCAACGGAGACAAAATACGGGGGAGAAAATGGAGCTGCGGTAATTGCTGGAAGGTAATGCTGCCTTCATTCCTTACTGGGGGGTTTTGTTTGTTTGTTTGTTTTCGTGTTTTGTTTGGTTGCTTTTCCGCGAGCCTGGCGGCCCCGCCGCGTTTGTTTAGGCTTTGAAGTGCTTTGTGCAGCGGGGAAGGAGATCCGCGGAGATGGCGTCACTTTATAAAAGTTAACAGATTTTACCGAGCCTCTTGGTTTTTCTTGCGGTTTCTTTTTCTTCTTCTTTTTTTTTTTTTTAATTTTAATTTTTTTTTCCTTTAAGAGGAGGGGTTGTACTATTCGCAATCCAAGTGGGCGATGCGGCCGAGATCTAAAAATACCCCTGTGAAAACAGAACCCCTGAGATAGCGACACCGATAGCTGAGGCTATTGTTAACTGTTGGGATTCCGATTGCATCCCGCAATGTGAAATATTTATTTAATTACCGGAGAGACAGCAGGAATTCTCGTCGACTCCACCAATGGAGTCGGAATAGTGCAATAGGGGAGAGATTTTTCTCCTGCCCTCCCCATCGCCCCCACTTCCAAATCTAAATAGCTGTGGACAAGCACAGGCTGGAATATGAACATTAAGGGGAAAAAAAAAAAAAGTTTCAGCTTTGTTTTAGGAGTTAAATTTCAGTCGGGTAAGCAAACTATATTGCATGTATTTTTCCACATCTTCAGCTCACTCCAAACATAACATTCCAAAGGATAAAATCTGTTACAAAATAAAACTGACTTTGTGACAGCTGAACTTCTACGCAGTCTAAAAATTATCTAAAAGCACCTCGAGAATCCTAAATGTCATTCCCAAGATGTGGCGAATTGTAATTACGGTTGGGAACTATTTTAGTGGCAGTGCCTTACATGGGGCCCAGCTAAGCAGCTGGAGCATTTATGAATTTATTTTTGCCCTTTACAGTGTTACATATAAAGGTATTTAGACAACAACAGTACTAATTTGTTTCAGATCACAAAAAATGTAACCAAATTGAAAATGTGTTGTTTGCTTTTTGATTTTCCTTCCTGTACTTCCTTTTAAAACATATGTCATAGGGCAGTGCTTAAAGGGTACAAGAAGACTCATTAACAATAAGATAGTGAGTGAGAAACAACATTATCATTACTGTATTATTGTTTTATGATTTTCTCATCTTGCTGGCTTTTCCAAAAAAAGTTTTGGGTTTAGAAGATCATCCAGTTCCCTCTTCTCCTANAAAAAAAAAAAAAAAAAAAATTTGGTGTAAATTTTGGTAAGAGAAAGGAAATAGCTTGCAACACACTGTCTAAAACCTGTACTACAGCATGCCCAAAAGCACTTTAATTTACAATAGACATTATTATGCTTGTATATGCAGATCTTGATATGGTAGAGGAAATTACTAAACCCAACTATTTGGTCATGAGGCTGGCAAAAAAAAATTGTGTCCCTAAGTGTGCCACAAAATTTAAATGCAAGTTAAAAAGGCTCAGCACCCTGTAACTTGGTGACTCCGTTGGAATTACACCCAGAAGGAGAAAGTCAGGTCCTGTCAGTTCCTACATGAGAAAGCCTGAGTGCTCTGCACTGCCATCACTAATTGTTTTGTGTTGGGAAATCCTGAGGTGATAAAACGACTGTTAGAAAGTTGGCTTGGGAGTAATTAAGTGTAGGTCTGGCTATTAAAACCTGATTTGTTACTCATAGGTTACACTCATCCCTGTCGCTTTCTCTCAGGTACAGATAAACTCAGCGTTCTTTGCACGGGTCTAGGCCAAAGTGGCTGTGTAATGAATGGAGAGATGTCAGCTCTGGGCACACTTCACACATACACAGTGGGAAGAATTACCTTTATCATGACAGATACAGTTACTGTAATAGAGAGCTTCTATCTCAGACCGTTCCTTTGTCCTTCATTTCCAGAGGAAATGCTGGAGGATGCATGCCCTTCTTCATTGAAAGCTTAAAATACCGATTTTGCTCATAATCAAAACTCCACTTTTAAAGATAAATTAATTTCTGTTTCAGAATGTCTCTGTTTACTATACTCAAGCTTCTCCATGGAGTGGGTGTAACCAGGAGAAGAATTTGGCCCATGATGTGAGCTAAATTTTCAGCCCTTCCACTATTTAGAGCTCTGTTGTGCTAAAAATAGTTCTCCTGTGGTTTTGGCCATGGAGCCACAAATGTGAGTTTTCAGTGCACAGTTATTGTGGATGCTGGTTCCTTCTGTTGCTGAAAGAAATGGATGGCACAGCTCATGACTGTGTCAGTAGATGATGATGCTGAGCCTGAGGCCACGTGTCAGATCTCACTGGCCTGTGTCCCACCCAAGTGCCAGGGACCACTGAAAGGGCTTGGCAGGCAGGGCTTGGGCTGGGCACTGAAAAACCCAAGGAAAAACTGGGACCATGCAGGAGATATTGTTGAAGAATTCACCCAGCAATCTCCATGCTTGGCTAATAGTATGGGATGTAAAACAAATGGAGGGAAGGGAGTAAAACCTTTAGGAAAGGAAGACGCAATTTTGTTAGTGGCTAATTTGAAGCCCAGTTTTCATCAAAGAAAAAATCTCATAGTGATCACAGGGTTATGGTACATGAAGGAGTTCAGTGTGATGTCAGACTCATCCTGTTTCTGTACTACATATTCTATCTCAACTCCATGGTCCAGCTTCTTTCTTGTCCATTGGAAATTGGTCTGGTTGTTGCAGACAGCTTTGAGGATGCAAGGGCCAACTTTTTTCTAAGGTTAGTAGCGGGTGTCAGACTCCAGAAAATGTTCTTGTAATGCGAGGTCATATTCTGGAAATAGTTGAAAATCACTGATTATGAAGGATGAGAGCACTGCATGTTTCTGTACTGCTGATATGATGGTGAGGGGAAGCTGGGCATGGCCCAGAAAAATAACACCAGATGAATATTCAGAGGAATCAAGGTGTTTGAAACTGTCTTCTCCATCATTTCCTCTCTAAGAACACTATAGTGTGTTCATCAGCTGGGACATTTTTTCCATTTCTCTGGGAAGGTTTTCACCCCATTCCAAGAAGAAGATTTGATTGAGGAGTACTCTGCACTGACTGGACTCTCTCCACAGGTGTCAATGGATGGTTGTTCTCACTCTGATGTGGGCTTTGTGACAGTTCTCAAGCAATTGCTCTTATTCATTCCTTCATACACATCTTCCTGCAGTGTCCTTTTTTCTTTCTTAGGATTTTGCCTTTTTAATATGTTTTTCAGACTTTTTCTCTTGAATTATGTGTTCAGTTTTGCATCCTAAGTGACTCTCAGATCTGTTGAACTGCATATAGTATCCCCAGTATATTCACAATTTGATTGTGTGGAGTGAAGCTGAACTTTAAAAACATTTACACAGTTGTGTATTTGTTTCTAACATCCCCACAGATGTTCCATAGCATTACTCACCTACGTGTCTCAGCCCATTTCTTCTTCCAATCTAGGAAGAAAAGTTTGCAGCTTTAAACTTGCTGGGAAGAATGCTTTTGCCTTGCCTTCCCTCTCTCCTCTGGCCTACAATTTCATGTTAATGTCTTCTCTCTGTAGCTTCAGGAAACAAGCCTAATTCTTCTCTCCCTTTCTCTGTGCGAGTTCTCATGCAAGGCACCCAGAAGCGTGGCTGTAACAATAACAGGGCACTTAATTTGGGAATTAGCTCTGGGGATTCAAGGCTGTGAGCCAGTGAGTGTAACTTTGCAGGAGCCTACACCTCTGAGGGCCTTGTAGATAAACACTTCAGTGTCTTTCCTCCAGACACTAAAGGTTATTTCCATGTTCTTACATAGGTGATGCAAGGCACACAGGATTTGTGTTGTCTTCTTGGGAGGCAGCCTCTTAGCACCTCCTGTGCCTGTTCTCAGCCTGCTGCTAATTGTGGGCTTATTTTAGAGAACCAAATGGCCAGAGCCAGTGTGGCCCCCCCTCTCCACTTGCTGAACTCTGCTTGAACACAACACTGCTTTTCTGCCTCAGAAATATACATAAAGGTATGTATAGTATGTTAGCCCCGCCTTAGCCTTTCCCACCCTGAAACTTTTCAAACAGGGATGGCATGTTCCTCTCTCCACTGCCAAAAAAAAAATATCTAAATTCCTTTCTCAGTGTTTCCCCCTTCCCCCATTTCTTCTCAGCTGACAGCTGTGAGAGTGGGACTTTCCTGAGCTACCCTATCCATTTCCCCCAGTTCTGTTTTTAAGCTAGATTTGGTTTAAATATCCAAGCCACCTTTCACACTTTTCACATAAAGTGGCTATGCAAATGCTTAATGTGGATAGAGACGTGGCAACTGTTGACATATATTTAATTTTCTTTTTAAAACAGCATTCCACCTTCTTCCCCCACCAATTTAGAAAGTTGATAGAGGATGAAATTGAGCAATACAGCCATTTAAGAAGTTACAGGAAGGCCAAAGTTTTGTAATAAAGCAACTGTTTTTCGATATTATTTCCTTATAATTCAAACAATCTATTTGATTTTTCTACTAATTGACTTCTAACCAAATAAAATTTCATTAAGAAATATAGGAATTGTATTCAAAATCTGGAGAGTAAAATGAAAATAATGGAATGTAAGATAGTTCTGGAACTTCACACTTCTCACCCATGGAAGGCCTGCTAGCTGTAGGCAGTTCTTCTGTTGGCTGTTCTGTACTTTGATCACACTTGGAGGTTATCACATAAACACTGACAGGAACTCAGCTTTATGGGAAGGTGTTTTCCACCCTCATTGCCATTAGCCCGTGCACAAAGGGATCAGACAGGTACTTCAGCTGCCTTCACAAGGCAGGCCCCAAAGTACAACCATGTGCAGTTGTCTCTGCAGAATCTAACACGATATTCATATTAAAACATTCAGGTAAGAGGGTGGTTAGCTAGTTGTTCTTCCTTGGATTGACACAGCTGCATGTATGTGTGCTGGAAAATGTGGGTTTGACAGTGATAAAATGGGATTGATGGTTCCATGAGTTGGGAAATTGAGGAATTTGTGACATCACATGATTTCTGGAAGAGGTGTTCAGCGTGCTTTGTGTCTCCATGTTGTCCTTTTATTGCACTTGATATGTTGTGAAATTGAGGAATTTGTGACATCACATGATTTCTGGAAGAGGTGTTCAGCGTGCTTTGTGTCTCCATGTTGTCCTTTTATTGCACTTGATATGTTGTGAAATTGAGGAATTTGTGACATCACATGATTTCTGGAAGAGGTGTTCAGCGTGCTTTGTGTCTCCATGTTGTCCTTTTATTGCACTTGATATGTTGTGAAATTGAGGAATTTGTGACATCACATGATTTCTGGAAGAGGTGTTCAGCGTGCTTTGTGTCTCCATGTTGTCCTTTTATTGCACTTGATATGTTGTGAAATTGAGGAATTTGTGACATCACATGATTTCTGGAAGAGGTGTTCAGCGTGCTTTGTGTCTCCATGTTGTCCTTTTATTGAACCTGATATGTTATTAGAGTGGACCCACTGGAATGTGGCACTAGAGATCCAAATGATGGAGACCATGTATGAATAGGCAGTGGTGAAAGTGGTGTTGATGTTCCTGTGGCCTTAAGGGCATACATCTGAATCATCAGATAGCCAATGTCATTTATTTTGTATTTTATCGGCCTCATTGACTACAAGGAGATAATTTGACTTCATACATTTGGAGTTTGCCCATTCAAGCTTAGTCTAGGACAAAATGTCATGGGGGAAAAAAAAAAGGAAACCTACTTTTGAGACTGATTGTCATATTCCTTGCTAGCACACTCCAAAACAGCCTCTGCATTGTGCTTAGAAATCACAATTTTCTGAGAAGGGTGTGCCACATGTCTCAATTGCCTGTAGTTTTAAATCAAGAATTTTTAGGAAAACCTAATTTTGGAGATCTTAGAGTTTTTCCTTGTCTTCCCATGCTCTGATATGCACACCTTCAGCTTTCCTCCTCCCTGGGACTCTGGAAGCTCTGCAGCAGGAACAGCATCGGGGCTCTGGGATGTAGATTCACCCAGTATTTGTAACTCAGTTTTGTAACTCCTCAACAGAGGGGAACATTTTGTTTTCTACAGACATGATGGTTGGCACATGAACAACACCTAAAAAATGCCTGCTGCCAATTTGTTGTTTGTTACTCGGTTTATTAATTAAGTTACACAAAAGATTTGGCAGAAGGCCAGCAGTTATTGTTGGGGGTGTTTTTTTGTCCCGTATTTTGGACTGCCTGGCCAAAGCAGAACAATTGCTGGTGCAGAGATACAGAGGAGTCCCCAAAGGTTAGCTCTGTTTTGGGACTGAATTACACCAAAGCCTTGCTCCTTCACTGCTGCCATGAACTTTAGTAGAGATATCCTGTTGGGCTATTAATTGACTTCTTAAGAACTTCTGTTTACATCAAAAATAATCAAGAGCCGTGTAGTTCTGAACCAGAAGAAAATTTCTTTAAAGCTCAAATATACTTGAAACTGAAATTTCAGCTTGACTCATTTGATATTTTTCCCCGTTTCTATCGACTTCACATTGTTTTTTCTTGATTTTTTTTTTTTTTTCTTTTTGGTAGATGTTTTACCTTTAAGTTACACAAATAAAATATAGGGTTTCATGTGGGTTCTTTTAGCTTAATTATATATGTATTTTATATGTATATAGAATCACTTTTCATTACATTTGCATACTTCTATTTTTTTTTCCAAAAGGAATCTGATAGCAAGATTCAGTTGGCATGCCAGATACAATTGGCATATCAGATTTCTAACTGTAGTTATGTGTTCTACAACAGAGACACAAATTAATGTACAAACGGTGGGTTTGCCCTATATATCTGTCCCTACACAATTTTTTGTTTTGACCAGAGGAAGAAACTCTTCTGTAGGAATTTCTGTGGTTACCAAACTAGGATTTAGCTTAGTTCAGAAGTGTGTCTGAAGCTGGCCATGATCAGCCTCCTCTGAGGAAAGCAGCCTTTGAATTATGAAGTAATTGTCCTGTAGGAAAAGTTTCCTCTTAAAATCCCTTTGTGAGCTGAAGTGTGAATTACTTTCCTCTAATTGTGGATGTTCCTGTTGCCCATATAAAGTTAAATTTTTCAAAGCCATTGGAGTTCAGACCTCAACAATAGTTTGTGGTGACTAGTTCCACCTGGTTTGAAGAGAAGTGTTGAGTGTGGCTCAGCCTTGCATGCACAGCACCTCATCTCTTGTAAGGCAAACAAGACCCTGCCATGAGAGGCTTCTGCACGGACAACTGATTTTTATAACTCATTTCAGTGGAAGAAAGCACATTCTTTAGCTTTAGTGGAAATTGAGGTGCTTGGACTTCCAAAAATCAGTTGTGAAAATGAACTTTCTGACATCATGGCATGGTATGGAATCCAGTTCTTCTTTAATACATCCTCATATCTAATAATTCCCTCAGTTAAAAATGACAAGAAACGCTTGTGCCCGCAGTATGCCTAACCAAGCTCAGACATTACTGCGGCGTGTTTTTGGCCCAATATCTCTCTGAAATTTTCTTCTGTGCAGTCCAAAAGCAGCTTTGAGCCAGCAGTGCCCACTTCCACGTCACACGGCGAGGACAGTAAGAGTTTGTCCCGTAGTGCCTTTATACACAGGAGAATCTCCAATCTGTGCAATCCTTTCTAGAGCCGTTCTGAACAACGCTGCCACATTCTCCTGAAGCTTTACTGGGTATTTTAGTGACTTATTCAGAGACACAGCACCCTGAAGGACCTCAGCTTCCCAGCACGTAATGGCTAACACCCAGAGATGATGCTCATGGGGACCATCCCGCTCTCTGGAAGGAGCCCGTGGCCAGGCAGGACTCGGGCTCTGCTCCTGGGCACTAGCTGAGGACAGAGCCTTAAGCTGTACCAGGGGAGGTTCAGGTTGGGCAGCAGGAGGAATTTCTTCCCAGAAACGGAGCTCAGACACTGGAAGGGGCTGCCCAGGGAGGTGGCAGTCATTGTTCTGGAGGTGTTTAAGGAAAGCCCGAACGTGTCCCCCAGAGCCGCGGTCTGATGGGCACGGTGCTGGTGTTGGTCATAGCTCGGGCTGTGATCTGCAGGTGTTTTCCACGCGAATGAGCCTGTGACTGTGTGAGCGCAGCCCCGAGCCCCGGGCCGCTGTCCGGGAGCAGCACACGGTACCGGAGGAGAGCGCCCGCCATCGCCCGGCACCTCCGCGGCCTTTCCTGTGCCTCCGGGACGTGCTGCGTTACTTCCTGGACACCCGACCCCGCACGCTTTATTTCCCGATTTACGATTTGCATTTATCGCTTTCCCTTTGACGGAGCGGGGCCCGATTCCCCGCGGGGCCCCTTCCCCACAGAGCGCAGCCGGGCCCGGCCCTTTTCCCGCTTCCTCCCGCCGCCGCCGTGGCGCGCG
>WEIU01000643.1:319375-344418 GCA_013389925.1 Aegithalos caudatus | reverse complement strand
CAACACACACACAGAGTTCTCCCCAACACACACACACAGATCTCCCAAACACACACACACACACAGTTCTCCCAAACACACACACACACACAGTTCTCCCAAACACACACACACACACAGTTCTCCCAAACACACACTTGTCTACCTTGGCCTTTCCAGCTTGAGCCCAGCCCTGACAGCTGCCACACAACAGATGCACAGCTTCAGTGATTTAGAACGGCAATTTTTGTCTTCTGTGGGTTGTAAATTTAATAGAGGAAATATGCTCTTGTGGTTAAAAGCACAAGACTGGAAATCAAGTGATCTGTGCTCCGTTCCAGTTGCGGGGTTTCTTATGTGACCTTAAGGTAATAGAGTGATATTTTGCAGGAAAATGAGATGGGGAAGAACTAATTCAGCAGCAGTGTTGAATGTATTATTGAACAGGTTCAGTAATAGTTCTTCAGTCTCTTGGTAGAATAGGTAAGGGTTTAGCAATTCCATGCAGTGAATCACTTGGTCTCGCTGCTTTAAAGAAACCTCCAAGGAATAACTGTCAGAATTTGCATCAGCAGAGTTTTGTCTGTCATGGGAAATTAGATTGTCAGTATATGATGGTTTTAGATGAAATCTCCCGCTGTTTTCATTCCTTCATTAATTTCAGCTAATTAGCCTTCCACGGGTGCCTTTAAAATGCTGCAAACTGAAATGAGCGTAGTTCATTGCGTGTGCCAGTTACGGGAGTTCTGCACTGAATATCCTCCCGCTCTTCCGAGGAATCTCAGCTTCACTGGAGTAAAGGAAAAGGTGCACACACTTGCAGTCATGTGCCTGTGCTCATCAAAACCTGTAATGCTTTATGAAGTTGGCAGCTAGTGGTAGTGGAAGTTAATAGAAGCAGCAAATAACTTAATTGAAGATGCTTCATAATTAGTGTGTTGTAACTTTTGAGAGTGCCCTGTCTGTGTGTTGGATTTAATGTCTTAATCCCTACCGTTTGATAGTGGTTTACTCTTTCTTCTGATATTAAGATTTTGTTCACTTGGCCTTGAAATTGCTGCTAAGTGGCTGTGCCACTTATTTCTGAAAAATAAAACCCCAACAAACCATGTGCTTACTGGGAATACCTGAATTTTTCAAACCTTCCTTTTCCTTTCAAATGTGGAGGACGTACATTTGAGACAGGAATTTTCTCTTTTTCTGAAGAGGGCTTTCCTAGTGGAGGCCCAGATGGACAATCACGATGGGCTGAGAAATGAAAAAGAAGGAAGAGAGGCTTCCTGTGCATTTCTTTCTCTTGATGACAAAAGTTCACAACGTGGTGTGCTGCTGTGTACAGCTGTGGTGGGTGGGGTTTTGTATATTTTTTTTTTTTGAGGTTTGTAGTTTTAACCTCTGATGGAACTATAACTGTTGACCCTGTACTATTTTGTAGTTGTTAGGAAGTCAGATTTTTAATCTTGGACCTGGAGTGGGTGATCTGTGCAGAGTTTTTATGATCACAGAATAATATTTAAGCTGGAAAAAAAATGTCTCCCAAGGTGGAGTGATCATCCTCAATTAAGGAACATTTTGGGTTTATTGGGATGCTCTTTGCAAATTGTGTTGTGATCTTTAATGCTTCGGAGGACACTTTTAATTGCAGAAAACTGTCTTCTCTATTTTCCTTATGATGTCTAAGGAAAATGCTAGGAGCTCTTTTATTGCTCTTGGCTGAGTTACCTGCAGAAATACTCCTGTAGCAACTCCTGTGCAAGTCCCTGTGTCTTCCCTTCCTTCCAGTTAAGGCCTTGTTGGTTATATTCGTGTTTGGGTTTTTTTTTAATTAAAGTGCAAGTTTCTTCAAATGTCTCTGTTAGATTGGTGAAATGAGTTTTGCTGTTTCTTTAAAGATCTTTACTGATTTTATTTTTAACTAACAGGTGAGGAGCTCATGTTCAGAATGAGAAGATTTGTTCTTGTGCGAGCTGAGTGCACTTGAGATCTCTTTGTGGCTAACGATAAACAGCTCATTAAAAGCAAGCTGAGCAGTAATTGACCACTTGGGCCGTTATCATTAGTCACAGTGCAAGTCCCTGCTCTGTTTTCTGGGGGCCTTTTTAGCCCTGTTGCTGTGACCACGTAGCCAGGCTGGGCTGGCACTGGGCAGCGCGGGTTGGCGAGGTGCAGGGCGCTGCCTGCCAAGCCTGCATCCCTCCTGACCTGCCACAGGGCTGGGCCTGCCAGCTCTGTCATCCCTGACAGAGGAGCTTTGTCACAAGCCCTGCCACTGATACACCAGCTATGAAGTAGTGTCTCTGAATTCTGGGTCAGTGCATGTCACAAACTGACAAATTTAGAATACTTGGCCATTCATTCATTCTGTGCGAGGGGGGAAAAAAAAAACCTTGCTGAATTACTATTGTCAGTGTTCCCTCCAGTCCTGTAGCTTTTGTAAACTTGTCACAGACTTGATGCAATTCAGTTGGAGTGGAAGTGTATACACACACACACACATATACATCTTTATTTTCTTCTTTTAAAGCTTTTTGAGTATCCCATTTTCCAGGTTACACTCTTCCTTGCCAACTCAAAGTATTTAGAATCTTTGTCTTTAATGAAGGTCTTGCACATGAACATCTAAATGTTTAGAAGGCTTAGTCCAGCTTGTTAATTTTTTAGCATACTTTAGGGGTTGTGAAAAGTACAAGATGCCCTTTATTTTCCCATTTTTGTCTCCCACTGTAGTACTGAGGTCATTCCTAATCACCCACTTGCTTGTCCAAGTCCACCAACCTGCCAGTGGAGGCATAGGTCTTTGTTTTCATGTTTAGTGAAATGTAGCAGTGCTTTTCTCTGGAATTTTAATTAAGAAATGGAGTCTAAGTTGTAGTTATCAGCTTTGGTTAAAGTAGATCTTAAATAACCTTAAAAACAGCAGGCAGTTTCAGGGTTGTCTACTGTCGATGGTGGCATTTTCCAGCATAATGCTTCTGCTGGAAAGTGCCAGTTAGCTGAACCAGGAGTGTGAGAAAATGTACAATTCTGACAAAACACTTAAGGGAGACAGGTTTTGGTTCTAAGATGCAATTTATAGTTTTGAGAATTTCTACAAAAGCTAATTGCTCAATAATGAGAGCAGCTGCAGAGACCAGGGCCATGGGAGCATTGGATTTTTTTTGTAGTTGTAAATGTGGATGCTTTAAGAAATAGATAGTACTTTTTAGGCATGGCAAGTTTTGGTGTTTTCTCCCTCCCTCTCCCTTACCAGAGTTAAACTCAAGTTTTGCCATGATGCAGAAGAAATTCAAAACTGTTCTTAGATTATAATTTTTCTGAGCTTTTGTTTACATCAGATGGAAATAAGGATGCTTTGAAAGTGCAGTGGAGCTCTCTTAGTGACCTGTTTGCTGGGAACTCTTTTGTGCTATAAATCATTATCACTGGTATTATTTTTTGACAGTAGTTTTTGGGAAAACCTTAAGAAGCAGAAGAAGACTTTGCCATCTGAGCTGGTATCTTCCATGTACATTGTATCATTTGCTGCTTGTGCTTGGCCTCAGTTTGTTAGGTTTCTTGTAAGAGTGCTGGTTAAATACTCAACTGACAGAGCTAGATGCTTCAGCATTTTTTTAAAGCCATATTAGATGGTGTACAGATGTGGAAATTAAAAGCAAAAGTATTGTGTGAGAAAGCCCTGTCAGCAATTGTCAGTAGATTTTTCTGCTTGGAGGGCAGTCACGCTTAGAAGAAGTTTTGAAGACACCAGACCTTTTCTGTTCTTGTTTACATATATTATCAGTTAGATGATGTTGCCTTACAAGGCATGTTTGAAGCAACATATCTAGTGCTAGAGTAAAACCACTTACCATAGATTTTGGTCAGCTGGCTGTACATTCGTACTGCAAGCCCAGCTCTGATGAAAATACCACAAGTTCCTTTTTGATCTAATTTATGAAATCCTCTTTCATCTTTTACTTAAACTTATGGGGAGAAGGGGGAAAAGAAGTTTTTTCATTGGTGGGGTTCTTGTGGCTGAGATGTTGCATAGCATAATTGAAGAAAAGCCTTTTCCATGGAGAGGTTGTGGCAATGGTTTGAAGGATGCAGTTTATTGAAGTTTGTTGAACAAGTTTTTTAACCACAGTGTCATCCTAGGATTTGTTCTGTGCTTGATGTGTATGGAGAAACTGGAGCTAACATTTCTCCTGTGTTTGTTCTCAAGAAAAGACTCTGATTAATGTGCCATTGCATGGGACTGTGTGCTGGGCTGCAGTGTAAGCTGCAGACTTGAGAAAATGATAATAAAACCCAAGCACAATCCTGCACAGTTCCTGTCAGGAAATTTATAAGGAAAGAAGGATTTTAATAAAACCAGGTGAAATTGATGTGTGAGGTTGTAGTTTTAAAGAAAGCATTGATCTGTGTATATAGCATGGCACACTGTAATATACTGCAGTGGAGTTTCTGAGCTTTCTGTGTGAATATGTATGGTAATGTGTGTATGGAGTCAAAATACTTGAGCATTTCTGAGTTTGAAGGGCAATAAAGTTAAACACAAGAGCTGACTGCAGAGCAGCTTTAACTGCAGATCTGCAGCAGCTCTAATGAACTCCCAGTTGTGCTGCTGCTTATAAGTGGTGCTTTGTTTATTGTATGAAGCTGAGTCTCCAAACACTCTAATCATCAGCAGTGAAGTTCCTTGTGTCACATTGGCTATGATGCTACAGGAGGCTCCCTGAATTTGCAAACAAGTGAATTAGTGGGAAGAGCACAGTCCTTGCACATTGGAACACAGGCTTAGTGCTGGCAGTGGGATGGGATGAGGGTCACTGATTTTACCCATTTTATTCTTGTGCTCAGGAAAGCATCATTCATTGTTTGGGATGATGGCTTGCTTGGTTCAGGGTACTTCAAACCTAGATTTTGCAGGTGGGAAATTAGTTTGGAATCAAGGAGAGAACACGTTACATACAAAATGCATCTGATGAAAATAGGTACACCGTAGGTAATGTTAGATTTTCTGTTCTGCAGTGATGCTTGCTCAGGTCCTTTTAGCCTCAAGGAGATTCTTGGTATGACATCAAATGAACCTACTGAACTTGCCAGTGTAGTAGGCTAAGAAAATTTCACAAGAACTGCTAAAAGGAAGTCAAGTTGCTCAGTATTTGTGATGGCAGATGGAAGGTGGTGTTCTCCCATCTGCATAAATGAAATGTAAGTTCTCTTGGCCAACTTTGTTTCTATCTGGCTGGCTGGATGAGGTATTAAGGAGGGGGTTCAAACAATGGACCTGTTCACCCCACTAGTTTTCTTCCATTTGCTGTAGTCATTAACAAGAACTTTAAAAGTATAAATAATGTATGCCCCAAAGTCTAATTTTGATACAGCAATTAGTTCCTTTTATACTTGCCCTTTAAAAGCCCCCTCATGCTACTCCATGTAATTCATTACACTCACTCCTTAAAGAGTGTTTGTAACTGTTTGGGTTTTTTTTTAATGTAATAGTGTGGTTTGCAGTTGATGTTCTCTTGTAGCTCAGCTAAAAAGTTACTTAATAAAAGAAGGTAATGCATAATAGACCCTCTGCTTCTTAAAGAAATTTAAGTAAGCTTTTTTCCCCATGAAAGTTGTTACCAGCTGTGTCTAGAGGTGCAGCAATACGAGTAATTTGTGCACCACTGAATGAAACTGTGACTCTTGAAAGCATTTGTTTGTGTATTCAGAGCTCAGTGATGCTCTGAGCTACTGCAATTGCAGCTCATAACTTGTGCTTTTAAACCTGAGAAGAAATTGATTGTAAGTACAGATGATCTGGGGAAGCTGTTCCTGGCAGATGTCAGGATTGCTTAGAAACCTTTCACAAATTGGATGCTGAAATTACAGCAAATGCAAGTAAATGTTCTAAATGTGGTTTATGCCACACATTCAGAAATCTAAAAACCCTATATGAATTGCAGTTTCTACGTGGAAATGTTTGGTTTCTACATAAATACCTGAACCTACTGCTTTGTGGCCTTAAATAGCTCATGAAGCCAGCTCATGATTCATGAAGCTTTTTAATTCTGCCTTGTTTTCTTAAGAAAAGGCAAAAGCTGTAAACCTTCAGTGTTTTACCTTCCAAAATGAACTTCTGGAAGGTGTGCAATGGGATAAATTCAGTGTCATTTTGTACTTCTCAAAGCCTTTTAGAATTCTGTTGCATTTTCTTTCTTTCCCTTGACTTTCTTGAACAGGTTCAAATACATTTCTACTGAAGTCTTGAGAACCTCAAAAGTGGCCAGAATGGAGTTGCAGTGAATGGTATTAAGGTTTTAGACTTCAACAGTCTCATTTTTCAGTGGTTAGGGCTTGTATGTGGAAACTTATTTTGAGAAGTTTTGACCAAATCTGTTCTGATGGTTCTGAAATACTTGTTTTACCTGGTTTTGCTTTGGTTGATGGGCCCTCAGACAAATGTAAAGTTTATAGAGTTAATTGTGTTACTTACTGCAAGCAGTTTATTTCTAAAATGATAGTTTGTAGAACAGTCATTTATCATAATTCCCTTGACACTTGCCCTACAAATCCTAGTTACTGCAAAATATCATCTTTGTAGAACTGTTCCAACTTCCTTTCCTTTTAGTGAGCTTGTTTATTCCATGAGCATACTTGTGGGTAAGTGATGTTGAAATTATATCAAACCAATAAAATATCTTTCCTAGTTGATGCATTATGTTCAAAATACTATAAAACAAGATAAAATTTTACATGATCATAGCATGGAATCCTAGATCTCTTACCCCATTATCCTGTAATGGGATACATCAGGGGGTGTTTGTTAAGATCTCCTTTGAGCTCAGCTTAACTAGAGGAATTTCCAGTGCATCTTCTGCTTTGATGATGCTTAAGGTTCTTTGAAAGCATAGCTGAAAGCAAAAATAGAACATTTTAATTGTCTTCTGCTCTGAGATTCTAGGTGGGTTCATTTCCTTTTCTATGGATGTGAGCAGTTGCTGATCTTGCTGCCATTGAATGTATGCAAGGCTTGAAAGTAAGTTAGTTGCAACTATAAACAGCTTTTACTTTTTAAAACAGTAAACTTTTATCCTCAGTAAAAGAAAAAAAATCAGTCTGGGTTCCTGGCCAAGTTCATCTCCCTTGATATATTTCCTGTTACTTTGAAGGGTGCAAAGGTTCTCATGTAACAATCTGAGGGAACTAAATTACTCTGAAAGTGCAGACATGGTGATATTTCTGAAGAAAATAGGTGATAGGTAATTATTTGAGTTTTTTCCTTTAGTTTTTTTCTCCTCAATACCTTCTTCTAGGAGTTACTGAAACAGTGGGAGACATCTGTTCTCTTAATTTTTTTTCCAGTTTGTTTTTTTTTTAAGAGAGCTCTAGAAAGAAAGACCTTCAAGCAGGTTTTCTTTTTGTTTTGCTTTTTCAATTTTTTTTCTTTATTACTGAAACAAAGCTCAACAATCAAAGAAGTACCAATAGGACTAAGCTACTGCATGAAATAAATGGATTTTTTCCTGTAAAGGAACACCAGGTGTCCTTGGGTTTGTTCCCTGCTTTCCTCACCCTGTAACTCCATAATAAAAAACACAGGATGGTTGCATGCAGGACATAAATGCCTTTCCTAGGGATGTTTGCTGTAGCTTTGGCTGATGGTGCTTAGTGTACAGGGTTCTGTTCTATGAAAGTATCTGTCCAAGTGCCTGAGTGAGCCTGTAAATGTGCCCAGGCATTAAAAAAGCCTTATCAGATGACTTTTAGTTTATCAAAGATGGGAGGAAAAAAGATCTTCTTGATTAAAGGTAGCAATCCAAAAGAAGCACAGAGAGATTTAACATTTTTCTCCCCCCAGCCCCAGCCCCTTTTTCTCTTTATGTGCACATTTGGTGTCTCAGGCTAGGTAGGTGTTCTAATTCACCCTGGTTTATCAAAAGTGGAGAGACAATGTTGTTTGGCAGTCTCTGTAGCAAGAGAGGAAGCATCTTTTGTTATTGACATCCTTTCTCTTAGCTCTGCTCTTGCTTTTTGCCAGCTGCTCATTGTCTATACTTGCTTATTTAGTATTCACAAGGGATTTTACAAGTTCTTATCAGTTCTTTGCCACAGCACATCATTTCCTCTTGTCATTGGTACTCCTTCAATTGCTGGGGGGAGGATTTGCATTAGGGCTGGTGAGTGGTAAAACACCATTCATGAGCCAGTTGTTCTGCTGCTCTCCTTTGGTGGCACTTTGTAGTCAAGGTCACATTTCTTGTGCTTGCTCCACCATGTCTTTTCCCCCCTTCTTTTTTTCTGGGGAGAAGAAAACAATTTTTTTTTTTTTTTTGCCAAGGCTAAAAATATCCAGCTCTTCAAATACTCTTCTTAAAAGATATAAGGAAGTGCAGCATAAAATTAGCTACAGCTAAAAAAAGGTTGACCACCTCTCTGGGTGGCTGGAGAAGGTTTGGTTTGTGTGTTTTTATTGGGTTTTTCTTTTAATTGTGCTTTGTTTTCTTCATCTACAGTTTCTTCCTAACTCCTTTTAATACTCTCAGAAACATGGGGTAACTAATTAAAGCTCAAGAAAAAGCAGATGCTTTAGGATTTTTTTTTTTTCTTTTTGGAAATAAAGATCCATTTGAGAAGCTGAGTATTTCCATGCAGTATTGGAGACTGGTGGTTCCACCCTGCCTCTTCCTTCTTTCTTCATAGCAAGTTGAATCTTCTAATGCAGCACGGTGACAGGGCTATATTGTTGGTTTTAAAGCATATTCCTCAAGCCAATTTTCTGAGAGAAAGTAATCAATTTAAGGACTGTTAACAGGAACTGTGCTGTCCCTGTCATCCCTTGATGGTCCCTTTCCCCACTAATCAGTAGTGCAAGCTTTGGGGGCCGATTGCTTTTTTGGAGTGTGATCATGGTACTTCTGGGATTTTGTTTTAAAACAACATCAGGTGCAATGCTAGGGTTGAAACAGGAAGTCTCTTCATATCTGCCTTTTTTTGTTTTACCACAACCTTTGCTTGTTTGCTAATTCTTTGTTAAATTATCTTTTTACTAGTACTAAAGTGGAGGAATCAATCACCATTTTTGCTGGGAAGACTTCATCACTGGCATCTCTACGTTCATTTGTCATCCTCCGGGAAAAAATACGGCTCATCAATTGCCATAAGTGCTTTGGTTATACGCTGACATTTATTTGGGAAGAAACAAATTAAAACCCAACAGACAAAACCCAACAAACTTTTTTGAAGCCTTGTGTCAAATGACGTCAATGGCCAGTTTGTTCTCCTTTACTAGCCCAGCTGTGAAGCGTCTGTTGGGCTGGAAACAAGGAGACGAAGAGGAAAAATGGGCAGAAAAAGCCGTCGATGCTTTGGTTAAAAAGCTGAAAAAGAAGAAGGGTGCTATGGAAGAACTGGAGAAAGCCTTGAGCAGCCCAGGGCAGCCCAGCAAGTGTGTTACCATCCCTCGCTCCTTGGATGGCCGGCTGCAGGTGTCCCACAGGAAGGGCCTTCCCCACGTCATTTACTGCCGTGTGTGGCGCTGGCCAGACCTGCAGAGCCACCACGAGCTGAAGCCCTTGGATATCTGTGAATTCCCTTTTGGATCCAAACAAAAGGAAGTCTGCATCAATCCCTACCACTACAAGAGGGTGGAGAGCCCAGGTATGTTTGAAAGTTATGCTGTCCTTAAAACTGGGCAGAATCTTTAGTGAGCACTTAACGATTCACTCCGTCCTCCTCCTCCTCTGGTGCTGTACAACCAATTAAAAGAGGCACTTTGGGAGAGGGATGTTCAAAGAGTACATTACTGGTGGGCTTTTGGGGAGGTGTGTGCTCCATTTTGTCCTAGCTGTTTTCTTTGGGATAAATCACCATTTTTCCCACAGACCTCTTAAGCCTGCTGCCCTTAAAGTTAGTAGCAGAGTTCTCCTTTGTCGTAAAATTGAAATCATTGATGTGTTCTTTCAGGTTCAGTTCCTTTGAGAAACTTGTTTCAAAATCTCAGTCCTTACAAGGAGGTTGGGGGCTGCCTTTCAGGGGCTTGCTGTTTAATGGATGTGTGATATAAACTGGGAGATGAAAACCAAAATTAATAAAATTCTAGAGTGGTAGGGTTCCCCAGATAATTTCCAGTTAGGGAACAGCGGAGATGAGTAGAACCAAGAGATGTGATCAGTTAGAGGAAGGTGTGTGTCAGGTAAGGAGCCTGCTGTTAAAGTGTGCTGCCATGGGAAGGGTGAGGAGGATTGGGATTGCTGTGGGAGAGATGAAGAGTGTTGCTCTGGACAGTGTGGTGGGAAGTTGCTTCCCTTGCTCCCCAAAGTGGTTGTAGCTCTGCTGCATTGACTGCAGTGCTCCAGTGCACTGCTGCAGCACTGGGATTCCAGCCTCCACCTGCCCTGAGGTTAAAATGCTTGGCAGTACAGATTTTGTTTCTCTTCAGTGGAAAGGACAGTATGTAACTGTACAGTTTGACTGTAGCAATAGAGACTGTATTTCCATTTTCTCTGATTTGGTAACATATGTGGATGTGAGTTTGGCACTTCTGCATCAGTGTTACAGTACGTGCCACATGTAGCCTGGTTTGGTTTATTATTTTTTTAAAAAATGTCATCTTTGAGTTGTGTGAAATACGTGTGTGTTTTTGTGATTCTTGCAAGAGTAAAGTTTGAATCTTCTATCAAGCATGATGTAAAAAAATAAAGGAGAGAGGATGTGATAACGGCATGCCAGATTCATCCCCTGCTCCTCTTTCCACCCCACCTGGAGTTGAAATTATCACAATGGGCAGAACGGCACATTATTTATCTCTCTTATCTGAGGTTTTAACCTGTATGTATCTGGGTTCTGTTTGTTTTTTTGCAGTTCTACCTCCAGTGTTAGTGCCTAGACACAGCGAATTCAACCCCCAGCACAGCCTGCTCGTTCAGTTCAGGAACCTGAGCCACAACGAGCCGCACATGCCGCACAACGCCACATTCCCGGACTCCTTCCAGCAGCCCAACAGCACTCCCTTCTCCATCTCCCCAAACAGCCCCTACCCCCCTTCTCCAGCCAGCAGCACTTACCCCAGCTCCCCTGCCAGCTCGGGGCCGTCCAGCCCCTTCCAGCTGCCAGGTGAGTACAGCCGGGGCGGCACTTGTCACCTGTCACCTCAGGAGTCAGTGATATTCGCCATAAATGGATTTTTCTTTTGCTCTTTATGGGATTTTCTTCCCTGTTTTGTCACTGGTTAGGAGTTAATTGTTACAAGTTCTGTTTTTCCAACTGGTTTTTTTTTTGGTGGATGTAATACCGTTGAGTTTTTTTGCACGGCTTCACTACAGAGTAACTAATCCGTACTTCAGAAGAATATCTAGCAGTGAAAAGAAAGCAAATGCAGGATGCTGAGCAGGAAGCTTACTGATGTCTTTCACTGAATAAAAACCCTTAAAATATGGTGTTTAACTGGAAAAAAGTAACACTTTTGTTGAGAACAGATTGGATTAAACAGATTCTGTTTAATTGAGTTGGAAAATACAGAAGAAACAATTGATAGGGATAAAGGAAAGAAGTCCTACTGATTCTGTCTGATTATTGGTATGGTTTATAAAGCCAGGAATTTAATAAAGATTTTAATTTCCCACTAGCTCAGTGGGTGAATCTTTGTTGTCTGTTTGCTCAGTTCTCCAGTCTGTGGGTATCTGTGTTGGCCCAGTACTGGGATCACTGGGGTATGTTTGTGTGACAAAAAGGGGAAACAGAGTCATCTTGCCCAAATGCAGGAGTGCAAGTATCAAAGAAAAAAAAAAAAAAAGGCAGAAAGAAAAAAAGTGCATCTCTTATTTTTTCAAATTTCCAATCTTTTTATTGGTCCCATAGGTAAAATTTCAGCTATTGAAGGAGTCTACTGTAAAGACAGCTGGCTGTGTTCAGATTTCTTTGAAAATGAGGCCAGATTTTTTTAACATCTTGTTGGGGAGTATTTTTGTGTGTTTATAACTGTAGAACATAAAAATAAATACTGTAAATTGTTGAAGTTAATTCTGATTTTTTTCATGTTTGTAGCTGATACTCCACCTCCTGCATATATGCCCCCTGATGAACAAATGGGGCAGGATAATTCACAGTCTATGGACACAAGCAATACAATGATCCCTCAAATCATGCCAAATATATCCACCAGAGGTAAGTTGTATAGTCTGGTGTAAAATAACATCGTTTGGCTTCTTGCAACTCATGACCAAACTGAATGAATAACTTCAGTGGGCCAGTAAATCTTGCTGGTAGGTAGAAGCAGTCCTCCTAGGCAAACTGGGACTCCAAGAGACATAATTGAGCATAAAACTTGCCTTGCTTATTTTTATTTTCATCTTTTCCTTTGAAAGCCTCAGGTGCATAATGTGGCTTACAGCGAGTTGAACTTTTTTCATTTCTTTTCTGCTACTTTTGCCTGTTGCTGGAATAACATCTGCACAAAGGCTCTGAAAATGAAGTCCCCAGTTATAACAGGTTTTTTAGAAGTGGGAAAAAGAGTTCACATAGTCTTCTGTGTGTGTGTTTTTGTTTAATATCAGGCTTAAAATTGGAAAATAATTATAAAATCAACCGGCCAGCTAAAATGCGTGAAGGTCAGAATTATTAAGATTATATTAGGATTGTATTAGATTATATTAGGTTATATTATTATATGATATTATATTAGGACACTTCTTGCCCATCATAATTGCTCACTAAGGTTTGACTTAGCTCTGTTTTCAAAGGTCTCTTGTAGCTCACACAAACCCTGCCTCCCGTTTGCTTTTCAGATGTTCAGCCCGTTGCCTACGAAGAACCCAAACACTGGTGTTCCATCGTGTATTATGAGTTAAACAACCGTGTTGGGGAGGCTTTCCATGCATCTTCCACGAGTGTCTTAGTGGATGGCTTTACAGATCCCTCCAACAACAAGAACAGGTTCTGCCTGGGTTTGCTCTCCAACGTTAACCGCAACTCGACCATCGAGAACACTCGGCGGCACATTGGCAAAGGTAAAACTGACTGAGGAACTGGCTCAGGAAACCAAAGCTGGGCTTTGGTTCAGCTCCTGTGTGCTGCACTGGTGGTTATTCTCAGATGAGAATGCCAGAGGTAATCTGAGATGGGATGTATCATCTATTTCTGCAGTACCAGAAAACAGCTTAGGCATGGTTTGGTTCTAATTAGTCAGGAATTGTGTGCGTTTTTCTTTGTCACTAATTAAAAAGACTAAATATTACCCCTTCCTTACCAAACTGGATTGCCAGTGGGGCTTTCTTGTTAGGGTAAATGATGTGTAGTGGTCTGTGTTTCAGCACCAAGAAACATTACAGGATATGCCACGATTACACTGTATCTGCTTCTTAAATCAAATTCTCCATATACCTTTACAGTATGTCAGAGATTTTTTTGTTTTGTTTTGTTGTTGTAAGGTATTAGCTGCTGTCTACAGTGTGTTCAAATATCTTGGTGAGTTGGCAGCAGGACTTTGAAGTGCTAATGCAAAACTGCAAGGGCTCATTTGTCTGAGTGAATCCATGGGGCGTGGATGTGTGTGGGAGGGATTCCTAGAGACAGCAGGTTTTGCAAGATCTTCTGGTTTTCCTTTACTCTTTTGGCTGATAGTACATAGAGATGCACAGTTTTCATCTTGGATGGAATGTGCCTGGATTATCTTAAATTATGGAACACTTTGTCTGAATATATATATATATTTTGTGATTAACTCAGTCCTGAAAAGAGAACCCTGGTTCTCTTGCACATGTTTAGAAGCCTTTTTACCACCTAAGAGCATTTGGTAAAGCTGGTCTTGAGTTTTGATTGATGAAAATCACCCTGTCCCACAGTGTTATTTAAATTAAAAACTACTATAAATATGACAAAATTTTACAGATAATTTGGATACCAGGAGTTCTATTTGTATCTGTTAGAAACTTGGCTCTGCAATGCAGTTGTCAAAAAAATGTATAAATAATATTACAAAGGGGAACAAGTGATTTGTGGAGCATGGTGGTTTGTCAGGCTCTTGTTTTGGCCCACCCCTTTTTGATGGTATTGGCAGAGAAATCTTCTGCATCTGCCTAAGGTCAGAAGTGTAACCAGGACCCATCATGTAATGAGCTTTAAAATGTCTGCATCTCGAATGGTAATTATTGAACTTAAACTTGGCTTTATGGTAACTGCTCTGACAACAATTAAGGTTGTTTAGGGATAAAATACTGTTTGTTGATGGCTTTTGATTGCAAGGTCTTGAGGTTTTGCCTCCTTAGACCCACCCAACCCTGTGCCAAGGTTTTTTGCTGTAGCTGGCAAGTGCTGGTCACTGTCTTTTTAAATAAATAGGGTTGTGTTGTGAAAAGGCATTCTTGCCCACCCCAGAGTCTCTGACAGCTGCCTGTAGTTACTGAAGCCAACATCCTCTGTAACCTCCATCCTACCTTAGTCCCAAGTGGCTCTGGCAATGCTCACAGCAGTTGCTGCTGTCTGAAGGATTAACTTGCATCTCTTGACTTGCTGCAGCCTCCTCTGGCACACACGGGATCGTCCATGGTGGGTTCTCAGGGTGTTCCAGGGAGGAGCCACATCCCAGCCCTGTGAAAACTGGGATGGGGGAGCAGTGCAGGTGTCCCAGTGAAGCAGCACTGAGCACCTGGGTTTGGGTGCTGAAGGGATGGGTAGCTTTTGCATATTAATTTTTAGTCAGAAATAATGTATAGACTTCAAAACGTGCCTAGCTGAACGCAGACAGGTGTGATAAATATAAAGGCTTTGTTGATGTTAAGGTTTGTAAAGCCTGATGCTCATTAAGTGGAGCAACTAGTTGGACTTATCTGTCCTTTGAGTTGATAAAATGTACTGAAAGTCAGAGCAGACTGTATCAGAGCAGATACACTTTCTCATTCATGTCCATCACTGACCCTTCTCCCAGGACACACCTATTTCTGTTCTGCTTGGCATAGGCAGAAGCTGCCAGGTGTATAAAACTGGAGTCCACATAAATTCTCTAGAAAAATAGCTTGAAATAACAGTTGAAATGTGGCAGTAATTTTTTCATTCTATTCTGTAATTGATCAGAGAAGGACATCTAGTGGCTGGTGTATCATGAGCCTGCTGTGTTGAAATGAGACTGTGTTAGAGTGTGAGCAAAAGCTTTTCTGAAAACCTCGAGCAGAAATGTACATTTTTTTCCCCAGTGAAATAGAATTTATGATAACTACCTAGAAACCAGAGACAACAAAGTAATTTGGAATGTTCTTATCTTTGTTTTTAAGGAGTTCATCTCTACTATGTTGGTGGAGAAGTCTATGCTGAGTGTTTAAGTGATAGCAGCATATTTGTACAGAGCAGGAACTGCAACTACCACCATGGCTTTCATCCAACAACTGTGTGCAAGATTCCCAGTGGATGCAGTCTGAAAATTTTTAACAATCAGGAGTTTGCTCAGCTTCTAGCCCAGTCTGTCAACCATGGATTTGAAGCAGTATATGAGCTCACCAAAATGTGCACCATTCGCATGAGTTTTGTAAAGGTGAGTTATTCTGAGGGTGTTTAAGTTTATTGTGGGTTTGGCTATTTAGCAGTAATTCCATTAACTCTGTAGCAAAGCTGTTCTGGCCTGATGTGGTTCTTTTTAATAAGTATATTTAAAGTGCTTAATTGGGGAGAAGGAAATCAGTGCAAGGAAGGAAAAGCACAGATTGCTGTATTGAATGTTGGCTGTGGATTCAGGTACTTCAGGATAGGAATTTATTAATTGTGGTTGCTGTCATTTTGTTAAAGGAGATTTAAGTTCATGCTCTGAATTTCAAGGAGTAAAGTGAATAGCAAGTCCACTAAGGGAATGTGAGTAGAAAGGAGCATAATTATTGAAGAAAATATTTAGCTTCTTACAATTGATTATTAGTTTAAAACAGTCCCTGGTTATGGAAAAAAAAAGACATGATTTGAGTTTCTGGAGTCAAGCAGGGCTGTTATTCTCACAGGAGCACTTCCTGAGCATTGTTTAATCAAGATGTTGTCTGTCTCAGGTTTAGTGTGGAGTCCAAACTTGGGCTTTCCAGGTGTTTTGTTTGCATCTTGTCCAAAAGATGTCTCGTTGGTTTAGTCAGTTCTGACAAATACTGCTCAGTTTGGGAGTGTGAAGGAGAGGGAGCAGGAGGCTGAGAGAGAGGAGGGATGTGGCCATGGGCAGGAGTCACCTCAGTGAGCTCCAGAGGAGGCTGAGAGAGAGGAGGGATGTGTGACCATGGCAGGAGTCACCTCAGTGAGCTCCAGAGGAGGCTGAGAGAGAGGAGGGATGTGTGACCATGGCAGGAGTCACCTCAGTGAGCAGTGACCTCGACAGGAGGCTGAGAGAGAGGAGGGATGTGACCATGGCAGGAATCACCTCAGTGAGCTCCAGAGGAGGCTGAGAGAGAGGAGGGATGTGTGACCATGGCAGGAGTCACCTCAGTGAGCTCCAGAGGAGGCTGAGAGAGAGGAGGGATGTGTGACCATGGCAGGAGTCACCTCAGTGAGCAGTGACCTCCACAGGAGGCTGAGAGAGAGGAGGGATGTGACCATGGCAGGAATCACCTCAGTGAGCTCCAGAGGAGGCTGAGAGAGAGGAGGGATGTGGCCATGGGCAGGAGTCACCTCAGTGAGCTCCAGAGGAGGCTGAGGGAGAGGAGGGATGTGTGGCCATGGGCAGGAATCACCTCAGTGAGCTCCACAGGAGGATGCAGCACACATGGTTTGGTTCAGGCTTCCAGGGCCAGCTTCTCTCCTGCTCCTTCCCAGCCTTGGCTTTGTTCCTTTGGGTCAGTGTTACTAGATTGTGAATTACCTTCAGATAAGTATCTTGAGCTGATGATGTCCTGCTTCTTGTTAGTAGGTATTTTAAAGGACAAGCCTGTCCTCAAACTGATCAGTGCCATTTTGTTCATTTCCAGGGCTGGGGAGCTGAGTATCACCGGCAGGATGTCACGAGCACCCCGTGCTGGATAGAAATTCACCTTCATGGGCCCCTCCAGTGGCTGGATAAAGTACTTACACAAATGGGTTCTCCTCTTAATCCCATCTCATCTGTTTCATAGTGCTGAAATCCCATCTTCAGCCTTATTTTTAGAGAACTTATTCTAATTCTAGAGAAACTTCCAGTGGATACTGTGAGCTATATGGAGAATGGATCTTATGATTTAACTTTTTTTTTTTTTTAGATCCCTTTGTGACCAATTCCATTGTGTATAGCTAATCAGTTTTACATTTCAAATTGTTCTTGTGATGCTTAAGTGACAGTTGAGCCCTAAGGGAAAAAATAGTCTATTGAAAAATTCAGAACACTTTTCCCCTTCTTCCCCTTAAAACTTAAACAGACAAATGTCTTAACTGGAAAACCTTTCTGTCCTGTAGGGACAAGAATTAATGAAGACTGACTTCAGAAAATAAATACATACCATAATTTGGGATTTTTTTAAATGTTTATGAAAGTGAACATGTGCAGCTCCAGCTTGCAAGCTGTATTTTTTGCATAGTGTTTTACTATCTTAAGGTTGACATCTGTCATAAGCAAAATTAGACTTTATTATGGCTAATTTGCCTCAGATCGAACAATGTGATTTCTTTTTTTAAGTGTACACATAAAATATACTTTTTACAAATATTGGAGTGGTGTAAAAACACTTGTATTTTCTATTGGAAAATGCTGTCATAATCACATTGTATATTAATGCAGAATAGCAGTTCTTAGCCTTTTCCCACTTTGGTTTTGTAATATCTCTTTTAACCACCATTTAAAATAGTAATTGATCCAAGGTAAACATCCTGCACGTTTCTGGAGTAGTGACTCTTGTTTTGCTTTGATTTACACTCATGCCGTTTGGATTTGGTTGCCAAGGCTATTTCTTTGTAGGTACCTTTCTCTATTTTAACATAAACACTACTATTTGTAAATGGCAATGCTTGCTACCTTTTGGAAGGAATAAGTGTTTTGTTTTCTTTTTGGTGTTCTAGCTGTTTATTTTACCCATCTGGAATTGATCTGTGTTAGGCCTTTTTAGTCTCTCAGTAGACATCATGCAGTATTAGTGATTACACTGTACTGAATTCACTTTCAGCTGTGAGTTTGAGTCTCTTGGCTTAGCAAATGAGTAAGTGAATGCAGAAGCTCTTACTTCCAGATCATGTAATTTAATTCAGACCTGTTGGTAATGACCAAAAAGTAATCACTTCTTTGTAGCCTGCATGAAACAGTGCTCTCCATCCTGTCCCTGATGGCAGGGCTTCAGTCAGAAGACTTGTAACTGTGGTTGGCATCTTTATGGGATTGAAGGACCGTGTTAGTATGATGATGGAATTTCTCTCTCACATCTAAAGAATCACAGAATGGTAGGGGTTGGAAGGGACCTTAAAGATCTCCCAACCCCCCTTCCATGGGCAGGGACACCTCCCACCAGACCAGGTTGCTCCAGGCCTTCTCCAACCTGACTTTGAACACTACCAGGGTTGGGGCATCCAACCTCTCTGGGCAACCTGTGCCAGTGCCTTACCAGAGTAAAGAATGTCCTCTGTGTGTCTAAGCTAAATGTTCCCTCTCCATTTGGACCTGTTACTCCATGTCCTGTCACTGCAATTCCAGACAGATCCCTCTCCATCTGCCCTGTAGCCCCTTCAGATACTGGAAGGTCCCCATGAGGTCTCCAGGCTGAGCAGCCCCGAGGTTTCCAGCCTCTCTTTGCAGGGGAGGTGCTCAGTCCTCTTGCATTTTGCAAACTTTGGTAGAGAATTTAAACACTGTACTAAACACTAAAATCAATTACATATGCATATTTCCCTTCTTTATATCATAAAAAAGAGGCTGAAAGAAACATGTTAAGAGATTTAGAAGTTAATTATATACAAAATTTTGCATGCAGAAAGACCCTATTATATTTTTTAACCTCACCTTGCTTTTTCTCTTTCCTGAACACCTCTTCAGAAAAGGCTTCAGTGTTTGGGGGAGAGGTTGAAGACTAATATGCAAATACTTATTCAATCCTGAGAAAATGATTTTTAAAACAAGTTCTTGTGTCTTCTGTTGAATGACAGTTTCTCCTCAAATGTGGAAATCATGCATCGTATGGTACCTTAGTAACAAATTATCTTAAAGGATTAAAATTGTTTACTGTTATTAAAATGTTTTTTATTGATTGCCTTAAAGGAATAAACTGTAACACTTCTGCAGAACCCTAATGTTCTCTTGTACAGGAATTTCTGTGTTACTGTTTTAGTTTTTTGTGTTTTGTTTTTTTAAACAGTTTCTCAAGTATGTTTGAAAGCACATGAGTGCATCTTCAGGAGAAGGGGAGTAACATTATTTGCCACTTAGCTTTGGTTTCTTCCCTTTCATTCTTTGGAGCTGCAACCCACAGACAGTTCTTTTGATTGAATGAGATGCCAAATCAGTTGGCCACAGGATCCAGCTTCTATTTTCTTCTTGGTGCCTGACATTCATCAAGTTGCTGAATATGTATATTTGACACTACAGAATCTTGTATTTCTTGACTGGCTTATGTAATAAAGGACATGGCACATTGAATTAAGGAAAGATTGCAGTTGTAGGTACAAAATTTTACTTTATCCAAAATGATTTTTCAGCTGGCTTCATCTCTGTTCACTTGTATGCTTCTAAGTGGCCAACTGAGTGACTCAAGAAGGGGTGCTGCAGTGGGTGTTGTAAGCCAGAGCTGGTGCTTAGTGCTGGTGTTGTGGTTACATTGGCTACCCATGCACTGAACCATAATTTCTGCAATAATATCCAGTTAACCCACTTCTGATGCTGTCATTAAGTACTGAAGTGCTCTGGCATTTTCCTGCTTGTGTACAAATTCTGGAACTGTAGCTCAGTGCTAGGATATCCTTGTGGCTGCTGGTTTTGGCAGGAGCAAACCCAGTCAGATTTGTCTGTGTTCTACTTCTCTGTTCCTTCCTGGTAGGGCTTTTTGGCAGCTTCCTGCTTAGCAGATGTTGTGTGCTACTGGTTCATGATGTTGCTAATCCTGTTTGTCCCTCTTCTGCTGCTACAAAACTCAGATATAGGTGCAGGGATGGATTGGATGGCAAGTTGTTTGGTGCCAATGGTGTGTAAAGTGTAGCAAGAGCAGGGAGTGCTGCTCCTGGTACAGCACAGAGTGCAGAAATCACCCCTGGGTCCAGACAGAGGGATGGGGGAATGGGCTCAGCCAGTGGCAGATGGAGCCTTTCCAGTGTAGCCCAGACTGATTGTTCCTCCTCAGTAAAGACTGATTTGGCTTTTGTAGTGTATTTTCTTCTTTCTGGGAATCTTTCTGCTTTGCACTGACTGACAGCTTTGGCAATACCAGCAGAGAGCCTGCAGCAAACTCACCCTGTTGGCTTTCCTGGGAGTGCTTGTACAGCCCTGTTGCTCCCTGGACACCTGGGCCTTGCTGGCAGTCAGGAGTGCCTTGTGTATCCCACTCAGGAACTGCCATCAAGGGCTGACAGTCACTTAGAGAACCTACAGGACCAAAATAAAACCACCTAGCACGGCTGACTGGTGAGAGACAAGCCTGACAGAGCAGCCCAACAGGCTAAAAAGTGATGAAACAGCCCAGGGGTTATGATTCAGGATAGAATTGTTTAAAATGTTGGGATTCTCTTTAGTTTTGCTTGAAGCAATTTTTTTCCCCCACGCAGTATTACAGTGTGAGAGTTGTCAATTCTTGGGTGTAAGATTAACTTGGATTCTTGCAGTATAACTCTAGAGAACATTAAAATATGTCAGGCTTCCTCACTAGTCTGAAATAATAACTTTTTCAGGATACTGTTTTACTTGCTCAGAGTGTTGCTGGTGATGGTTTCCAGAAAAGCAAACAAACAAAACCAAAAACGAAACCAAACCATTTTCTAAATGTTTTGCTTCAAATGACAAACTTGTGACTTAAGTTTCTTCTGTAGTTGTGAAGTTTCTGTTGAGGGTTTCCCATTCTGAATTCAAATCAATAGACCAAACCATCAGATTACAACATAACGTTGCTTTCTTGTGCTGCTCCATAAACCTGCTTCTGTGTTTGTTGCAAGCATAACCTTTATGCTTTTGTTTACATTGTAGGAAACACAGTTCTAGCAATGAGGTTTTTTTCATTTAACTCTAAACATCTTTTTATTTTGTAATTTTAAGATTACTAGGTTTTGCTATGTTATGTTTTTAAAGATATTTTTTGCATACTGCTGCTCATATTTCAATAAACAAAACAAAAACCCCACAGATTGTTCTGATTTCCTTTATCTGTAACTGTGTCTCAAGTATTTGTTTACACAAAGGTTAATTTATCACATGTAACTTCCTGTTGGTGCCTCTCCATGTACAATTCCTCTTCTCATAAAGGTGATCCTATCATTTAAAAATACTTTTCTGTAGCTTTTTGGTGAGCTCTCCAATGGCTTGGGCAGCTGCAATCAAACCCATCCACGATTAAGAGGGTGAAACCAACAAAATGAAATACCACATTAATAAAAATCCATTGTAAGGGTGGCATCAGCTCAAATGGAAATGATGAGTTGTTCCCCTGGCCCTGGGGGAGAGTGAGAACCTTCTACACAGCTCCTGATTCAGCAGAGCACTTGGCCAAGCATGTGAAGTGTATGGATGCTCAAAGTGCTACAGGAGCTGCTCAAACTTGGAAAGCAAAGCTGGTAATCAAGAATTTCTCTGAATGGAGACCACTCTGCTTCCCACAGCCTGGTGCCCCAGATCCCTGGTGTTCCACTCATCCTGGTGCCCCACATCCCTGGTGTTCCACTCATCCTGGTGCCCCACGTCCCTGGTGTTCCACTCATCCTGGTGCCCCAGATCCCTGGTGTTCCACTCATCCTTGTGCCCCACATCCCTGGTGTTCCACTCCTCCTTTGTGTTTGCAGTGTTCTGACCTCCATTCTGCCCTGAGGAAAAGGCAGCAGGAGGGGGGAGGCTGATGCAGGGCTGTGTTCAGAGCCTTTAAAAAAGCACATGGAGAAAATTTGGTAAAAAAAGGCAGGGAATGGTGTGTTTGTGTAGGGGCAGGATTGTGAGTGGCAGAGTGAGGGAAGGGGATGGAGAACCCACGTGGGACCCACACTTGCACATCCAATAAAACAGTTCCAGCAAGTGCAGCAATGCCTGTCAGTCCCTCCCTGGTCTGCCTGTGCTTGGGGTTGGTCAGCCTGGATTCTGAGCCTGCTGAAACTGAATGTTTTCTACACATAAGTTTCATACATTGGCTAAAATTGTGGTGGTGCCCCATCCTTGGAAGTGCTCAAAGGCAGATTGGAAAGGGCTTGGAGCAACCTGGCATTGGAAAATGACCCTGCCTGTGGCAGGGGGGTTGGTACTGGATGATCTTTAAAGTCCTTTCCAACCCAAACTATTCTGGGATTCTGAATATCATTAATAGAAGTTTCTCCTGCAATAGAAATGATCCTGGATATTGATGAGAACAACAGAGGGCATGGATAAAAGCATTCCAAGAAAATCAGTTATCGCTCTCAGCACGACAGGTTCTTCTGTAGTATTACTCCAACCAGGCTGTGGAGAAAAATGGGATTATTCTGGAGCTATACTTGAATGTTGAAATAAAGAGTGCAAAGCAACTTGTGCTCTGTCGGGTTCTGAGGCTTTTGCCAGCAGAAATTCTTAGACCAAACTCATTGTGGCTGGTAGCTGAAAACAAGCTGTCATTACTTAAAAACAAATAAGAAATGCCTGATTTGATAGAACTTGATTTATTCAAAAAGGGCTGAGAGAAATACACTTGCATTTATATTGTTGCTTTTTGAATTAGAGTAACTACTTGGAATTACACCTGTTAAATTTGATTCAGAGGAAATATTGGCCACATATCAAGGAATAAAATATTGAAATCTGTTATGTAGTAGTTTAGCTTATTTGAGCAAAATAACACATGGTAACAAAGACAATGACATGGAAGTGTTATCAACTTTGCAATTTTTGGGTTAAAAAAGAAAAAGCTTGCAAACAGATTTCCATATATACACATTTTGTCTGTGTTCTCGAGTGCAAGCCTGTATGTGTAATTGCACTGTAAAATCTCCTCATTTGATGGAATAAGTTATGTACACATATATACATGCAGCTCCTCTGATGTACTCTGCACCTTCAAGAACAGGGTTAGGAGCAGCATCTGACACCACTTTGAACCCCATTTCAGATTATCCCATACCCAAAACTGCAGCAAAAAGAGGATTTAGGACTGTGTACTTCTGGATAGCTGCAATTCTCCTGTATGTTGAACCATTTGATTAAAAAGAAAAAGGGAAAAAAAGCACCCTTTGCCCACTGTGGGAATTACAGACACTTTTCCCAGGTTCATGCAGCTTGATCTGGCATTGTGCTCTAACTGCAAGTTTACAAGAAATCATCTACAAAATAGCTTGTCAGCTACCAGTGTTAAGCAGAAGCTTTTTTTGTTTAGATTTTAGAACCAAATCAGATAGTAATTTGCAATGGTGGGGGTTGCCAGTGACCAGTGTTGAATCAAGCTGTTGTCATATTGATAATTTATGCCTCTAATTGGGCTAAGTTTAGATGAAGAGCAAGGGGATACTGTGCACTAAAACAACTCTTCCTGTAGAGCTGTGTTTTATGTCTTTCAGAACTTACCCACTTTGTGTAGCAAACTTGGAGCATTCTGCTCACTCCTTTCATTAGTTTGCATAATATTAAATATATTCATTTTCTTTCCCCACTTCTCCCCACCCTGATTATTTTGGTTTCATGCTGTGGCGTATAATTTCCTTTGCAGCTATGAAAGTTGAAAATCAATTCCATAGGTAATAAGTGTTCCACATAAGTAGTAACGTAAGACTTGATCCGTGACGAATTCAAACATCAAAAACACCCTTAACAGAATGACAATCAAAAGCCTAAATAAACATTTTTCATGTTCTCCTCCTGCCTGGGAGGCCTCCCACGGCATCACCATGCAGTTCCAGCAGCAGCTGGGAGAAATGGGTCTGGGAAGGAAACTCATCTCAGTGTGGAGCTGCTAGGTGGATACACTGGGGGTTTTACATTTGATGCTTGGTTTTATAAATACGGGGGAACAAGCTCCAGCAGATGCCCAAATCAGAGACTGTTGTTAATACAATTATCCTTGTATGGACACTCAATGGGTGGATGATGACATTTGCATACACACAGAGCTCAATCCAAAATCACGGGGCAATTTTTTGCAAAGACTGTATAAATTCACTAAAGCGTTCTCTGCGGTTCGTAACAGAGCTTTTTATTTACAGCTACTCAGATTGGCTTACAGCGTAATTTTCAGCAATCTCCTCCTGCCCATTACTCTCAAGGGGGTCCCATCCTTGCAGTGGCACGTGGCACTAACTCCTCGTTGCACAGGGAGGGTTTTTTGGTGCCTGCTGCTGCTGGCATGAGAATTGTCACACAGCTTGTGTCCTCCACGGGTTCCTCGCCTCCCTGAGCGATCTGTCGTAAGGAAGAGTGGCAAAAAATGAATTTTTCAGCTGGCAGTTTATGAAGAACACAATGAATGTCACAGTCAAGAACAGAAAGAAAAACAGAATGATGTAAGTCACCAGGTCCGGCTTGTTTATTTCCCCTTCTTTTAACACCCTGGCTGTGGACATGTAAAGAGCGGAGGAGCTCACGGGTCTGGGAGTGCTGCTCAGGTAGGGAGTGTTGGTCTGGATCATCACATGAGCTTCGGTGGCACTGGTTGAGTTGAGCAATTCACTATACATGTTCTTGCTTAAATTTCCTCCGCGGCAGAAGTAAAAACGGGAGGGCAAACGCAGTCAGTCTTTGGCACGAGAAAGAAATAATGTTCCCGCTTGTAAAAGGCTGCAACCCGGCCGCATGTTGTCTAAAAACAAATCAATTCACTCGCACGGCTCGGTGACTTTCTTTTAAATCTCCTCGGCTCATATTTACAGCACTCATCCACAAATATAAATCAGAAACGAGAGCGGTACCTCGTGCGCTGGCCCCGGTTCCCCCAGCACGCCTGGATCGTGGCGATGCTCCGGCTCCAGGGCCGGTCGGGATGCGCTGGGAGCCCCGAGCCGCCCGCATGGGCTGGGGGAGAGCCCGCAGAGCT
>WEIU01000643.1:294366-316156 GCA_013389925.1 Aegithalos caudatus | reverse complement strand
CAGGACAGGCAGGACAGACAGGACAGACAGGACAGGCAGGACAGACAGGACAGACAGGACAGACAGGACAGGCAGGACAGGCAGGACAGGCAGGACAGGCAGGACACAGAAGCAGGGCTCTGTTTGCTGTGCCCTCTGAGAGCCCCCAAACATCCCCGTGGGCTGCATCCCTTCCCTGCACACACACGGAGCCCTCCGAGCATCCTCCTTGCGCCCTCCTCACCCGCAGCCTGCCTGCAGACACAGCACCAGAGCCTTATTTTGTCCCTTTTGCTCCTAGGAGATGTTCTCTGTGGTTCTGGCAAGTCCCTGGCCCGGGGGGCCGTAGTTCAGCTGCGGTGCCGGGGCTGTGGGCTCGGGATTGCTCCCCACGGTCACAGGGCAGCTGCTCAGCCTGGGGATAAATCATCGGGGCGTTTTACAGGCACACGGGGAGTTCAGAGCTCCTCTTGCTTTTTGGCTGGTGCTCATATGGAAACTGATGAGAAGCCTTGCAATAAATCACATATATTTTCTGTGGCACTGTATCCAGGCTTAATCTTAAAACAGCTAAATTGCCATAAATAACACCTTAATTACGAAAATAAGAGCTGATCCTTTCCCTTTGTTCTCCTTAATTTGGAAAGGCATTTAAAGTCTTCGGTTCCTTTTAATATTTCCTCATTAGCTTATTCCTTATTTAGTACTTTCACTGAGTTTGTTTCTTGCTTTTTCAGATTTTTTTAATTCTTTCCCAGGGCTGCCAGCATTTAGTGGCTTATTTTGTTAGTATTTATGTGCACTGGCAGTAGCACTGCAAGGACAAACACAGAGCCTCTGACACTGGCTAGAGTTTAATGCTAATAAACCTTAGAGTGTTGCAACTTCCCGTCCCGTTTAGACACTGGGAACGGGGTCAGCATCGTGGGGACACCCTGGGGCTGGAAAGGCTTCTGCCTCCTCCTGTGTCACCCCATCTCTGGGTTTGTCTGCCCCCAGCTACATCCAAGAGCAAGAAATTCTGTTCAGATGTGCTGGAGCCCCAGCAGACCTTAAGGAATCGGTTGATGGTTGTGGTGACTCGGTGGCAGTTCTGGTCCAGTCTTGTGAAATAAATAATGACATCAACTGTCCCTGAAAGGAGGGAGAACAGAGCCTGTGTCCCTCAGCCCCATCCAGGGCCACTCTCCAGGCTGGCAGGACAATCCTTTGTGCTTTACCAGCCCGGCTCCCAGCAGACACAGCCCAGATCTTAGCGGGTGGGAACTGCCGGGCTCACCCATCCTCCGAAAGGCTGGAGCCTTCCCCAGTCCCAGCCTGGTAAATAATGCATGAGCTCCCTCTCTCCCGCAACCCCTACCACGATAAATACCAACCGAGGGCAATGAAAGTGGAAAGAAACATTATCTTTCTGTGTAATGCAACCATTTACAATCTGTGTTATGATCCTTCTGCTCTGCAGAGTGAGCAGCAGTCAGGGGGATGTTTCTATTAGCAGACCAGAATGCAACAAATCACGGGCTGTAACTTTCCAGTGCCGCATAAAAGCAACTTAAAACCATACAAAGGAAAGAAAATAAAAACAATATACAGGGATTATTTCCTTTTCTGTTCGCTCCAAAGGCATGTTTATTCTCAGATGCCTGAGACACAGATATTTAGGTACATATTTTCAAGGGCCACAAAATGTAGCACAAGCACCTAATGAGGGGATCTTGCCTTTGGTTCTTAAATATGGGGCAGGATGCCTGAAGAAATTGGCTCAAGTGCAGAGAAGTCTTGAAAATGTTTTGCTTCAGAAGAGCTTGTGTGTGTAATTTCAGACTAACTTCTACCATTAGGTTTCTCAGGACATTCTCAGGACTCCTTCAGCTAAAGGAGGAGCATTTAGGAAGTCTCCAGGGAAGTCTGAGGCAGTGGGGCTGGAATTAAGGTCCCTTCCAACCCATGGATTAGGGAAAAGACTCTGGTTGTTACTGGAATGGTGGGAGCATCCCAGGCTCCCTGCCCTGCCTTCCCTGGTCCAGTAGGCAGCTCCAGGGGGTTCTGGAGGGTGAAGAGCTCCTCCCTTGGTGAAAGGCTGTGTGTGGTGGGTCCTGACAAAAATTGTAATTTTCTCTGGGGATCAGAAGATTTGGGGAGGCTGTGGAAAATTGTGTTTCTCATCTCTCTCCTCTTCATGTCTCTTCTCAAAAGGATTAGAAGGAGTCTCTCTCCAGACTGCTGTACAGAACACATCCCACCTGTGTGTATAACCCTCCTGTACCTGTACCTCTGGTGTGCTGCAAAACTTCCTATTTAACTGTAATGTTAACTTCATTTTAGGGAATTCAGACCAGGAGCAGCTGGAGGTCCCCATCCTCTCCTCCAAAAGTGTTGAACTCTCAGGTAAAAATCCTCTGGCATCTCCCTCCTTCTCCCTGCATTAATTTTGCCAATATCAGGTATTTGGGATGAGCCAAGGATTGCTTGTGAAGCTTCACAGATCAACACAGCATTCTTTTATTGCCAGAATCTGTCTTTATTTATGGCTTCTTGCTGGTTCAGCTCACTTAGCTGGTGTCAGAAATGTTTCCTCCTCTGTCTCTGCCCCCTGGGCAGGGTCTGTCAGTGGTGGGGGGCTGTGGCTGTGGCTGTCAGGCAGCAGGAGACAGCCTGGGGAGAAGGGGTCCCTCTTTCTTCTCTGGTTATTGATCTCTGCTCTGCTTTTCTTAGGGTTGATATTAACTGTAAATTCTGAGGGGAGTCAACACCAAGTAATAAGGTGAGTTATTAAACCAGGGTGATCCCCATGACATACAGATGGAAGGTTTTTTTTTTTACAGACCAGGGGTGTTCCTGCCTCCCTGCATGTATGCCAAGCTCTGGATATCCCTGGTCATGTGCTGTGCAACAAAATGCCTATTTTGCAATATTTTAGTTTTTCAAAGTCCTCCTTAATTTGAAAAACAGACTTGGCTGTACTTCTTTGCCCTGCAGGGATCCAGAGATGAATCAGTAAAGGTGGCAAGGTGCTCTGATGTGGATTAAACATTAAAAAAAAACCAAAAACCCCTAAAGAACCATCTAAAACAGAGTGGAAGATGGAGCTGAATCTTTGGGGTGATGAGGCTGAAATCTTAATAAGGTATTGACACTTTGGAGAGTTAAACCATCATCCCACTGAAGTACCAGTCCCTCAGTGTCTGGCTACTGCTTTAAGACATATTTCCATCTATGACAGTGAAAAAAATTAAAGGAAAATTGAACACAGTGTTCCCCAGCAGGTCAGGGATTGAGGAGTTTAAGCGCTTTTGTGCTGCTTGATAAAGAAAAACAATTTTGTGATTTCTAATTTGTCATTCAGAACAGTCTGACTGAAGAAATCACATTGGTTCTTTTTAACTCCAGGGTCTCTCTGGTGTTATGAAAGAAACTTTCTCTAGAACAGACAGAGCACCTCTGAAAACAGGGCCTGGCCATAGCAGGGGATGCTCTGCCCTCAGCAGAGACAAGGTTTCCATCAGCTGAAATCCTCTTTGTGTCCCAAACTGAAGTAAATTATCTCTAGGATGGCAGAACAAGAATTTTGTTTTAATTTCTTTTGATTAAATTCTTAATTGAGAAAAACAACGTTTTCCCTATTTTCCTGCTCTCTAAAAACACCTGCAGATGTACAAGGAATGGGTAAATTCATCATTTCCATTCCCTACAGAAGAGCTGATCTGAAAGATTCATGCTGTTCACTGAAGATATTCACCCAAAAAGGGAGACAAAAGACTCAGAGAAGTACCTCAGGTTTCTGTCTGTCTCTTCCTTGTTCTGTGGTGGACTCTGAATCCCAGAGAAGGATTTCATACAAATTGTCAGCACTTTCTATTGCAGATACTTTTTACTGTAGAAGTGACAACGCATTGCCCCTGCCTGAGCAGAATGAAATTTTTGATTCAGATGAAATTTTTCTGGTGATCCAGATTTCTGAGGCTCCCCACAAACCTTGGAGCACCCTCTCCTTGTCTCTGTGAGAGGCTGCTGGTCACACCTTTGGAGCCAGCCAGAAGAAAAGCAAGCCCAGCTGCCAGGAGAGATGGGAAGGGAGTGGGAAAGGGAGCTCTGTGATGGGCATCCCAGCTGCCAATGCCTGCAGGAGGGAATGCACCCCTCCTCACCCCCGGGGCTGGCACAGCTCATCCTTGTGCTCCTCTGCTCCTCTCCCCACTGTGACAGCTCCGTGCCTCTGGCTCTCACTGCCTGAGCCTGTAATTAGCAGCAATCCAGGCAAGGTGCCTGCCCACGCTGTCACAGGGGATGGGAGTGCAGAGCTGGAGCAGCCTGTGCTCTGGGGAGCCTTGGGGATGCTCCATGGCAGGGCCAGGGCTCAGCCTCCCGTGCTGCGTGCCCTGCTCCTCGCTGGCCACCCCAGGAAAGCCTGGAAAATGCCCCTGGAAAAGCTGCTCTGCAATTTGTGCTTGTTAAATGGAAATAAAACCTCTCAGGGTGTGGCAAGTGTTGTTTTTATCATCTGAAATCTTATTGCTTCTAGAACATCTGCTCCTTCGTGGAGCAAGAAAATTGGTTTTAATTTCATCGCCGTCATTTCGCGGAAAGGAATTCGAAAAACTCAAACTCCACTGTCAGATGGAAAAACAGCATTTTCCTTTTCCTTACCTGTAACAGTGCTCATAAAACTGCACGAAATATAAAGCAAATAAGAATATTTGCTATTAAGTTCCCCCATCAGTAAAGTAAAAACTTCAGCTGATTTTTAACTTTGCAGTGTTAGCCAGAGGTGGCTCTTTTGGTGGAAGATGCTGCCTGGATAGAAGCAGATACATTCCTGTTGTATTTTAATAAGTTCTAAACCTATGCAGGTGAGGAGTACAGTACAGTATTGTTATTAAAATTCATGCTTTATAATCAGAACAGCTAGTGCAGTCTCTGAGAACAGCAAACTAAAGAGCTTTTAACTTTGGTTAACAGTGGAATTACCTAACTCCTGCTATCATTTAACCCACTGCTAAGTTCTTAGTTAGGGAGAAAGGTTGTGATCATTAAGTGAAATTGTTGCATTAAGATCATAAAGAGAAAAGCTGTGATCCTTCTCAAAAGGCTACATCAGGCCAGCCATTAATTATGAATGCTCATTAATTATAATGGATTTTCTGCCACACAGTCTCTTTAACTGATCTCTTGAACAGAATTTCAGTAGGGCAGCTGTGACAAATGTAGGAGGAATGCCCCTTTTAAAAGGCTGGGGGTTTCTCTCTTGTGGCCTCCATACTGCAGCTGAAGCAAAATGACTAATGAAGTCAAGAACCTCATTCTTCAGAAGATCAAAGTCATAAAATTTTGTTCATTCCCTTTGAGACAAAACTATCAATTATAGCAAAGAGATTTTTTCCCTGTAACTTTTTGTTGCATTTTTAAAACCCTAATTGTTCCCCAAGACCATCTTTTGTATTTTGCTATTAACTAATTTACTGAAGTGTCAGGAATCTAAAAAAAGTATCTCTAAGACAAAACATCATATATTCTTCTTAATATCTATTCTACTTAAGAGCAGAAGTAAGGCCCTATTCCTCCTCAGCAGAGCCCAGCACAGGCTGTTTGCTTATCAGAGCTCTGCTGTCATTCAGCTACACAAGATCCATGTTCCTAGAACAGGGGGAGTAAATTGGGTATTTTTATTTTGTGTTTATACTTCTCATCTTCTCCTCTCTGAGCTGCATTCGTCTTCTCTTTTTGGGGTTCAGGACTCTTTGCTGAATTTTTGTAGGGTAAATGTCAGCTGGACTTCTTTAAATCACCCAAGTGTATTTTTGTGCCCCCATTCAGTTTTGGAGAACCCTGAAAGGTAGGGAGGGACAGAGATGTTTAACTACATGGCTACAACACAACTACATTTGGCTGTAGTTTTTAATCTCTCTTTGACTGCAGTTTTTAACTCCTCCAGTGCCAGGTTGTTCCTAGAGCTGCTGCCATCGCTTTCCACTGTCCAGGTTTGCATTTGGCAGAAATATCCAGATCTGTGTGGTTCCCATTCTGTAGCCTGGGGGTGCTCATCTCTTCAGTTACAAATTTCTGCAGAAGTATTTTTTTTTTCCTTTGATATTTTAGAAAAAAAAAAAAATCATAGAATGAAAATGTTGCATCAATATTTTTAATGGTTATTTAGAGACTGAAGTGTTTGGACATGTTGAAAATACTGCTGGGCACCTACTTGCATGTGTAGGTGCCTAAATATCTGAGAAAAACAACCATCTGGTGTCTCTGCACTCAGATCCTCAGAAAAGATGTAGTCTACTCAAAGAGAATTTAGGCACATTTCTTTTGATGATTTGCTCAACTCTTAATATCTCCCTCTCTAATGTGCAGAGGAAGAATACACAAAAGGCTCTGACAGGCTCTGATGCCTTTGTACTGACTGTATGTGCTTTACAGATAACATTAGGGAAAACTAGCAGGAAAAACCATATATTTTATACAAGTGTTCTGCTCTCCAATTTCAACATCCCTTAGAACTCTTATTTTATTAAAAAAAAAAAAAATTGCCTACCTGGTGCCTAGATAGCATTGCCAATTATTTCAAAGCCAATTAATTTCTGAAATAATTTTGAGCTACCTCAAATTGCTTCTCCTCCTTAAAGGCTCATTTTCTTCCATCCTGTTCAAGCAGAATTTCAGATTTCATATTTTAATTTCTGTAGAACTCCTGGGTTGTCTATAAGAGAGAATTTGGCCTCAGCATGCCAGAACACAAAGCACACAAAGCATTCTGCTGCTAGGAATCAGCCCTGCTTTGTGCACCCCTCACCTGGGACAGGGGACAGAGGCATTAGCACCTGAATTCAGAATATTTTCTGATCTGTGCATGGTGTCACTGCTGCAAAGCAGTACAAAACCCTGTAATTCTGAGCAGAAGATCACATTTTGCCAGATTTGGGTGGAAGTTCTTGCTGACATCAAGGTAAATCCCTGTGGGTGACTGCCACCAGAGTTTTGGGGTTTTTTAATGCTTGGCCACAAGATTAAATGGACACTGAGAAACACTGGTTAAAAAAACCCCCACTCCTAAACATAAGCATTGTTCCATCTTCCACAGGACAAAGCCTGGGACGGGAAATTATTAAAATTATATTAATTTCAATGCTGATTCTTCAAATATAGGGCAACATCTTGATTCTGAACCTATTACACGACTTTCTTCCCTCAATGTTGACAGTATTTAATGCCAAAATTAATGAGCTACTCATTGATGCTGGGCCAATTCCCTGACTTGCACATTGTCAATCAGGTAGAAATCCAAATGTTCACCCACTCTCTAAACCATTTTATGTCTCTGACTCCATCAGGAGCACATGACACCTCTTGTGGATCATGTGGAATAAAATCAGATATTCTTTCCTTTTCACTCTAATGGAAAAGAAAGCACCCCACGATTCTCAACTGTGTAATCGTTTCCTATAAAATAAATTACTTTATCTGTCTTAATGCTGTCACACTTCTGTTCTCCAGTGATCTACTTCTTCCATCTGTGTGCATAACTGTAATCTTCTCTACACCTACTCTATGTATGCTCAAGTGTCAAAATCCAGCCTCAATCATTCCTGTCATCAGTCTCTTGTTCCTGGTGGGGTAGTGGGTAAAACATCACTGCTCCTCAGGCTGCTTTGGGAGATTTCTGCTCTCCCTTTGCAGGGTTTACATGAGCTCTCTGAAATACAGAGTGACTGAGTTTTGCTTTGGTTTTTGTCACCTGAAATTTTCCACTTATGGAACGACATGGTATTTTCACTGCTCTGTGTGTCTTGTTTCCATCATGACTGATGCTGCAGTGAAGCATAATTTTTACAAGATATCCACATCACCCAAATCTTATGGAAGTCGACTTGCTGTTTCTTATTGAGTAATTCTGTGTGACTCATCCTTTGTTCTCCATAGGATTTTTTTTTCACTTGTTTGCAGAATATTGTTCAGACAATTGAGCTGACTCAAATCACCCTCGTTTCTGGTGAGGCAGCAATCACTCTCCCCTTTCACAAAGCCCCTGCAAGAGAACGTGGGGTCCCTTAAGTTACCACCACCTTGTTTGCCTCAAAATACAGATTATACTTTTGGCTAAACAAAACAACTGCAGGAAAAAAAAAAGAAACCCTCCTGGAAGCTGTGCATCTTCATAGTTTGATGTGACAAGGTGCCTCTCCTGCTGAGCCAGGACCGACTTTGATAACAAAATGCTCTCATCCCCTTCCCCCAAACACGAGGCTGCAGGAGCCCCAGGAATTCTGCACCTCGAGATCCAGAGTGCCAGTCACTGACAAATGTGGATTTCCTTGGGAATCCCTGTGCCAGGGGCCGTGCTGCTTTCGTGTCTCATGGAAATAAAATATCCCCTCTTCTCCTGCAGCTGCTTGTATCCTTTCTTTCCTGTCCCTGCTCCAGATTCCAGGCTGCCCTCCCCAAATTCACGGCTGGGTGAATTTTGCCATCTCATGAAAAATTCTGATACTTTTTTGGACTGATTTATTTATCAACCTAATTAAAATGTTTTGCTCTGGTAGTTCAAAATTTTCTTTTTTTTTTTTCTTCTCCTTTTGCTTTTTTATTAATGGAAAGGAATCCTTTTTCTCTGCCCAATCTATTGTTGCATCAAAGCTTGGTAGGATGCCTGCTCATGGAGAATCAGGAGGCAAAAGTTTAAGCATCAACAGCTGTGGGAATGACCTACAGCATATGGGACATTTGGTAATTATCCAGTCTGTATTATGTAAGACATAATATCACACAGTTCTGCTAAAACTTGAAAGTAGAGAGAAGGAAAATGATGGCAAATGACTGATTGCAAAGACAAAGATTCTTAACTGTGCATTCATATTGTTGGGATCTTAAAAAATGCTCAAAACTTGCTTGTTGAATTCAAGTTTGTTACAGAGCAAGGTCTTGGCTTTTGAAGGATGTTTATTGATAAAAGAAAAGATGTTTGAGTTGTAAATATCCACAGCTGAGAATGATTTACAAATGTGTGACTGCAGGGGCTGGCTGTGGGATAAAGCCTGTGCTGGGGTTTCTCTGCTCCAGCTGGAGTAGGGAGAATTTCTGCCGTGTGTCAGGAGACAGAGGGTAAAATGTGGACTTTTAAAACCCTCCCAGCCCCAGTGTGTGGTATTTGATGTCCAAATGAGGCAGGCATTTGTACTTGCAGAGGGTGAAGTCATCAGAGCAGAAGCAGCTTAGAGCAGGGAGAGCTGTGAAGTTCTGTGCTGAATTGATCTCAGTAACAAGAAATGATGTCAGCCTGTCCTACCAGTTATGGGTGTTGAGTTGGACACTACAGGGAAAGGATCTGGAAAGGATATCCACTCCTGGGATTTCTACAGGGAATTCCTTCCCCCAGAATTATTCAATGTTGTTGAGCCTGGTAACGTATTGGAAAAGCAGCTCACATGCACAGTGTTTAGGGACCCCAAACGAATTTACAAACTTTCTCTGGGAACTGGCCCAGTATTTAATTTCCTCCCTGACACTGGAACTTTGAGTAACGTTAAGGAGTCTCACTGCACATGTATCAGCTTGAAATTTGGATACCACTCTACTGTTGGGAAGTAGAAATGTTTTATAATGATATATACTGTAATTTTTGAAAACATGTGTTTTTGTAATTAAGATGTGTACAGAAGTGGCAGAGTGAAAGCCAAGGTATTTAGAGATCCTGTGTTTGACATTCCCAAATGATGAGCCTTGAAGAATTCTGTTCCAGTGAGGTGTAATCTCCCATATTTTAAATGCTCAGAAGCTGCCATTTGCAGTAGTTCTCAAACTCTTTGCTTAGCACTTACAAATTTATTTTGCTTACTTATGGTATTGCTTTACTTGGATTTACAGAACTCTCCCTTGCATATAGAAAAAGCTGTTTGTGCTGTATCTTGTAATCTGTGTACTTGGGATAATGCATCTTTTATTATTCACTGTTCCAGACATTCTCCTGGTGGAGCTCAGCAGCTGTGCTTTCTGAAAGCAGTGCCTGAATCAAGGATGAAAATTGTCCTGAGTTATGAGAAACACACAGAGCCCAGCACTGCCCTTCCTCAAGAAACTCCCAGACACACTGAAGTTGTGCCACACACTGTGCTGAGAGAACTTTATAAGAAATAAGTGACAAACAGTAAATAATTACTCTCTGAGCTTGCAGGAGCCTCAGCAGCAGAGGCAAGTGATGATGTCCTGAGCTGTTCTTACCAGTGGGCTGAGGTAAAAATCTGTTGTGATGTGTAAAAATTAAAAAAAAAAAAAGGAGAGGACTCTGGTTTATAGCTGAAACCACAGTCTGCCACTGGAGGACATTCATTAAAGTGGCTCAGACACTGCTTGCCCTCCTCATTTTGAGTTCTCCCTTTCTCTGCAGTGCAGTTCATTGATTTCATCAGGGCTACTCACATTCTTAAGTACAAACAGTTCTAAGTGAGGGTGAGAGAATTGCACCTTAATCCCTGACTACTTCAGACCTCTTTGTCCATCCACTCAAATTTTTATGCCACCAGAGTAAAATAAAAATAAAACTATTTGCATCAAAAATCTTCATCTTGGATAAAAGATTTGAGTTGCTGTTTAAAAAAAAAAGTTACACTACCTCTCAAAATGCTGCAGATTCACTTTTCAGAGATGCAATTTTCATTCTATTGGATTTTTTGACATATGGTTATATAAAACATCTAATAGCAAACTCCATCCATTTACACCTTCCAGAAGGCAGCTACTTCAGGAGTTAATATGGGATTATTTTTAGCATGTATTCAAGTTTATTCATGCTGAAAGGTAGTACTTATCTTTTGTAATTTTAGAGTAGTTATTTGAATAAAAACATGACTATAGTTCTATTTTAACTGTCATGTGACATCTGGGAACTGGTTCAAACCCCTCTCTCTTGGAGAGGTGGAAATCTCAGCATTTTTCTTCCAACACCTCAGTGGAACACACAATACCTGTGTATCTGTTGAGACCTATGTCTGTAAATAATATGAGTAACAAAATGTGAGTTATCTTCTATACGCTGAGAGAACATTATACCAGAAACAATGAAAGCATCTATCCACCAGAGAAAGTGCAATTTTGAGTGTTCTTTGTAGGAAAAAGCTTGTTGAAGTTAAATTATCCCTTTGAGTACAAATTCCATGTTAAGCTGTCACTAGAGACACTGTTAGATAAAAATCTGTGGCTGAGTATTTTCCCTCTAGCTGGGTAAATATTTCTGTTAGCCAACTAACTGAGCCCTTTTTCAAGTTCAGAGATGATTTGTGCAGAGGTTACAAGTTTCTCATGTTTTGGGGTCACTCATTTATGGAAGCCTTACACTGTTCCTGCTCTCTGATGGAACAGAGAAAAACAAGGGGCCTGCAAGTTTAGTGTGCAATTCTGGTGGCAGGAGTTGAAATTTTGTCCAAGAGGACACACAGGGATTGGGCTGGGGCAGGATAATGTGAAGGCAGCAGCAGGAGGTCAGCAAAATTCCCCAAGATTTTATTTGTTCCAAGTTTGATTTACAGGGAGAGGACTATAAACCTCTTCCTTAGAGATGATTGTTGGTCTGACACTGGGAAAAGCTTTGCAGTAAAGATAATAATGAAGTTACAATGAAAATGAGGCTGTGGTTACTCAATGCCAAGTGATCTTTGTGCCTTTGCAGGCAATGCAGGATTCTACATTTTGACACTCAAGATAATCTGGATTGCTCCAACCTGCATTGATAGGTCTGTGCTGTTCCTGCAGAAGAAAATATACCAGTATTCAAAGAATAATGCCTTTCACAGTCTCTTTCTCAAGCAAACATGCCATAAAAGTATTTGTGGTACTGGGTCCATTGCCAGTGATGTTTGAAGAGCCATTTTATGATGTATTTCTTCTGCTGATCTGTGTTTCTATCAGTGCACTTTGAGAGCATTTTCCAGCTGAATCCCAGTGCAGCAGCCCTGAGTGTGCAGCTTCCCTGGGTGATAACTCTGAGCCCCAGGCAGTGATGGCACTGCTCCCACACAGCCCAGCCCCTCAGTGGAGGGCAGATCCATGGCAGGGCTTTGTGGCCAGTGCACAGAAATGAGAGGGGGAGGGAGGGGGAATTCCTCACAGTCCAGAGAAGGACAACAGAGCCACTGCTGGGGATCCCACTGCCTCCCCAGAGCAGGAGCTGTGTGTGGGCTTGGGGCAGGCACAGCAGGGCTGTGTTCTCACAGGGCATGTTGGAGCTCAGCTCCTTCCCAAGGGATGTACCCCCCTCCTGCTGGGATCCCAGCCCCTGCATTGCCTTGAGGGCTCCTCAGCCTCTGACCTGACCCCCCACAGATGATGGGCACAGTGGGTGACTCCTTCAGCTCCCATAAAATGTGAAACAGACCTTAATTTCACCTGGTTGGACCCACTGCTGGCTGCAGATTTGGTGGCAGGGTGGAGAGGAAATAATAATTTCGTTCTTATAAGCTGCTAGCTTTCACACCAAGTGTGTATATCTTCTCCTAATCCTTTGCCTGAATGGAATATTTCCATCACTTGTTATTGGAACTAATTCCAGAAGACTGTAAAGAGATCCTGAGCTGAGTGATCTATTGTAATTCACTGAGAAAAGACTCAGCAACCTACATGGATACAAAAAGAACTGAAGTAAAACCTCTTTGTCTCAGTTACAGGCCTTTTCTCTTGAGTTTGGAATTTCTTAGTGAGAAGAAGCTCCAAGGGATGTTCCCTCCCTCTTAGCATTGCTGCTGCATAAGTAATAAACTCTGGTAAAGGAGTTGTTTAAATGAAGGAGCCACTTTGCATTGATCCCATCAGCTTTGTTACCACTCCTGATCAAACTGCTCTGGTGGGAGGTGTCCCTGCCCATGGCAGGGGGTGGAACAGGATGATCTGTAAGGTCCCTTCCAACCCAAACCATTCCATCATTCTGTGTTCTTTCACACTGCTCTGACCTGCTTCTCTTTTGGAGAGTGGCCACTTGGGCAGGTTTTTCCTGGGAGTGTCAGGATCCAGCCCTCCAGGCTTTGCAGGGGTGGGATTTGCCAAGGAGCCCTGGGCAAACAGAAGCAGCACCTCTGTGCTGGCTCATCCCTGCTGCCAAGGCAGTGCAAGCACTCCCCTGGCTATGCAGAGAAACCAGACCAGTATTTCCCCAGTTGCTTTGGGAATACCCATGGGTACAATAAGGTGATGGAGTCTAAGAATTCCTTGATGTGAGAAACAGTTGTTTCCTTGGGAAAGGCTCAGTGCCTTTCCTGTCTTCCTTGGGAAGGGCTCAGTGCCACCCTCCTGCCCCTCCAGTGGCCAAAAATGTCCTTTCATGCTCAGACTGAAAGCATAAACAAAGGGGTCTGTCACTGGCCCACCTCACCAGTGGTGGTGGTGGTGTTCCACCCTCACCAAGAGCCAGAGAAACACCCCAGTTACCCGAGGAGCTGCACTTCTGATCCCTCCTTGAGAGCATCTCTCCTGTCCAGCCATCCCCCCCATCACCCACTGTGCCCTTGCTGAGCACCCTCAGCCCTGCATGACCACTGTGGCTGCCCCTGATCCCAGCAGGAGCAGCAGAGCTCAGCAACAGCCACAACACCATTTCTTTACCCCCAGGCCTTCCCCATTTTGTTAATCTGTTCATTGCATTACTAACTGATAAACTGAGGCAATCTCCTTTCTTGTCTTTCCACCTACATCCTTCGTTTCTCTCAAGGGCTGCATCCCTGCTCCTGCATCACTACTCACAGAAATTGCTCTGCTCCTACTCTTGGTCTCTGCACTCAGTTTTTCTGCATTTCTAAAGCAGAGTTTTGGGTGAAATTGCCTAAATCTGGAGAAACACCCCCATGAATCAGACCCATTAGTTCCCTGACGTTTTATTCTTTTGTTTGACTTCTCTTTATATATATTTGGTGGGAAGTGACACGGTGAGACAGATGCAAAAAGCCAGTATTGCCATGTCCCCAGGGGAAGCCCTGCTGCAGCCTGTGACTTGCACACACTGGGCCCTGTCAACCCCTCCACTCCTTGCTGCTGACACTTTTAAGTCTGTCAGAAGTGAAAGCCAGGCAAGAGCTGGTCCCTGACCCTGTTACAAAAGTCTTAATACAAAAATTCCTCCCAGGTGGGCTCCAAGCACATGGCAGTTGGCAGGAGCTGCTGGCAGCAGGTGCATGGCAGCTCTGGGGCTTTGCAAACTTGTGTTACACATTGCTTTGGTTTTTAGCTTCAGGAAAGCTAGAGAACAGCCCAATATCTGCTCTTGTAGTGAAAATCATAGTGAGCTGCTGGCAGTGCCAGGGTGTTTCTAAATTGATTCTTACTCTCTCTGCCTTCCTGTGTGAAATAAATTGGTATGATTTGTTTGTGAATTAACATAAGGTGGCTTTAGAGATACAAAAGGTCTTTGCCAGGCTTAATCCATTTACAGCTCGTGAGCAAATTGTTTAATTAGTGGGAAATAGTTATACTCAGTGCATTGGAAAACTTCAGCCAGGATCTTATTCCAAGCTGTGTGGCAGCCCTGGAGAGCCCAGATGAGCCCAGCATAAAGGGCCATGATGGGTCAGGTCCTTCCTTGGACATTGTCACTCCAGATGATCTCTGCTATGTCTGACAGTTCCATACTCCAAAGGTCAGGGTGCAAAGTGATTTTTATCCATCTTCCTGGCAGTGTGTGCAGTGCTGTGCAGGAGTTACCTCTGGGGCTGGGCTGGGGGCCAGACTGTCCCAGCATGGGCAGAGCCCTCCAAGGGATGGCCCTGGCTGCAAGGAGCAGGGGCTCTGGGGTCTGGACTGATCCCAGGGACCCTCAGAGCCTGGAACATACTGGGAGGTGGAGGGGGCTGGTCCCAGTGCCCTGGCACATCCCAGCTCCTGCCTCAGCCCATTCCTCCTGGCTGCATCTGGGACAGGGCACAGTGGGGTGTGCTAGGAAGGAGCCCAAAGCCAGCTCTTGTATTTTTAATCTCTGTATCTGGCTTTATTTATACAATTCATCAAGAGGTATCTCATCAACAACATTATTTAAGCTGAAATAAGAGACTCACTATCAGTCTTAAAAATTCATAAAATAAACAGGTTTTGACATTTAATTTGTTGCAGCCAGTAAAAGAAAAAAAAACTACCGAGCAAACATTATGCAGAAAATATTTAACAAAGTAGAAATCAGTGTTCTTTATATGGGAACTGAAACCAGAACCATATATTTTGCGTGTTCTGTTTACTTTTGTCTTGGGTAAGATGAAGTGTGCAGTTTGTGTTGTTTGCTTAGGGAATAATTTAAGCGTGGCTAAGAATGGAGCATCTGTCGAGCAACTCCTTGGTCAGTAAACAGCCAAAGACATTTTTTATTAAACATGGCCCAGCTCTCCCCCTTTGCAGGGATGGATGAGAACAGTGGGCACATGAATTATCTCCAGCAGAAGGACCAGGCTGAGCAGAGCAGGAAGAAATGGCTGCTTTGTATCAGACCTATGCAGGCATCAAAATGATTTGTGCTGTGAAGAAAAGGAATGAAGGGTAGAGCCAACACAGCTGGGCTCCAGAAAAAGTAATGAATGTCAAATAAGTCAATGCCTGAGGTACCATCCTCCAAAAGAAGGCAGAAGTGGAACTGGGCTGGTGGATAATAGGTTTTCCATTCGTTTACTCAGGCTCATCGTTTCACTGAGTTGATTTTGGTACAAAAAGGTCAATCATGTCTTGTTTAGAGATCTGCTGTGCACCCCTGCCTGCTGAAATCCATGAATGGCCAATGCAGAGAGAGGCCATGCAGGACAAGGTGTTGCTCAGGGGGAAACCCTTGGACAAAAGTCAGGACACAGCTGCCTGGGGTATCAAAGGGCAGCTTGGGGCTGTTGGGACTTCACCCTCTTCGTCAGACAGAGCTTGAAACTGCCTGACTCCAATGCTGCCTCCCCCTGCCCTGGCCTCCTGCACTGGCTGCTGTGCCAGAAAACGCCCTGGCCTCACTATCTCTGAGAAATCACACATCATGGTTATGATTTCAAAAGCACCTTCTTTAAAACTTATGAACTGTTGAGAAATTCTGTTATAAAAAACAGGTAAGAGTGATGGAGGTAAACATACTGCTCCAATTATTTACTTCTATTTAAATTTCACTAGTTTTAAAAAAATGTTAATAATGAAAACCACACTCATATAAATGTTATTCAAAGGAACACACGGTATAAGCCTTGGAATTTTGCCTGTCTTTCCCTGTTTTGCTTTCCCATCCCTCCATTTATTCACCTGCATTTCTCACTTGCTTCTGACTGCAGAGATGGGCTCTCAGGGTGAGCTGGGGCTCCTGGCTTTGCTGCCTTGCAAATAATGAGAAGACATAGCCACAAGGTGTTTCCACACAGAGCAGAGCTATTTTGATTATTTCTAACAATCCGTGTGAATCTTCCAAGTTCAGGTACCAATCAATTAACGTGTTCTTCATTTGGCCTAATGAGAGCTGTGGCACAAATGAGAGCTGAGGCTGGCACTGAGCAGCCTGTGCTGGGATCCCAGCGTGGAAGAGCAGATGCTGCAGGTTGTGCTGAGATTGGATTCCATTTGCTCCTCTGCTCTGAGTGTACAAAACTGGGAGCTGGCTGAGCCAGGCCAAAGCAAAGAGCTGGCAGATGGGATGAGGGCAAGATGATTAATAGGAATACACCAAGCAGCCTTGCATTAGCTCCTGCTGTGTGTCCTGAAGTGTGTCATGGTGAGGATCATCTCTGGTGTAGGGGCAAATCTGCTTCTCTGTGGTAGCAGCCCCATTGTGGCCTTCAGGAGCACTCCATGCTCCACGCTGCTCACCAAGCTGGGAAGTGAAACTGGAAAAGAAAGGAAAAGGAGGCACAGGAAAAGAGTCTCCAGCTCTCTGAAGCAGGCTGAGAAAGAGGGACAGGAAAAGAGGAGCTGCAGCAGGAAAGCATTAGAGACCCAGACAGGCATAATGATAGAGACAGACTTTTAGATCAGTAAGGAACTGTGAAGAAAAGCCTGTTCAATAAAAAACTGCCAACGGGGAACCACGGGGATAGTATCCACTAAATGACATCATTTACCACTCTGCTTGTTATCACTCATTATGCTTTAGATCCTATTATGTGCTGCTTAATGTGAATCTGGCTCCTGCTGTGTCAGGCACAGCACACAAAAAGAGGGGAAAAATCATTTCTTGCCCCAAGGAGTTCATGGTGGAGTGTAAAGACTATTTCTATGAAATATCAGCATTATCACTTCAGTGCTGGAGGTTCTGGAAGGCAGTGACAGGTGGACAATATGTTTCTCAGAGTTTTATAACAAAAACAAATTACATGTATGTAAAGCAGAAATTACAGTTGGCTGAGTGCATTACCAGAAAACCTTGGAGGTATGGCAGTTCCATTTTGCTGAAGGGAAGAGATTCATTTCAGTGGCTTAGGGATGCTGGAGATTTCATTAGATCTCAGATTTTAGTAGGCTACAAATCTTCACTGTTCTAACTCCTGTGGGATTTGGCCTTTCATTTGGAACCCAGCAATCCTTGGTAACCACTCTTGCTTTGATATGGTTGCTGCTTCTAATGAAGAATCTGAAAATTCAGCAAGTGATTAAGTGCCAGAAAAGAGAAGATTTCAGGCAAAGTCTTATAATCCAGAATGATCTCTGTTTAAATAGAACAGGAAGGCTTTATAACACCACTGCAGTCTGAGTAGAAGGGAGCAACAGGAGTCAGCAAGGAGGATTGGCCAGGAGGAGGCTGTAGTCAGCACCCACAGGCTGCCTGAATTTAGCATAAATAAAGAGTCTCGACTTGTCTTTGGTGGGAGGGAGTTTGAGGTTATGTTGTTTGTTTTAAGCAAAAAATTGTTTGTTTTGTTTTGTAGGAGCATCATTTCCAGTTAATAGGGATATATTTGATGATAGCAGGGAGGTGAATTTGTGGAGGAATGATTGCTAGCAGATGGCTTGCAGCTACAGAAGGATGCATCCCAAGCCACATTGCTCTGACTCAGTTTCCTCAATTTAGGGTTAATTGGATTTATTTTGAAGAATGCACCTTATTCCATTAGAACTTATCATATTCCATTTATTTCCAGAAGTCCCCATCAGCTGCAGAAATTTCCTCCTTTGTTTCACTGCGTTGACAATAGAAGAGAATTGTCCTCTCTCAACTGGCAGATGAACCATTATAGTTAGTGAAAATACTGTCCAACAGGGTTAAGTCATCCCACTCAGATGGCTTTGACTTTGCCATGCCAATTACTAATTTCCATTAAATTCAAAATATGTTTTATGCTGATAAAGCTTCTTAGAGCATTTTCTCTAAAGCTGTATTAAAGAAAGTGAGGCTTACATAAGTCCTTTGGAATAGCTAATGTGCCGTGACTTTTGTTATAAATATGTGCCAGTTCATTATTTTCACTAAAGTTCACAAGTGGGTAGGTATTGATTACTTTACAGTCAAAAGGGAAAAATCTTGGATACTTGCACATGGTGTGGATAAGCTTGCAAAGCAATCTGCTGTTTTCAGTCTGGCCAAGTGGGTGGTTATTTTCCTGGATTTTCTACCTTCTGTTTCCTCCTGGGTTTTCATATTTTTTATGCTGGACAGTAATTTTCTGCCTGTAAAAGAAGCTTTACTGATAGGATTCAACAAAAAACTCTCTCCCCCAAGTCCAAATAGGTTTTTCACACCAGGGAAGACCCTTTAAAAAACGTGAGGATGAGAAGAACTTTTCAAAAATGTGAAGATGGGGTGGGGAGAGAATACGAGTCCTGGCAGCTGGCGTTGGGTAGAGCTGCCCCCCAGCAAATCCCTCCTCTATGGGATAGACTGGATTGAATGGATTTATCTGCACCATGGAACAGCATCTCACAATTGGACAATTTGCCCAAATTTGTCCTTGTTTGTCTCTGACCTCTCCCTCAAAGCTCCTGCAGCCTCAGGGTGATGGGTCCGGCATCCACAGTCGCTTTGGGGTGTTTGTCCACACTGTTGCACACAACTTAATTAGCCTGTCTGCTAATTGATTCCCTGCTCCTCTCCCCAACAGGCCCAATAAAGCAAGTGAAGGGCTGTCAGTCTGGTGTGTTTTGGGCACCTTGGAGCAGAGGCAGCGTGCCTGGCTGCTAATGAAGCTGCTGGCAGCTGAAGGACACCCTGCACGCTGCTCTGGGGATGAGCCATCAGCTCTGGGGCACTTTGGTTTGCTGCTTTGCTTTTCCCTGTCATTTTCTCAAACAGAAATAATTTCCAAGGTCTTGTGTTCTATTATAAAAGTCTATAAAATCATCGTTGTCTGACAAAAATGATTCAACACTGTCCATGGTCTTCTCACCTCTTCCGTGATTCAGGAGGTTTATGGCCGTGCTGGATGTGACCTCCAGTTAATCCTGAAATTTCAGAGTGTAATATGTCCTTTATTTCTGAATATCAGAAAGGAAATTGCCAATTAGGGGGAAACCAAGGTCTCTCACATGGGGAACATTTTAAGAAATCAGAAGTGTCATGCTTCTATGACAAATGACACTTAACAATGATAAAATAACATTTTGTAGCAGCAGAGGTTATTTGCTGCTGATATTGCAGAAGTCTGGAACTTTGAAGGACTTGAAAAGAGGGAAAAGTAAAGCATAATTCCTTGCTAAAATAAGAGAGGGGTAGGAAGTGAAGAAGGTGACTGCTACCTCCAAAGTGAAAGATGTCCAAAGACCCACCTGGAATGTCTGAAGGAGCAGCAGAACTGATGTGGCAGCTTTTTTACACTGATTTCCATCACCACTCCTTCCCTCCACCTTGAAATTACCTTCAGGTCACCGAGCCCAGTTCACTGTGGTAACTGGGTTAGGCTGAACAGGGAGATATTAATTTTGGTGTGGAGGACTTGAGGCAAAGCCTTGTGGCACTGATAATTCACATCCTGGCTGTTTCCTGTTGGTTTCTCCGTGGAGTCAAGCCCTGGGGATGTGACTTTGATTATCTGAATCAGGCAGCTCCAGATTACCTTAATGTGGTGCTGACTTCATCTGCAGTGCTGTGCAGAAAGGGTGATGGAGCAGGCAGCCCAGCATGGCCCAAGGCAGCCGAGATGGGATCAGCTCCAGGTGCTGGGTGAGGTGCTGGGAAATGGCTCAGTCTGGTTTGAGACTGCACCAGAGCAGACTGGAACAGCAGCATTTGCTCTTGATGGATGAGCCCTAATTTATTTCCACTGCAAGAGGCTTTGGTGATAAGGTTACCCTATAAATAATGTTTTGATTGTAATTTTGTTAAATACCCTTCTCCTGTAGGGGAAAAGAATAATTGTTGCCTTCTTTGATTATTCCGGGTATTCAGTGATCCATCCTCATGTCCAATGCTATCAGTTATTTTATACAATATGTCTGTGTTTTTGCATAATGTATATTGTATTTTGTATAATCTATGTATACATGTATTTATATATATACACATATGTATCTGTGTATATAGATATGTTTATCAGGAGAAAGATAATTCATGGAGTGAGGTTTGATTCAGCTGAGATCTGCACGGGTCCATCAGAGCCATGGACACCCCCACAGCTGTACCTGCTGCAAGGTGACATGTGGCACTGTCCCTGTGGGACACTGTGTGCCATCCTCAGGAATGTGTCATCACAGCTTTTGCTTCTAGGGGGATTTCCTCTGGCTCACAAGAAATGAGGAGATGCTTTCTTCCTGACAAGGCATGGAGAAGAAGGGACTGAAATCAGCCATCAGAGACACCAGTGCAGGGAGGGGAAGGCACAGCCTCGTGTGTGTGTCCCAGTTTCCAGGGCAGGGTGGAAGCTCAGTGGCTCCAGCCCGTGATTTCTGTCTGAACCTTTTCCTAGAGAGCCTCACCTATGGTTCTGCTTTGATGTGGACCAGAAGAAACACGGACAGATGAGTTCCCTTCCTGACTCCCTGATTTATTCTGATCCTCTTCACTGGGGCACAGGGCAAATGAAAAACTGGGGCTGTTGCTGACAGATCCAGGGGCACGGGCAGAGCAGTGGCTGCTGCTCCCCAGCACTGTCTGTCCCTTGTGCTCTCTCGGTGCTGGGTATGGCTTCATTAATAAGGCACTGACCTTTTCCCAGCAGCCTGTCAGCAGCAGAGGTTTAGCCTGACAGCTGCTGCCTCCCAAATGTTACCTGGTGCCGGGCTGGGGGAAAGGCAAGCTGCAAACACAGCCTTGGAAATCCTCCTCCTGCCCTGGGGCCGTGTGGCAGAGTGGCTGCAGACTTTTCTCTGTTGATTCTTGAGAGTGATGGTTTCCCCAGCAAGTGGCTGGGGTTTGGTTTAAAGGTTTAATTTTTAGTAGAAATTTAGCACTTGATTTTGAGAGCAGCTCATTGAAAAAACCTGCTTATATTTTAAAATGATTTTTCTACCGAAGACCTTTGTTCTTCTTTTGTAGCCTCAGTAGTGATGTGTCATCCAGCAAAAGGCTGGCTGATGTCTCAGATCCAGGCTTTTTGTCTTAAAAAAGGAGAAACATTAACATTAAATCGGGATGTATGAAGCGTGTAATTTAAACTCAGCGTGGGGGAAGGATATTTGTTGAAGTCTGTCTTTGACACTTTTTAGACAGGTTAAAACTTTTCTGCCTGGAGCAGGTTTGCAGCAGCACGATGCGAGCTTGCACAGTCCTGCCAACAGCAGCACGGCCCGTTGTTACCAGCGGGTGTATTGCAAACACCGGCTGCAAAAACACTTCGGAGGGGGAACTGGGGGGGTTTCAGCCAGGATGACACCGGGGGGACACGGGGCAGCTCTGGGGACACAGCCCGGCTCGTTCCCTGTGCCAGCGGTGGCTGCAGGAGCGGCTCGGGCCCCCCTGTCCCCG
>WEIU01000643.1:282833-293566 GCA_013389925.1 Aegithalos caudatus | reverse complement strand
GAATTTGCGGGGGTCTCTGCCCTGGGAATTTCGGCAGTTTTTGCAGAGAATCAGGTCTGCCTGCTTTCCTTAGCTCTGGGCTTGGGGATGAATCTGCGGGGGTCTCTCCCCTCGGGGATTGTGGCAGCTTTTGCAGAGAATCAGGTCTGCCTGCTTTCCTTAGCTCTGGGCTTGGGGATGAATCTGCGGGGGTCTCTCCCCTCGGGGATTGTGGCAGCTTTTGCAGAGAATCAGGTCTGCCTGCTTTCCCAGCTCCGGGCTGTGCCTCCTCTCGGGTAGATCCAGGCAGTGAATCCTGTTTCCCCGCGCCCTCCGAGAGAAGCACCGAGGGCTGGATGGAGATTTCCCGAGGAACAGCAGGAAAGGGCAGCAACAATCGCTGAGCACCTCAGCCAGGAGCCTGCCCGGGGTGTGTGCTCGGGGATGTGGAGATGCAGGGGCCGTGACAAAGGTCACCAGTGGGAATGTGACACGGGGATGGCAAAATGAGGCACTCAGATCCCTACCCATCACTGGGAACTGACATTGGTGTGTTTATCCAGGCAGAGTGTGTGTGATATTAACAGCCATTAACTCAATTCTCAGTGTAAAATATTGTTTACATATTTACCTCAAAAGATCCCCTTCCAAACAGTCAAAAAGCCTTTGTAGGGAAATAAAACAATTTCTAAGGGCATGTAGCTATTGGACAAGGGGGAGTGGCTTCAAACAGAAAGGGAATAGCTTTAGATTAGGTATTAGGAAGAAATTCTTGCTTGTGACGATGGTGACACCCTGGCACAGGGTGCCCAGAGCAGCTGTGGCTGCCCCATTCCTGGAAGTGTCCAAGGCCAGGTTGGATGGGGTTTGGAGCAGCCTGGGACAGTGGAAGGGGACCCTGCCCGTGGCAGGGGGATTAGAACAAGATGATTTTTCAGGTTCTTTCCAACCCAAACCACTCTGTGATTCTACAGTTCCGTGAAGTACTGGTAGTAAGAGAAGATGCTTGCAAAGGTTAAAGTGAGTTGTCTTGCCCTAGGGAGTCAAAGAGAATTCCGTTGGGNAAACCACTCTGTGATTCTACAGTTCCGTGAAGTACTGGTAGTAAGAGAAGATGCTTGCAAAGGTTAAAGTGAGTTGTCTTGCCCTAGGGAGTCAAAGAGAATTCCGTTGGGTCATAATTGATTTTTGTCCATGGAAGAGGTCTGAGACAGACCCTGACAGAGACATTCTGTATCCCCAGACGCCAGGGAAGGACATCTTTCAGTCTCAGGGATGTGACTGCACAGGACCCACAGGTCTGAGGGCTTGAGCTCCTGATTCACTGCAGTTATCTAATGGGAAGACTAACGTGAATGTTGGGAAGGGTTCTCAATTGTCAGGTTTTTTTGGCTTAAAAGTGAATTCCTGCCTCTCTGGAGCACTGCTGCAATGAGACACTCACCGAGCAGCAACGTGCAGAAGTTTTGGTTCAGCAGGTCCCATCATTTCCTGGTTAAAGCATGGAAAATCATAGGTTGCAGCAGCAGACTTTCTTAACCTTAACTACAGATGTGCTCCATAATTACAGTGCTGTTTATGTGCAGAGCCAAGTCTGCTGTGGGACACTTTTCTTGGCTGGAATTAATGAAAGAATCCAGCAGCCCCGTTGACTGAGCAAATCAGGAGTCAGTTAAGTGCATTCTGTCAGCAGAAGGTGATTTTAATACTAGGCTGTGGTCTGTCATTAATTAAAATAAACATCTATTATTTGGTTTTGAGATTCTTTCCAAGAAGGGAAATACAGTTTGGAAAGGTTTTCAGAGCTGATTACTTTGCACAGCCTGGACTGTGCTTGAGACAGGCACGAAGAGGATCTGGGAAAGGAAGACAAGGATGAGGAGGAACAAAAGGTGTTGAAATCAATGTCAGAAATTAGAGAAAGAACAGGCAGGGAGGGAACAGAAAAAGAAGCAGAACAAAACCAAGGAAGACAGACAAAATGTGATTGATTGGGAGGGAGGGAGGGTGGCAGAAGATGGCTGAGTGACTGGGGGGGTGACAGCACAGATGTGAAGCTGGGGAGGTGGGTTTGGAGACATTGTCCCTGGGGTCTCCAAGGGAAGGCTGGGGAAGCATTTCCCAGAGATGGTGTTGATGTGGTCATTGCTCTCCAAGGTGGATGAGAGGACCCTGGAGATCTCCTCCAGCTCTGGTTGTGCTCAGGTATCCCATGGCCCCCTGTGCCTGCCCTCCCCTCACCCAGAGGGGCTGCAGGTGGGGATTTTACAGGCCAGATCTTCTCCTGGGTCTCTTCCCACTTCTGGAGACAGCCAGATGTAGGAAGAGCTTGGAGACTCCTGCCTGACCAACATCATCTCCATCCTGAGCACACACACAGAGCCCAGGGCCAGCTGCAGCATGTGCTGCTCTTGTCCTGCTCTGCTTATCTGGCAGCAGGTACCAGGTAAGCACATCTTCCTGCTGGGAGTGGAGCAGAAATCCCTGGCACCTCCATAAAACATGTTCATAAAAGCATCTGTGTGTGCAGGGACTGTCAGGGGAGTGCTCCAAACCCTCATCCCCCAGAGGCTTCCTTCACTCAGCAAATGAAATTCTGTGGTGGCTGCTGTGGTCCTGCAGGGACCTTGTGTCCTCTCCTGTGGCTACAGGACAGACAAGCCTGCACTGAGCCATAGTTTCTGCTCTCTGTTTAGTTCCCAGCAGAATAAAGAGCTGCTCTGTTATGGGAGGCGTAAGGCAGATTTGAGGGCAGAAGGAGGAAAATGTAATAGAGCTTCACATCATCTCTGTAGACAAAAAACCAAAAACCAACCAACCAAAAAAACCCAGACAAAAAACCCTACCAACAACAACAACAACAAAAAAAACCTCCAAACCCTATAATCATGGTTTTTCTTATTGCTTGATACTACACCTATAGAAATCAGAGGAGAATCTACTATTGAAACCAGATTAAGTGCTGATACTGTATTTTTACTGGATTTTATACTGACCAGTAATCAAGAGTAGACCATATATAGAGAGTGCAAGGTCTGTAGGCAGACAATTCTTTTTAATTGAAAAAAAGAAAATTGTGAGGGCTTTTCAACATCCAAGTGCTTGTAAATAGGAACAAAAGCCTTCAAAATGAAATAGGAATAGAGAACAGTTGTTAAGGGCTTACCTGGATGTGTGTCTCAGACAATTATGGAAGGGAAAGAAGCAGGTGTAGTACTGGTGAGCAGTGAGAACATCTCCTCATCAAGGGCTCCATGGCTTGGGTGTTTTCCTGAAGGTGTCTCAGTCCTGTAACCTTTGTGCCTGCTGGCTGGGAGAGATGGACAAGGAGGGAAATGGGAAATCTGGGCTGGATCTTGGCCACCTGGACAGCTGAGGTAGCCCAGAGTGGGATATTGTAGTTAATGCACTGGGGATGGGATGTGCATTGCAGGACTCAGGCCCAGGCTGCACAGCTGCCTCCTGCCTGGAGCTGGGCACAAGGTGTCCTGAGAGAGTGAGGGGCTTGGGATGCTCAGGCTTTGGAAGATTGGAGATCCTGTAGCCAGGTGCAGATTTCAAGGACCCACAACCCCTGAATGACAGGATATTTCATGCCTTCCAACTTCCACTTGCTCATTCTCATTCCTCAGCCCCCTGGGACCTTCATGCCCAGGGAATCCCATGCTCTGCATGTCACAACTGAGCAAGTTTCCATCATTTTCCACTGCTGCAGAAAACCCCTCAGGGATGCCTTGAGATTCCCAGGTGAATACAGACACAGCCTGAGCTGTGTGGCTCACAAACCATTTGATAAATTCTTAGATAAATTCCTTAAGGGTGTTTAACTCCCATGGGGTTTATAGCCTGTGGTGTTGGAGCTGATGGGCAAGAATAGCAAAGAGTCACCACAACACCAAACGTGAGATCAGAGGTGTGGGATTGCTTATGTGCTCTAAACAAGTGACCACTTTCAGAGCATTTGCTCAGATGTCCTGTTGATGGGGGAATGTTTTCCTTCCTCCTGTAATTATTCCACACCACAGGGAAATCAAAATCTGCTTCCCAAGCTGCTACAGACAGTGCCTGTTTTCAAGGTGCTCATGGAAAGATGCTCAGCACCTCCTGTGTGGATCTCTGCTCTCCTTGAGCACCAGCACCGTGCAGGATGAGGCCCCGTGCTGGCATCAATTTGTGAGTAAACTGCCTCTACAGAAATGGAGCATCTGTTTCTATTAGCAACAGCTACTTCTGCATGGAAGGGTGTGTTGGTGCATTTTAACACCTCATTATTAAACTGAGTTTGTTTGTGGGTTTGGGAAGTTGGGGTCTATATGGTGAGGAAGGGGCTGGCACAGGAGGGAAGGTTGCTGTCAGTGGGAGTGATGGGAGAGCACGGGGCCAGAGCCAGGCATCCTCTGCAAACCTGCAATAAAACCTGCAAAACAGGGAGTTCTGTCAGCCAGGGGTGTGCCCGACAGCCCGAGGGGAGCAGAGGGCGGTGTGGCCGAGCCCTGTGCCCGGGGCCCTGCCGTGTGTCCTGCCCCCAGCCGGGACAGACGGACACCTCGGATGGCAAAGCCCTTGCGGGCAGTTCTCCTTCCGAACAGCAGCATGCTGCCAGCCTGTCCCGCAGCTATTCCCGGCAGGCACGGGCAGACAAACGCTCTCTGCCACGGCGAATAAAGCAGCTGGAGAGGAGCCCTTGGCTTTACCTCTCCCTGCCACAAGTGCCGGCTCCGGCATCGGCGGGAGGCTGGGATGGGATGGAGCCAAGCCGGGCTCTGCCTTCCCGGGATGCGCACGTCTGCATCCGCAGCAGGAAAACAAACACACGGCTGGGAGAGGGTGAGACCGTGCACAGCAGCAGCAGCAGCTTCACAAAGAGCAGCTCTTGTGCACACAGCTGCCAGCCCAGCTAAAGGGGAGGCTGGAGAGCAGCCACAAAGCAGCCCTGAAAGTTTTTTTCCTATTTTGTTGCACGTCTCAAGGAGACTTTTTCATTTCCTTTGGAAAATAGGCTGCAATCACCCAGAGAAATGGCGTGTGACAAGATTAGGGCAGGAATCACCAGTGAGCTGAGCATCCAAAGTGAGCCACGGGCTACAAGAGCATGTTTCATTAAAGGTGTGAATATTTTGTTCTGCTGTGCTAAAGCATCTATTGAAGTATGGGTATTTTCTCATCGAAGGAAACAAACCCAGGAGATTCGGAGAATGCACAAGGTGAAAATGACATTGAGGCTCCTCTCAGGCTCTGAACTTCCTTGCATACAAGCTTCAGAAGTTATCATTTTCTGCCGTAGAAACATGAAATTCTTCTGACTCAGAAAGTTGTGCTGGAATGACTAAACCTCATCAGACAGGGTTGTTTGGTAGCTTATAGCAAACCTTAAAACCTGGGCCAAGCTTATAGCAAATTCAGCTAAGTAGATTAACGTGTATGAACCTTGCAAGCTGTCAGTTCCTCGCATAGGATTTGTGTCTGTGGGCACTTTGGATGCTCCTGGAGGGTCAGGAAAACTGGAACAGGGAAACTGTTCCCTTCTTCTGGGGCTTTTGTACCTCAGCCAATTTCCCTGTGGAGGGGGAAGGGAAACACATTTACGTATTGCCATGGTTGCAAAATCTGGCATTCCAAAGGCAAATCAGCTCCCTTTGTGTGTTATTGGGTCAGCTGTGGTGAAATGAGGGGTGAAGAATGTGTCTGAGCCCTTCAGGTTTTGAATGTTCAATGACAGAAGCGTTTAAATGGCACCAGGAGGTCGCCTGTGATCTCGCTGCAGCAGCTGCACAGAACATCTCCACTTGATGCTCGCAGCTCCTCAGCTGATAATAAGCACTGTCGCAGCCAAAGCTGGCAAAAATCACATAAAGGCAACTGTTTCTGCACAAAATCAGCTGGTTTATTTTAACATTGGTACAATCGGTGACCAAATCCCGAGAGCTGAGCTGGGATGGAGGGGGTGGGAGGGGGGAAGGTGAGCAGGCAGTGCCTGCATCTCCCGGTGACAGCAACATCTCCAGGGCTGGGGTGGAAGGAGGGCACGTACAGCTTCTCAAATCCCTCTAGGCAAGTCTCCTCCAGAGAAACCTGGCATAACACGGAGGCTTTTAAGGTGTTTTTGTCATCTATTAAAAACAGCACTATGATGAAGAGAGCAGCACCTCTGCTGTTTGGTGGCAGCTGACTCCTGTGGCTTTCCTGGGTCTCTGAGGATTGCTCAGCAGGCAGCTTAGGGAATACTTTCTGATAGGGTTGCTGAAAGGTCTTGCTTTTGCATGATGTTAAAAAAATAAGAAAAATTGCACCTCTCACATACTCTGCCCTTGGTGCTGTTTAAAACTGAATATTTGCTGGTTTTCTCTTCCAGTGCTGACCCTCTGCCTTATTGCTGATTTTTATCAACAGCCCCTTTGATGGATGCTGTTGATGCTCTGCCCAGTACAGCAGATGCCAGGCAGGAGAACACACTGCTGTGAGACCCTGCTCCAGAAAAATACATGAAATACAAAAATACAAAAAAAAAAAAAAAAAGGCTGCAGGAGCTCCCAAGGTCAGCAGGGAAGGTGCTGCCCTTCTGCTGGCCCTCCACAACCCCTGCTGAGGCTGGAAGGCAGGGGTTCAGGCTGGGAGCACAGCTGGGATCATTCCTCCCAGGTATCCACCTCTAATCACCCTCACCTTCCACAGTGGGAAGGAACTAATGTTGAAACCTCTTTGCCTGGAAATGAGCTTTTCCTCGGCAGCCTAATTCTCTGCATCTAGGTGAGTTACTATAAATGTGTTTATAATTATTTACCTAATTGCAAGTACTTTCACAAATGGTTTTGCTAGCACTAAACTAAAGGAACATCTGAGGTTATGGTAATGAGAATGTAATTCAGCATGATAGCATGGTAACACCAGCAAAGGGAGTGATCTGAGGGGGATTAACATCAAGATCCCAGTCGTGGGTGTGTAGTTAGGAGCTCTCAATGCAAGGAACTGCTCTCAAATATGGACAGCAAGGGCCATGGGGAGGAGGGAGATGGTAGGGAGGTAGAAAAGAGGAGAATGCAGGACACCAGGAGACCAGGAGCTGTTTTTAGAAGCACTGTCAGGCTATGGGGGTCATGGGCACCGACAGAAACAAACCATTCTTTTGTAAGTGACTGAATAAGGCTTCCTGGTTTTCCCTGTCTTTTTCTCCTAAAATGACACGATAATTGCAGGGTAATTCTTGCTGAATAAAGACAGTTTCAGTGTGGAATACAGAGCCCACGGAGGGGAGCTCTGTGCAGAAGGCACAGAGGAGCAGGCATCCAGGGCCACTGGTGCAGGTGCACCTTTGCAGATGCTCCTCCCCAGCAGGTGAGATGTGTTTGTCCTCTGTGGGGCAGACCCACAGGGACCATGGAAGGTGCAGAGGTGACTTTAACCAGGCAAGAAGGACATTTGGCCTCTGCCCAGGCGTACTTTTGTTTATAAATCAGTATCCACTTCCCAGGAAAATATTTTTGATGTTGACTTCAGACATCCTCTCTGGGAGCCGGCCCATCCTCCTGGCCTGCCCAAGAGACAATAGAAGGAAAACAAGCACAATAGGTGCATGTGCTAAACACTTTAATGAGCACTTCCACACCATTCTCCTGCATTTCCCCACATCCCCATGAGTCAATAAGCACCTCATGCAGCTTTCTAGATAGTGAGCAATAAACTGATAGAGCCACAGACCAGCCCGAACATCAGCACTCATTAACTGAATAATTGATGGAGATGTGAACTGATTTTGTGCCGTGTGTATTGTCTCAGTGACTATTCCCACTAATCCCTGTGTCTACAAGCTTCCTACAACGAGATTATGCTTCAAATATTTCAGATACAATTATACCCATTCGTGCAAGAGGCACTGTGACAATTTTTGCACATGCACAAATGCCCAGTTGAGTGATCTGCACCTGCAAACAGAAAAGGGCCCTTGAATTTGTTGCCCTGTGGCTCTGGAGGATGTCTCTTGTTTTCTCTGGTTCATTTTGAATAGTAAGTTAATGATAGAGTACAAATCCCCAGTGATTATGCTGTGGTCTCCATTGTCACCCAACAAAATCTCCTCCTGTAGCTCTTTGTGATGGTGCTCTGTGGTGCACAGAGCATCCAGTAAGAAGTGCTGTAAGTTCTGTATTAGAAAGTCAGCATTTATAGCAGTTACTTGGGACAATTTTATCTCCTAGAGACAGGGCTTTTAAGTTATGACTAATACATGGTATCTGGGAGTCTTTCATCTCCAGCTCTCTCTCAGATATTTAGCCCAGATATACTTACATTACTCCTAAACCACTCAGCATTTCTCTTCCAATGCACACAAGAGAAATTTTTATGGTTTCTGTAAATGGAAAATTTTCAGGCTTCAGAAAATTTGTTTATTTTATAATATTGTTTACATACAACCAATAACAGGATCTGGACTGAGGGATGTGGATAACAGAGCCTTGTAAAGAGAAAAGACATGAGCAGCGACGACTTACTTCCCATTCATCTAGACATTAATAAATAATAAACATGCTGTTTTGGGATGAAATTCTGCCTCCATGTCCATGGAGACAAGCTATTTCAATAAAGTTGGCCTGACTCTGAGCTCTGTGTTGGTTGCACCAGCTCAGAACCTGTTTTGATCATTCCTGCCTCTCTGCTGTCTCTCTCTGCCAATTTACCAAGAGCTTTTCAATGACCTGAGCCTGTGAAAAGCTCGTGTAAGTATCTGATTTCATTTAGTGTTTTCCATCATGCTCCAGGTTATACTCAGTGCTCGTTGTCTTTGCATGTTTTGGAAGTGTGTGAGTACAAATATGACTTAGGGTGAGGATTCAGAGTGAGGGATTGTTGGGAGTTTTACAATGAAGCAGCTTTGCAGAAGAAAAAGAGTCCTTAAACTGGCAATGCAGCACTAAATCCAACAACTGTACTGGGAAAGGTATGCTCAGGGTATTGGAGAATGGAATGTATTTTCCAAACTGCCTCCAGTAAACACTGGAACTCAAACTTTGCACATGGAATTGGAATCAGCTGAACCTATTGGCACACTTTTATTATTGGAACAGGGATTTTAGCCTTGATCTCTCGGACTATACCCGTGCTAATATAATCAGCAATGCTTCCTTCCTCTGGGCACTGCACTCCAGCAATATCCTTTCCCCTCTCCTCTGGGTATTTGTCTGCTTGCAAAGGCAACCCAAGGCTGAGGCAAGAGTTTTCCTGCCCTCAGTGAGTGCTGTGATGGATCTGGTGCACTCCCAGCCATGTCCCACACCCTGCTGGCCTGGCCTGGTTGCTTCTGATACCTTCCATTAATTTCTGCTGGGGAAAAAGAAAACATTTTAAGGAAGTTCTTCATTTCATCCCTCTGCCAAATCAGACATTTCTGAGTGCTCTTTGTGGTCAGAAGACTTTGGCAGAATGAGGCTGTTCCTCACTGCCCTTTGTAACTTTAATCACTGTTTTCTCTGTTGTTCATATGATGAACTCCAAACCATAGCTTGGTTGGCAGCTCAGTGTCTCTTTAAAGCACTTCTGATTTCTCCCATGTCATTAATATTTTATTTATGTTGTATTAAATTCTGCATCAGTCTCCATGCCAACAGTTCATGCCAGCAGCAATGTCTGACAGAATAATTTAAATCCTCAGACGTATGAGCAATTCCTTTTTGAAAAGCACCACAAAGTTGTATTCATTTTGTCCTTGTTTTGCAGCATCAAAAAGTCAGGCCTGGACATGGACTCAGAGTGGTTTGGGTTGGAAAGAACCTGAAAGATCATTTGGTTCCAACCCCTGCCTTGTGCAGGGTCCCCTTCCACTGTCCCAGGCTGTTCCAAGCCCCATCCAACCTGGCCTTGGACACTTCCAGGGATGGGGCAGCCACAGCTTCTCTGGGAAACCTGTGCCAGGGCCTCAGCACTCCCAGGGGGAAGAATTTCCTCATAATATCCAATTTAAACCTGCTGTCCTTCACCTTGAAGCCATTCCCCCTTGTGCTAGCACTACAAGCCCTTGCAAACAGCCTCTCTCCAGATTTCCTGCAGCCCCTTCAGAGGCTCAAAGGCCACAAAAAGGCCACCCCAGAGCCTTCCCTCTCCACAGGGAGCAATCCCAATTCTCTCAGCCTTACATGTTCCTCCTCTGTCTGTGGAGACACCAACAGGGGCATCCTTGAACACAGGAAGAGCTGAGGACTAACTCCCAACCTGGCATCAAAAGTCACCTACAACTGACACCAAATCCTTAGGGAAAGGCAGAGCCTTCTGCTGGACCAGGTGATAATTCTGGGAAAACAGAAGGTTTTGAATAGAAATCCCTTCCTCAGGACACTTACAAACTCCTGCTTGTGGAATTGCACCATTGTGGCTACACCCCTGTCACTGCTCTCATTCCTGTTTAAGTGCAATCCATGTCATTAATTTGTTTCCCTTTTTATATTGTTTATCTGAAAAAGAGGTTCCTATCTGCTGGGCTGCTGTCAAGTAAATCCTTTGACACTGGTCTGGAGATAAAGGCATTGAGAGGGAAAGCCAGCAGCCAGCTGAACTCCCCCTTAGCCATGTACAGCATGGTCTCAGTTTGGATTGATTGATTGATTTATTGTCATTTCAGCCCTTAGTAGATCTCCAGTTAAGGAGGAATGGTATTCAGGGGTTCAGCAGCTCTCTTGGGATGGTGTGGCATCCATCCTGTCCTCTCTGGGGTGTCACATCAGCACCAGAGAAATGCAAAAACCAACAACAAAACAGTGAAAAGTTGA